>RJWJ010000586.1:0-78800 GCA_004363605.1 Indri indri
CAGTCCTGAGAGGAAAGTTTATCTCCATAAATGCTTATATCCAAAAGTCAAAAAGAACACAAACAGACAACCTAATGAATCGACTCAAAGAACTGGAAAAAGAAGAACAGACCAACCCTAGACCCAGCAGAAGAAGGGAAATTATTAAGATCAAATCAGAGCTTAATGAAATTGGCAACAGGGAAACCATACGGAAGATAAATAAAACAAAAAGTTGGTTCTTTGAAAAAGTAAACAAAATTGACACTCCCCTGGCTAAACTCACGAAAAACAGAAAAGAAAAATCTCTGATATGCTCCCTCAGGAACAAAAAAGGAGAAGTTACAACCGATGCCAAGGAGATTCAAGATATAATTTGGAATATATCTCTTAAGTAGCTAAGATAGGTGTCATTGAAGAGGAATATTCTTTTCTAGTTCAAATTTTATATTTAGGAATTCTCATTAGAACAGAGTTGAGACTAGGTTAACTTAGCAGAATCAAATAAATTCTAATCCTCTGAAAGCTCCTGAACTTTACAAAACAGATATCTTCAACTAAATTCATTTTTTTCTAATGCTATTAATATATACGAAAAGGCTAATTACTCTTGCTATTTCAGATGAGATGTTTAATTAGTAATTATTAAGGAATCCTTGACCATTCATTCTGTTATTCCCAATCTGAAATCATTTCAACAGCAAAAACCTACAGTCCTCATCGAGGTGTAGCAATGAGTGAGGATAGGCCCTTTTATATCTTTAAATTTGCTGGTCAGCACACAATTTTGTCTTCTCTAGAGAAACAGCAACTCAAATGTGCTAATGTATAAAGGGTAAGACATTTGACTTTGATTATTGACTGATACAGACATGTGGCAAATGAATAAGAAGAAAGGGAGAAGAGAGAAATGACCTACGCATGGTCATTAAAAAGCAGAAAAAAAGATTAGAAAGAGTGAACAAGAGAAGCCAAAAGTAAGAACCAGTGAAACAGAAAACACGAGGACCACAGATAATGTGCACACAGGAGATGTGGAGATTTAAGAATTTATTCTATTTTATCCACCTTGGAGAAAGGAAGAACCAGGAGGACATAACTGGTTTCTTTAATGACCAGAAAAGTTTAGGAGCAGGAGCTTAAGTTTCATCTGGAAGTGAAACAGAGAGGATCTGAGAATACACATTTCACAGAAAACCAGGAAAACACAGGGCTTCAGCTGGGAAGAGGCAGGACTTCAGCGACTGGGCAGAGGATTCCAAACCCCGAGAATCTAAGTAGGAATGGCTCTGTGCTGGCCATCCTTTGGACCACGTGGACCCTGTATCGGTGTGCCATTCCATGATTAATGCCTGCAAAATCAGGTCACTGATCAAGTGTGGACTTTTGTGCATGAAGGGACATCTGTATCACCCAGTCCAGTTCTTGCAGTTTGTAATTCAGTGAACTGGTTTCCCAAAAGGCTAAGTGACTGGCCCAAGGCCTTATTTAAGGCAGAGCTGATTCCAAAACCCAATTGTCTAGACTCTAAGTCCCTTCTTGTTCCACAACATCAGAAACCCCTGAGTCATGAGATGAAGGCAGAGGAAGGATTAAGAAGAGAAAACTACATTTGCAGGGAATCCCCCTGCACCCCACTGTGTCTTAGAAGTGAACTAGACAATTGGCCTTACTGGGTATGTCATTTTAGTGTAAACTTCAGCACTTACAAGGAAACTGTAATTAAAGAAATAGAAATACAACAAACAAGATAAGCTTCAATCATCTTCTATTTTGCCAAGATCCCAGTCAGGGTTTAAACAATTTTACATAATTGCAAGACAAAGACTTCTTTAACAGTATGATCAACATTTTCCATGGTAAAGATATGTGTTTCATTTCACAGAACATCCTTATTTCAGAACACATTTTAATATATATGCAGATTATGAAAGCTCTAATCAACAATTTAAAATACAAACCCTTGCTCAGATACGCTGTAAACCACTGTATATTTAAGAAGGGGACATGTTTTTTGGTTCGAATATTTGTTTTCCCAAAATAATAAAAAGTGGTATTTATTTTGAACACAACTGT
This sequence comes from Indri indri, assembly GCA_004363605.1. Taxonomy (NCBI): domain Eukaryota; kingdom Metazoa; phylum Chordata; class Mammalia; order Primates; family Indriidae; genus Indri; species Indri indri. Next base: position 2,056 of record RJWJ010000586.1, read on the forward strand.
ATTAGAAAGGCTAAATTACAAATAATAAAAAATTGAGGCAATTATTTTTCAAAAGACAAAAGTATTTCACCAACAGCAATTAATTAAAAGCATATAAATTCAATTATTAAACTTCAAAGTACACCATAGGTTGCATTTTCTAGTCATCCAATCAGATAACTGACTAGGCTTAAAGAAACTGCAAACTTCAGAAATGCTGTTCTTTAACATATCCAGGGTTTAACAATCAAATTGTAGTTAGCACATCTCTTCCTATAGGTGCTCAGTATGTGTACCTCTTACTTTGTATGATTTCATATATTTTTCCTCCATTAAATCCTCTAAACAGTAAAACCTTCTGAAACAGAAATTATTGACCAACATTTAGTCTTCAGACAATTAAATTGGCTTAAGATCAAAAAACTATCATGGGTCTTTCCCCATTATGTTCATTTGTGAAAACTGACAAATGTACTCGGACGTTAAGTTTATAGAGGAAAAACAACACTCACAATAACAAAATTTCTTTCCCATAACGACAGGCAGGAATTTACCATTTAGATCTTTCCATGAAATAGCCAAATATTTGGAAAGATAAAAGAAAGATACCTGTGTTAATAGCCGAAGGCTATTTATTAAAATAAAAACATAGAAAGAATAGTAGAAACCACACACATTAGGATGGCTTTATCAAAAACCAAACCAAACAAAAATATAAATATTAATGAGGATGTGGAGAAATTGGAACCCTTGTACACTATTGGTGGAAACATAAAATGATACGGCAACTGTGGAAAACACTATGAAGGTTCTTCAAGAAATTAAAGGCAGAACCACCATATTGTTCAGCAATCCCATTTCCAGGTATTTATGTAAAAGAATTGAAATCAGGATCTCAAAAAGATAGCTGCATTCCCAGCTGTTCATAGCAGCATTATTCACATTAGCCAACATACGGAAATAGCCCATGTCCATCAATCGATGAACAAAGAAAATTATGTATACATATAGAACATAGAATAATATTCAGCCTTTAAAAGGAAGGAAGTACTGCCATTGCAACAACATGGATGAACCTAGAAGACATTATGTTAAATGAAATAAGCCAAGCACAGAAGGACAAATACTGTGTAATGAAACGCATATGAGGTGTATGTAATAGTCGAACTCATAAAAGTAGAGATTAAAACGGTGGTTGCCAGGAGTTGGGGGTGAGGTGTGGGGAAAACGAGGAGTTGCTGTGCAATGTGCACAAAGTTTCAATTATACTAGGTGAAGAAAATTCTAGAGATTTGTTATACAGCATAGTGCCTATAAGTTAGCAATACAGTATTGTGCACTTCAAAATCTCATTTTAAGTGCTCTTCACATCAAAAGAAACAAGCAAAAGGGACACAAGGAAACTGTGGGAGGTGTTGTATATGTCTATTACCTTGATTGTGGTGACGATATCATAGGTGTTGGCATATGTCCGAAGCCATTATTGTACACATTAAATTGTGCAGTTCTTTGTATATCCATTATACATCAATCAAGCTGTTAAAAAAAAAAAAGCACAAGTTTAAAAGGAATAAAGAGTACTCAGCTTCACCCACAAGCATGCAGGAAAATCATTCATGAAGTATGTCAAGCATATTCTGATGCAGGGTTCAATACGGGCAGTGCTAATGGAAAAGGAATAATTACACATTTGTAAAAATCTCGCAGCTACGAGAAGCAGGAGAGCCAACGGGTTAAAGATAATCTCTCTGGAATCAGACCTCTGGGTTTAAATCTCAGTGCTGTCAGTCTATGTGACCTTGAGCAAGTTACTATGCAGAAATAATAGTAAATACCTACAGGAGGCAGCATAATGCCCCCTCCCCTTAAAGATGTCCACATTCTAACCTCTGGTATCTGTGAATATGTTACCTTACATGACAAAAGGGACTTTACAGATGTGATTAAGTTAAGGATCTTGAGATGGGAAGGTTATTTTGGATTATCTAGGTGGCCCCAACGTATTCACAAGGGCCCTTATAAGAGGGAGGCAGGAGTGTCAGAGTCAGAGAAGGAGACATGAGGACAGGTGTGGCAGTCAGAGTGATGCCGGCTCATGAGCCAAGGAATGCGGGCAGCTTCCAGAAACAGAGAAGACAAGGAAAGGATTCTTCCCTAGAGTCTCCAGTATAAACCCAGTCCTGGTGACATCTTGATTTTAGCCCAGTGAAATTGATTTCTGACCTCCAGAACCAGAAAATAATAAACTCTGTTGTTTTAAGCCACTAAGTTTATATAATAGTAATGTGTTGCAGCAGCAATAGAAAAATAACATGCTACCTCATAGCATGATGGGTGTAGTGAATATTTGTAAAGTACTAAAAATGGTGCCTAGTACTTAGTGTTATGTAGCATCAGCTATTATTGACGTAAATCACATTATCTCACTTCTCTGCTTAAAAATATGCTGTCTTCCCCCTGCCCTGTGAATGAAATCATTTTCTGATTTATGTCCTATAAAGATTCTGTATGCTTTGGCTCCTGCTGAACTCTCTAAACATTTCACTTCCACCTTCCCCTCATTTGCTACTGTCCAGCCACACTGACCTCTTTCAGTTCCCCAGAAAATCAAGTGTCTTTGTACCTCAGGATCCTTGGAACAGCTGTTCTCTCAGCATGGAAACTTTTTGCCTTCATGTTTATCCCAGATAAATCCTGCTTACATTTCATATTTTATTAAAGAGGCTTGTCTTCAAAAAGACCTTCCCTGAAACTTCTCTCCCAAAATATCCTCTTCTTAACAGCCAAAAAGCACATGAAAAGATGTTCAATATTGTGAGTCATCAGGGAAATGCAAACCAAAACCACAATAAGACACCATTACATATCCACTAGGAAGGCTAAAATTAAAAAAGGATAGACAATAACAAGTGTTAGCAAGGCTGTGGGGATATTGGAACCCTTATATATTGCTGGTGAGATTATAAAATTGTGCAGCCACTTTGGAAAACAGTTTGGCAGCTTTTCAAAATGTTCAGCATAGAGTTACCATGGGACCCAGAAATTCCACTTTAGGTATGTACACAATAGAAATGAAAACGTATGGGCTCTTAAAAACCTGTGCATGAATGTCCATAACAGCATTATTCATGATAACCAAAAAGTGATAACAACACAAATGTCCATCAATTGATGAATCGATAAACAAAATATGGTTTCTCCATACAATGAAATATTATTCAGCAATAAAAAGGTATGAAGTACTGATACTTTGCACAATATAGATGAACCTAGAAACAGGTTAAAACAGGTTTTAAAATCAAGTTAATTTGGAATCATCTGACTCCTATAGCAACCAAGCTTATCTACAATGTTCATTTTTGAACTAGCTTCAGAGAAGCAAAGAATGTTCTCTGTGGTCCGAGAGTAATTTGGAGCATCGTCATCCCATGACACTATCGAAGGATGCATTAGAGGCTCAGTCTCGGGCAGAGTTTCCAGCTTATAGAGCAAGGAAATGGCTATGTCTTTAAAGTTCATCAGGCAACTTTTGTTCTTCCACATATTTACTCATTCAATATTCATTACCTGTACCCTTTTTCTAGGTGGCAAAAATATAGAAATAAAAACCACCGTATCTTCCCTCAAGAAACCAACAGAATCATAGGGAAGAGACAAGGGATTGAGATCAGCCTCGTGATAACATCCTGTTGGAGTGTGGAGGGAAATGCCTTAGTAGTTTTGCCACATTTGCCAGGTAATTCCAAACAAGCATAGTATCCAGTACCATCCATTTACAGTTCATGACATTTCATTGAAGGTTTAATGTGCCAGGAACTGTTTTGCTGCTGGAGATGGGGCAACAAGGAAAATAACAAAAAAAATCCTGCCTAATTGAGCTGACACTGCAGTAGTGGAAAGCAAGTTAAAGAAATTAATTAAAGTAAACTATATAGTATTCGAGGTGATGATAAATGCTGAGGAGAAAATTGAGCACGATAGAAAAGTAGGGAGAATGCGGGTACAAATTTAAACAGATACTCAGGGAAGGTCTTAATGAGAAAGAAGTATTTGATCAAAGACCTGAAGAAAATGAGCTCATGGGCCTGTTGAACCACCTGGGGAAACAATGGTCTAGTCAGAGAAAAGAGAAGAGCAAAAGCAAAAATGCCTGATGCACAAGTGTCCTTGTGTGTTAAAGAAACACTAAGAAAGCCCAGGTGACTGGTGTAAAATGAGCAAAGGGGAGATTAGATGGAGAAATGGATCACAAGGATAATGGGAACGGATTAGGGAGGGAGAACCAATATCACAGGCCATTATATGACACTGACTTTTACTTTGGTGGAGATGGGAAGCACTGGAACATTCTAAATGAGTAGCATGATCTACTTATTTTTAACAAATCACATTGCTATGCTGAAAATAGTTGAGGAGGGGACACATAATCAGGGTTCAAATAGAGACACATGTTGAAATGCTAGTGCAACAATCCTGGTGGGTTATAATCCAGGTGACTTTGACCAGGGTGACAGCAATAGAAGTGATATAAAATGATGAGGTTTTAGACATAATGTGAAGATAGAGCCAACAAGATTTGCTAATTGAGTAGATGGGGAAGTCATTGGTGTTTCTAACAAGAGGACTTTCAGTGACGTGGAAGGAGAAATGCCAGTTTACAGTGGGTTTAAGAAAGATGAGAAAAGGAATTGAACATAGGTTATAGACAGCACGTATGAAATGTTTTACTTTAAAGAAATGGTAAAAAGGAAGTGGGGTCAAGAGAAGGTTGCCTTTATTTTAACAAGGAGAAACAACAGCAGTTCTATATGGATGAGAATAATATATCAGAGAGGGAAAGTTGATAGAAGAGAGAAGAAATAATAGCCAAAGCAATCAAGTAGATGAAAGTAGTGCATGGCAGAAACAGTTGTTCAGTTGGGTGCGTGGACAATGCATTTGCAGTAATGAAGAGAAGACAGGGTAGAGGCTGTGAGGCTATAGGTGAGTAGAGTAGGTGGCGTCTTCTTTTTGGTTCTGTTAACTCATGAAGTAGGAAGAAATATTCTCATTGCAGAGTGAGAATAACGACAGTGAAGGCAGAGTTGGCCATGTGAAGAAAGAGATGAAGGTAAGAAGTAGTCACCTCCGTAGGAGACAGAGAGCAAGAGCAAGACAGAGATCAAGGAACAGAGCAGGAGAGAGAACTCATTATCTGGGTGTACGTATGGGAAAAAAGTGACTGAGGTTGCCTTATTGATGGGGAGGAAGTCAAGGAAATGAAAGGCCAGAATATCATGTACCTACATGATGCAATCAACCAACAAGAATCATAATAGAAAGAGTATTGCAGAAGACAAAGCCAGAAGCTAAAATCCTCAAGTTTTACTAAACTATCTGGTTTGGATTTAAACCTGTTTTCATTTTTATTGAGCACTCAATCACAATTTCAAAAATGCTTATCTTTTTTCCAATTATTGCTTTGTCTTTTTTATCTTTCATTAACAATTAAGAATGAGAATTTATGATTACCCTGTGAATAGTGTGTTATAAGAGGTTTTTAAATGATAAAGCATACCCTATAATGAATCCAAACTTGAAATAGTCACATAGTGATTTATAAAAGAGCAATTTACATTGGGTACAAAAGAAAAAAAAAATACCCAATTTTGTTTATTTTTTCACACTTTCAGGGAAAAGAAAGTTTTGAACAGATATGGCTAGTAAATGTGTACAAAGTTAAAATGCTACATTTATTGAGTTTAATGATTTTAACTGGTGAATATCTAGCCAGAGAAGAATTTTAAGCAAAATAGATAAGAAATAGCGATAAGTGAGTCCATCACAAAACCATCATTTCACACTGGGCCATCAGTCTTCAGCAAGATGCCAACTGTGAATCACAAGAATATTTGGATGTGAGAGGGTCATCAATAATACCCAGTGTTTATAGAAAACTGTCAGACCCATGTTCAGTTGGCCACTGGTGATGGTCATTGATTTGCTCTTATGGCCAAAAAAGACCTAGGAATTCTCAACTCCATCTTGAGGCAGATCTCTACAGGCTGCCTTTCCAAGTAACTGCTAGATATTAATAAAACTCCAGCTATTTTTGGTTTCACTTGGTGTAGTCCTTTCCCAATTGGGTATTGGGGAAGGGATATATAAGATTAAAGAGAGACTTAAGTTAATATTGAAGTGTTAGAAACTAAACAGTAGAATGGGGATATAATTAGTATAAGCCATTGTCTTGGCCCATTTTGTGTTGCTATAACCAAACACCTGAGGCTGAGTAATGTATGTATTTATTTATTTATTTGAGACAGGGTCTTGCTCTGTCGCCCAGGCTGGAGTGCAGTGGTGCAATCATAGCTCATTGCAGCCTCAAACTCCTGGGCTCAAGTGATCCTCAAGGCTAGGTAATTATAGAGAAAAGAGGTTTATTCAGCTCACAATTCTGGAGGCTTGGAAGTCCAAGAAGACTGGTGCTGGCATCTGCATGGCTTCTGGCAAGGGCCTTACATTGCATCACAACATGGCGGGGATGCTAAAGGGCAAGTGAGCACATGCAAAGAGACATACAAGAGAGGCTGGGCTCACTTATAACAACCCACTCACTCAGGACCTAATCTATTCCCAAGAGAGTGAGATAGAATTCACTCTCATGAAAGGACACTAATCTATTCATGAGAGTAGTGCCCTCATGATTCAAACACCTCTCACCAGGCCCCATCTTCCAACACTGCCATATTGGATTCAAATTTCAACATGAGTTTTGGCAGAGGAAAATCACATCCAAACCATAGCAGACATATCTCAAGTCGTAAGTCTGATCCCTAAAGTGAGAAACACAAACAAAATACAGTAATATTTATTAACATTTGAAGACCTCAGTGACCAACAGAATCCAAATATCTTCTTTGTCAGGGATCTCTCAGATTAAAGCACCGGGAATTCCATGGACTGTGAAATTTCCAGATTTAATCTTTAGTTTATAAGTAGCAATGACTCTAGTAGCATTTTCATTTGCTATTTCTTAAAAAAAGAAATTTATTTTGCAAGTCCCTGAGGACCATTTTAGAATGTGCACACACTAACAGAACAAAAAAAAATCGTCACATTAAAGAAAACATAAGAGATTTGAAGTTTAAAGAACACTATAAATATGTGTGAATGAGTGAGGATGGACACGGACTGATTTACAAAGTTTAGAACACATAGCCCATCACCAGTCATTTCCATCTGCACCATAGAGAAAACTCCAAAAAGAAAATCATCTAGCATTCTAACAAAATCGTGATGAGATTGATGCCCTAAATAAACATGATCGTTATGAATAACACTTTCTCCAGTTGTGTGTGAGGAGGCTCAAGTTATCTTAGGAATATTATGTGATGCTATACATTTGTAGTGAGACAGCCATTGACTCATGAGAGAAACAAGGACAAAAATGTATTAGAACCAAAGGAAAAAAAATCAAAGTTAAAAATATGAATTAGAACAAAGATGCTGGAACAAGAACGTCAATATTTATGCTTAATATAGGGAATAAGGAGGAAATGAGTCAACCAAGAAGAAACTGCTAGAGGAATGGCTTTTGAAGTTTGATGCCAGGTTGAAGAGTAAGGAAAGAGCTGATTCAGAATGCTCATCGTGTATCATCCAGAGTGAGGAGCAACTAGTTCTGTTTTGTTTCGTTTATGTTTTGTTTGCTTTTCTTCAAAGCTGAGCTTGTAGATTCAAAGAGAACAGTATTATCTTAAAATTTTTGTTACACTGGAAACCCAGCCAGCAAAGGTCCTGGTTTTCTACCAAACACTGGCAGCTAAGGGAAATAGCTTAGTCAGAGAATAAAATATGCAATGACCAAGAATTCAGAAATTCTAGTGGATCTTTACAACAAAACTATCAATCTCCCTGTGCATATTTTAAATACCAATATTTTTTTTTTCTCCTAAGTCTATCCTGCTAATGAGGCTAAATACATGATCTTCTGAAGGCACTACTGGGGAGCTGGTGAGAAGATGTCAAGGAAAGATAAGAAAAGTTACTATTGAGTCAGCCCATTGTCCAGCTGTCCTGTGCTGCTCCTCCAACCTCCCTGCTCTCGTCACTCTGGATACGTGGACTAATTGCCCTGCCTCACCATCTTAAGGTAAGGAATGGCCACGTGACTTTCTTTGGAAAATAGAATGTGAGTGGAGGTGACGTGTATCATCTCTGGGCAGAAGCATTTTTTTTTAAACTATCGTGAGACTTTTTGGAACATTCTTCCCTTCACGCCCTAATCAAGGAGTCATGTGTTGATGTGGAGATGCAAAGCTGAGCCGTCGCACAGAGGACAGTTGTCTGGAGAGTCACCAGACATAAAGAGCACTTTGAACAAGATTTAAACCCTTGTTTTCAGACCACTGATATTTGGGGGTTGTTTCTTACTGTGCCATAGCTAGCCTATCCCAACTAAGATAAGCTCCAACTTCCCTGGAGACTCGGAATAAATAAACAAAAGAAGTATCTTAAATCTTTGGTGTCAAAAATGGTGGATATTATGGAAGAAGATTCATTTTCAACTTCATTGCCAAAGTTTATAGGACCACCTTGTGTTGGTTTTTATTAAAACATAACACTTACTGCAACTATTTACTTAAACTATGTCTCCAATAAAGTTAGTTACACAGAGCTATTCTATTGACTCCATTATTTCATATACCCACTCATCTGTATTTGCCAAGCTTTCTCTGAATTGTGAGCCCTTTAAAAGGATGCCAATTTAGCCTAAGGCCATAAGATTTCTTCCCCATCCTTTAATTTTGTGCAGAATATTATTGTATTTTCATCTTCTCCCTGATATTCATGTCATAAGATTTATTTCTAAACACTTTTATGCTGTAGATCTTGGGTCAGGAAGATAAATGGGCAAGACAGTAAATATTTTCAGCTTTACAGACCATACAATCTCTGTTGAAACTTCTCAACTTTGTCATCGTAGCAGGAAAGCCACCATCGACAATATATAAACAAATGAGCATGCTAATTTACAAAAACAGGCAGCAGGCTGGTTTTGGCACACAGGCCAAATCTAACTTTAGATATTACTTCCAGTTGAAGTCACATCCATATAATTCCATGTTATCAGCTACCATTACAGCATATATTGAAAAGATATTAATTAAATCACCATTCCATCTGATAACTTATCTGATGCTCTACACAACCATGAAATAGAACACATTTATGTATTCTAAGAACTCTAGATTTAATATCCTTCTTAAAAGAATAATTTCTAACGAGTTCCATAGGACCAGATATATAAAAAAAGAAGAAACTAAAATAAATTTTATATCTCTGTAGGATATTCAAAAATCCATTTCCCTGATATTGTATTTTATATGGACTTCTTTATGTAAACATATTTTTATTCCATACAAAAACCAAGAGATAAGGATCTTAGTGAGATAAAGGAAAGAGATGAGAGCCAAAGCAGAAGAGAGATGGATCTTTAAAATTGTTTGCAGAGAGTGAAATTATGACTGACATGACCTAATATCTCCCCATCAGGGAAACACTAATCCATGTCAAATTAGTTCTGTGTTTATTTGTTTGTTCAGAATAAAATGTCTCTGAAATAGCCATATATACAGAGACAGTTAAAAAAGGAGGAGGAAGAAAAAAAGAAAAGAAAAAAACATATGTATGCATATATATCTGAGTCTCCTAGAAAGTAAACAAAACTACTTTACTCCTTTTAACTGCAATCTCAAATTAATTTATTTTAATGCAGCATATTTTGAATTAGTGGGGCAAAGAAGCAAACAAGGAAGCCAGCTATGCCAAATGCAGTTATGTGGAGCATGTAGTCATATGAAGAAATGAATTAGGATAAAGACTCAAAGCTATTTTTGTTTCTGGCTTCAAATTGCATGCACGTGAAAGTAAAAGATGTCTGTATCATACAATAATGCAATGTCTCAGGAAGCACATCTAGGACACTAACTAAAATCTATATTATTGGCTTAGGAAAGATATGTATGAACTTTTTCTTATAAGGTACCTATTTTGTTTTTTTTTTCTTGCATAGACTACTGAATACACTGGTCAGTTAATTTCTAAATGAACTGAGATGAGCTTTCATTTCAGTGTTTCTGTCCTCACTCAGAATGTAACTAAGGGTAAGATCTTCTTCAAAGGGAGGAAAATAGATTGAGGCAGACTGGAATTGTTCAGGCATGAAACAGATTGTAATGTGCCCCTGTGTCCCACAAAATGTGGAAGTTCTTCTATGTTCGAGCTCTTTGACTACAGTGAAACCACCACAAAGCTCGAGATGTCACTGAGTCACTAAAAAGAACCGAACCCCAAAAGTGGAGTGGCTGAGAGGTCTGTACACGGACAGACTTTGAATCAAAGCTCATTCTGCCATCACCAACTCTATGAGCTTGTGCAAATTATTTAATCATTCAGAGTTTTGGCTTTCTCAGCTATTAGAATGAGCTACCTGAAACTGCCAATATTTGACTGTTTTTAATGTATAAAACTGGGGATTTCTTACATCCAAATTATATAGAACAGAAATAATAGTTTTTATATTGTTGTATGGCTGTGATTAACTTAAATGTTTCTATAAACTTATAGGTATGCATAACTATATTTGTAATTTCTAATTATTAGTTAAAAGGTATTATTTAATAATGGTTACAGTTTGTCATTTTGACTTGATTTCTGTAGACCAATTAATAATTGATTAATTAATGTTTATAATTAAAGAAGTACAAATTGCACAATAGAATCATTTATTCAACCATGTGTATACTCTGTGGTCCTGGGATCCTAAAGTTTGCTTCATTACTGGTAGAGAGTTTGCCAAGGGTTATGTCCATCAGGTTGGACATGTTCTGTCCAATAATGTGTTCTTCTAATATGGTATTAATACATATGTTTGAAACCTGTCTTATCTCAGGTTAGCTTGTTTGTAAAGTCAATTTGCTACTGGAAAGTTCTGCCCAGCTGTTCCAATGATGATGTCTCCATTAACAAGCCTCTAGGTGTATGGCAGAGCTCTATTATTAATTGAAATGGTGTCTGTCTCTCACACATGCATTCAGCTCTGGTAAAGCTCAGTAGTGCAGCTATGAAACAGAAAAATGTTCATTAAAAATATAAATAAATAAATGCACTCATTGATAGTATTGACCTCTTTGCCTGAATACATATTTTCACAATATAAGCTGCTGTAGTGTTACAAAACCTGAGGATTTTGGTCAGTTATCCATTTGAATCTTAAGATTGAATAAACCCAAGGTGAGAGGTGAGTGTTCGTATGGTGAGAGAATAGAAGCGTGACAGCAGAAAGTGGTCACTCAGTCTCGAAGTTTATGAAGGAACCTCTAATGGGTAGTTTCAGAGCTGAAGAAACAAAGCATAATCCATAACTAATAATGAGATGTGACAGATTTGCTGATAAGGTTTATAATCACCATTAAACCACTTAAGATAGTTGTGTCTCATTGGAATGTGGCAAATGGTACATGGTTGCAATGCACCTCCTAATCAAATTTCTCAGAAAGTTTTTTAGATTTTTAAATTGAAAACACTCCAGAATAAAAGTTTAAAGTCAGAAGTACTCTCCGTTCTTCTTGTTCTTTATACGTGGAGTTTACTAAAGGTGACATCAGTGAGAGAGGCTATAAATCTCAGCAGTTTCAGTCATACATTGCAAACTAGAAGCTACTAAATATTTTATTACTTTTTCATTTTCACCTATTCCATACATTTCAGACAGTTCTCCTAGAAATAACCAGCAATGTAACCTGAACCTTGGTGAATTCTGTGAAGCTTCCTAATCCGTTAAAAACTATGTTGAGATCAAATATCTTGACCAAATTTTAAGAGAAGACAAATGGTCATTGAATAATTTCCCTTTAGACAGCTGTTCTTTGTCTCCCGGCAAGCTTTACCTACTTCCTGGAGACCCAGGGTCCTCCTCATGCCTTCAGTAGCCATCATCAAAACTGGGTTTCTTTCATATCCATTTCTAACATTGCAGATTATTTTATGATTATTTTATAATTTACAATAATGGTAGCTAATAGAAAAATGCAGAGTTTTCTTGGTGACGGTTATTTATCTTCAGCTGGAAACCCAAAAGAGTAACTAGTGATGTACATTTTAAGTACCTTAATAAGCTGATAGAGGAAGATATTTAAAAGTAGATATTTAGAAGAATTTTCAAAGCACCCTATTGACATGCCCTATAGTCTTTTGTAAGTCCATTTCTGTCATAAATCAATTAGGAAGCATTTACTCTGTGCCCAGTAGTACACTAGGTGTTGTGGAGCATTACAGCATAAGATAAAGTTCTGCCATAAAATGACATCTGATTTAATAATGCCCAGCTGCTGCAGGAAAATTGCCCAGAGGCCAAAACTCACAGCTTGCAAAAGCTAGCTGAGCACAATGCGAGTCTTTGGTATTAGCCACCCTACGATAACTCAGCAGAGAGCTCATTCAGAAGATAGAAATTTGCCATAATAGCTTTGCATAGAGAAACGAAGGAAGGAAGGAAGGAAGGAAGGAAGGAAGGAAGGAAGGAAGGAAGGAAGGAAGGAAGGAAGGAAGGAAGGAAGGAAGGAAGGAAGGAAGGAAATGTCACAAGAGGAAAATCCTGGAAATAGCAATGTATCTTTCAGTTCCAACTCCACAGGTATTTTGCAGAGTGAGCATTTGAAAAGATTTCTGAGGAGTAACTCTGTTTTCCTCCCTCTGCCAAGAACCATGTGTAGCCACCCTGTTCAGGCTGCTTTTCTGGAGGTAGTTTAGCTTGATAGTCTTAGGTTTGAGAAAAAAGTACAGCACTGTGAGTCACTGGGAAAAAATCCTCCCCAATGCTACTCTTACCTTCTCCCCCACACCTCCCGTCTCTAACTAAATTCATGCCAAAATGAAAGGAATGAATGACAGCATGAATTGGAAAATAACGTAGAAAATGGCAGCAACCTGTGGAGTACAGAACTGTGAATAAAGTGAATTTATTTACTGATAATGAGGTTTTGGAGCAGGAATGGCAAACAGATTGCCCATGGGATAAATTTAACCAACAAATGGGTTTTATTTGGCCTGTACAGTGTTAGATCACAAAGTAGTTTTTAAGGTTTTTGAGTTGACTCCCAACTAACTTCACCTAAAAATAAGGATTTCTGTTTCTTTTGAAAATCAAGTGACCTGACAACACTGGGCCCGTATGTCCCCTCCTCACTGCATTGGCTGGAACAGAGTAGCAGGTGCCCTCTTTAGATCAAGCATATCCTCTCCATATTGCTGCCAGCACATTACCCCTATTGGCTCAAGGATCATTTGCACTTTCCTGATACCTATAGGTGTTTGAGAGGGAGCTCTGAATTAGACCTTTATGTACCTTTTTTGTATTACCCAGGGAACCTACTGCTGTCCTGCTTGGGGATCTCCAAAGGAACACTTGCTCTAAACCTATGGTCACTGCCCACTTCAGCAAGCCTTCCAAATGGTAGAGCTCATCGTAGTCTAGGATGAGCTAGTCATTTATTAGATGTATGAATAAAAGGATGAATATATGATATGGGCATGCTTTCCTTAGTTAGTTTAGGAAATGCATATGCCATTATGCCATCAATAGTCTGTGACTAATCATAAGGTTTGACTACTATTTTAAATGGTGTAGGGAAAACACAAAGAAATATTTGTTGATCTTAATGATCGATAAATTGATAACATATCCCTAAAACGTGTTGCTAGATAAGAATATTTTGGTGTTCTCTGTGTTTGAGAAGTTGTTTTATGAGCTGGCTACAAGGATCCAGCCAAGTCACCGATCACAAGAAGTTAAAAAATTAGAACTATCTTATATAGCCTAATCAGGATCCTAAAACTTCTCCAATAAGCTGGGGGAACATAAGTCAAATTTAACAATATAAAATTAGATATAAGTAAATATAAAATTTTTCACTTAAAGAAGGAAAGAAAAAAAGAAAGACAAAAATATGAAAGAGAAAGAGAGAGAAAGGAAAGGAAGAAGAAGAGAAGGAGGAGGAGGAAAAGGAGGGAAGAGAGAGGAGTAGAGAAAAAAGAAAAGAATAAAAAAAAACAAGAATAAAAAAAAAAAGAAATCATTCAAGCTGGAGACAGGGAACCGGCAGACCCTGCTCAATGAGGATTTGTAAGACCTGAGCCAAGGTCTCTGATAAAACAGGAGATGGCTGAGAAACCTGCCAAAACCAGCTAGAATCTGGATGGCAGAGAAAAATGCCCTCAGGTTACCCCACTGCTCATTGTACCCTCCTTATAATGCATGAGCATACTAAAAGAAACTCCCGCCAGCGCCATGACTGTTTACAAATGCCGTGGCAACTACTGGAAAGTACCCTATATGGTTCAGAAAGAGAAGGAACCCTCGGTTCTGGGAACTCCCCACCCCTTTCCCAGGAATCTTACGAATAATCTTCCCTCTGCTTAATGTAAGATTCAATAGAAGATATAAAATAAGACCTCAGAAACTCACAAGGTGCTACTCTCTGTTGCTCTGAGAGATAGCCTCTGCCTTGACAATGGGACAGACTCCTTTTTATTTCTTTTCTTACTTCAATAAACTTGCTTTTGCTTTACTCTGTCAGCTCGCTCTTGAACTCTTTCCTGCATCAAGCCGATAACTCACCTGGCCTTCAGATAGACCCCAGTTTTGGGGTCCACTTTCCTATATCACTTTCACAACAGAAGTAAATACTAGTTAGCTAAATACCCAATTTAAATAATATTGTTATGTTCCTAAAAGAGCTAAAGTTACTTTAGGCTTTATCATCTAAAGTAGAATACCTAAACAAGCAGGCCCACAGTTTATTTTCCTCTTTACTAAAACGTCACCTGAAATGTTAGAATATTGTGTTCACTTTAGGATATCACATTTCAAAGACATTGATAAGTCAAAAATCTATATGGTTTTTAAAAGGAAATGGGAATATTTAAGTAAGGAAAAGAAGGCTTCAAAGCGACTAGACTTGAGTATTTAAAGAGCTGTCATGTAATATACTATTTATATCATTCTTATATGATCCCAAAGAGTAGGGCTAAATAGAATGCATACCTTCTGTAAAGCAGAGTTAGACTTTCTATGACAAAGTGATTTGATAATTAGGACTGCCTTACTAAAACATGTCAAAGATTATATTTTCCAAAATGACCACAGTAATATTTCTGGTCCCATATACTCTCTAAAACCTTGCCATTCTTTTATCAGGAGATGAAGTCTATTTCCCTGATTCTTAAACTCCAGCAAGTTTGTGACTGCTCCAACCAGTAGAGTGAAATTTATATTGTGTGATTTCTGAGGTCAGGTTATAAAAACGATATGGCTTCCATTTGGCTCTCAGGGCAGTGGCCCTCAAAACCCAGCCTGCATGTTGTAAGGAAGCTCAGATCACATAAAGAGGTCACATGTAGGCATATCCCACCGCCCTAGCTAACATCTCAACCTACAGTTAGCATCAACCACCAGACATGTGAGTGAGTGACCCTTCCAGTGATTTCAGTCCCCACGCTTGGAGTCTTCCAACTGAAGCTACAGACAACGCGGAGCAGAGGCAAGCCATGTTTAAAAGGATACAGGGAAATGAATTTCAACATTAAGCTGAGCTCTGATACTAAGCCTCCAGAAGTATTTCGCTGAGATTTGTAACTTATTTTTGTCTCTTTTGGTACGCATTTCAAACAAAAATTTATCCTGACTCACTCCATTGCAGCTGCCAGTAGAAATAATAGGAATGATAGAAAGTCAACGAAGAATGGAAAACTACTCACCATGTATCATTGCCTCTATAATCTCTGCAGGGTGTTCTGAAGGGATATGAGCTTTTCCAGTAGTTGCTACTTAGAGAGCCAAACAAAACTTTTGGGTGCCCATTTAAAGAAGTCCCCCTTTGGCTGCCTGACAAGCAGATTAGTAGGGAATTAGGATGAAATGGAATCTTTCACACACTTTTGACTTGAGCCCAGACTTCTAAACTTACCCAAATTTAATAAAAATTCTATATAGAGGTTGTGCTGATACACCTCTATTTTTATTTTTTTAAATAACATGTTAAATTCCAATAATAAAAATATTTGTATTCCATTTGGGAGAATTAATATTTACTTTTCTCTGTATAATTGAAATTGTATGTAGTGGCAAAGTTTGCTTTCTTGTTAATAAATCAAAACAATACATAATTTTTCTTAGATATTTAATTAAAAGCAGACACATTCTTCTAGGAAAATGTAAAAATTGTATCTTCCTGGACAACAGATTCAAGGCTTAAATGTCTGCCTGTACAATCATTATTTAGATAATATTCATTTTTCAACCACCACATCTGAACTATGTGACTTATTTTTAGTAGGGAAAAGGCATACAATTTAAAATATTGAATGTAAACACCCAGGTAAACCATAAGCATTTGTTAAAAGAGTTAATTGGGAGGTCATTAGGCTCCCTTGCTCTGGGTTCCTACTTAAGTAAACTGAAATCCAACTCAATATAAACAGTAAAATGAAAATTAAGCTTAACCAATCAAAAACCTCCAACTAACTGCTAACTAGGGATTTACTGCTGGAACGATCCAAGCTGCTGCTCCACTATAACCAATGAGGTTTTTTGTTTTTTTTTTTTGCCTTGTTTCTGCATTCACCCTACAAAAGTCATCCTCTCTCGCTCCTTGGGCAGAGCCCTAAGCAGTTCCTGCTTTGGAGCTGCTGATTCGTGAATCACTGTCTGCTCAAATAAACTCTAAAATTTTAATGTGTCTAAGTTCATCTTTTAACACATTATTTGCTTTAAGTCTTTTGAAGATTTTGTTTGAATCAAATGGTAAGATTCCTGCAAGTAGAACTTTCGATAATTTTTTAAAAATTTTTCCCTAGCTAGCTTAAAAAGAAATGATTTTTAAGTTATAAAATAGTTCAAAAATTAAGTTTAAACTCATGGTCAACAGAAAATGATTGGAAGATCTTTATCAAAGAAACAATTTACATGAGGAAACAAAACCAACAGAAACTAATAAGATTTTTTTTGCAGTATTTTACTCATGTGCTTTTTGAAATATGTTGCAGATGAATTTATTATTGAAGACTTCAAAAATATTTGCACTTCTCTTTTGAATATATAATTACAGTTCTGTTTTCTAGCTTGATTAAAAACAGTTGAAAAGCAGTGGTCTCTGATGTTAATAATAATAATCCCTTTTATTCCCAAGCAATGTTTTCCTTTCATTATATCCTTACCTTGCCTTGTTAATTATCAGATTTTTATGGTTTATAGGTTTTTCCTGTAGGGAAAATAAAACAAGGAGGAGGAAGAATTTGGCTTGAAAATATAGTTCTTTATTATTTTTTCTAAACGATGTTGACCTGATTCTATAATACCCACTTTGCAAATTGTAACAAAACTTAATTCTTTAGTCACCTGCAATATCAGAAGGCAGTTTACTGACACTGCTCTGTCCATGGCAGTGTATTCTTCATATATTATATCTATCTGTGCAATTTCATTGTTTAAATTGAGCATGTTAAGTGTGGCTGTGAGAAGAAGCATAATTGCCATTCTTAGAAAACTGTCTATGTCAATATTTTTTATTTGGCGTTCACTTTTTTCTCCTTTGAATTTAGCAAAGTATTCTCTCTTGTTTTCTCATGCAAGGAGTGAGAGGAATCCCCTCCTACCTCCGTCATTGCAAAATATAATAAACACCACTGGTATTACTTAATCAACTCTCTCATGCATCTGAGTTGGTCAAGGCAGAATTTTTATTTAAATAGAGTTCGTTTTGCCTTATGTGCCATTTCCCTGTATTTTTAAATAAAATTTCCTAATATATATCTAAATCTAGGAATTTGATGTCTTTTTATGCTTTTATTTTTCCCTCCTGACCAAATCTATTTCTAAGAAAAGATCTATAACCTTAAGTCCTATATATTAACCTCTTCTGGAAATATCTACATTTTAAAATTTATAAAGATTTTAAAGTTTTGCAAATTTTCAAATTGCAGATAACAAAATAGGAGAAGCCAGACACGATGGTCGATGTGGTTAACTACTTTTACTAGAACTCCTCCACTTAATCCAAATGCCAGTTTTAAAATAATAATTACAGTCAATAGCCATCATTCACCATTATTTAAACTTTATTATGTTATAGGAATAGACTGTGTGCCCACTCTAGAAAAAAAAAGGAAAAGGAAAAAAACTGACCATGAAACTGTTTGAAATACAGAAGTGTGAACACTTGAGTGTGGCCCAAGAACAACAGTAAACTATCAACAAACACAAAAAGCTGTGGCAAGTGTGTTAGTTGGATTTCTCAAATTCACAGGTAAGAAAATGCAGAGATCGCCTGCAAGGATGTAAATTGATTACACGCCCCATTCTGCAGTAAGATAGGGGTAGCCTCATTGGCTTAGAATTTTTCTGGGTCTTAATTTTTGCCAAACTCTGAAGACTAAGATGGACAGCAAGCTTGTACAATGATCTGAGCACACATGACCTGCCTTTTATTTGTTTACCCAGCCTAAAGGAAGGATTTGACTGGGTCCAGGTTGCCCCTATTCAATCTGGGGTGTCCCTCCTAGGAAAGTTTCTGCTATGCCAATGCAGTGGTAATATGCATCCGTTGCAGCGATGCCACGCTGTTTGTGTTTGCCTTTGAGACAATCCTTAGTTTGTTACTAGGTAGTTGACCTAATTTGTTCTCTACATGTTTAAAAATTCATGGCATAAGTTATAAAATGAACCACTTGGAATACATATGTGCTTAGATTGTCCAGGTGACAATAAAAAAAGTTCAGCTAAAACCATGTAAACACTAAGGTAAATTTGTTAACTCATATAACTGAAAAATCTAGAGGCAGGGGATGCACTTAAATGAGTCCTACATAATTCCTCTTCTTTTTATCCCGGCTCCACATCTCTCTCATGGGGCTTTATACTCAAGCTGGCTTTCGTTAAGATAGCAATGTGGTCACAGCACACGCAGGTCCCATATTTACTCACAAAACTGTCCAGAATAAAGTTAGTTTCTCTGCCATTCAACAAAAATCTGGGTGTGATAGGTAGAATAATGACACCCTAAACCTGCCTTTGTTTGTGTTAATCCTTTCGGCCTGATACTTAAAAATACTATCAACTAGGTAGTTTATAAACAACAGAAATTTATTTATTACAGTTCTGGAGGCTGAGAAGTCCAAGATTAAGATGTTGGCAGATTCAGCATCCAGTGAGGGCCTGTTTCATGGTCCATGGAGCTCTCTTTTCACTGTGTTCTCACGCAGTGAAAGACCCAAGGGAGACTTTTCAGGCCACTTTTATAATGGCACTAATCCCATTCAAGAGGGTTCTATCTTCGTCATCTAATCACCTGCCAAATGCCCTACCTCCTAATACCATCACCTTGGCAGTTAAGATTTCAATATATGAATTTTGGAGAAGACACAGCATTTAGACCATGTTCTAATCTTTAGAAACTGGAAATATAATACCCTACATGGCAAAGGAACTTTGCACATGTGATTAAGAGTAAGAATGTTGAAATGGGGAAATTATCTTGGATGATTCAAATGGGCCTAATATAATTATATGTGTCCTTAAGAGCAGAGAACCTTTCCCAGCTGTAATCAGAGGGAGGTGTGACCATGGAAAAATGGTCAGAGAGATGCAATGTTCATGGCTTTGAAGGGAGTCACAAGCTAAGGAATGCAATCTGCCTCTAGAAGCTGGAAAAGCCAAGCAAACAGTTTCTCCCCTAGAATTTCCAGAAAAGTATGCAGCCCCCCTAATATCTCCATCTTAATCCAGTGAGATGGGTGTCAGACATCTGACCTACAGAGCTGTAAGAGATTAAATTCATCTTGTTTAAGCCATCTAATAAATTGTGGTAATTTATTACAACAGTCATAGACTACTAAGACACTGAGTTTCACATAGATTGGACATATTTAGACCTGCAGCTGAACAAGTCACAGTAGCAAGGGAAATACGATGAGCTGAATGGTTTAGATATGAATTAAGTAACCAAACAAATTATTCTGGAGAAAAAGATAGGAAAAGAATCGATGAGCCCAACTTTAGAGCTAGGTGACATTCTACGGCTGTCCCACAATGGAGAATAGAATATCAATCGGCAGCTTGAAGTATGTACTATAATGCACTTACTTCAGAAGAGATGGGAAACTGACAGGCAATTTTAAGACCTCAGAGGCTGTTCAGCTCAAAAGTAACTCAGAAAAGTGGTTTCTTCTTTCCTTTCTAAGAAGAGTGTGGATTAATTTTTCTTCTATATCTTACAACTTCTCTTGATCAATGTATTTTTAATGTCTGGTAAGGCTGTAATTTGTCACAGGACATGTCTGAATTGAGGTGAATAATGCTTTATGCTTGGAGACTCCTTGCTCAGTGACTAACAGAGGAAGGAATGATTCAGTGGAAGAAAAATGAGGCTAAGACATAAGTATGACCAAGTGTTTATGGGGGTGCAATGTTTTTATTACCTAGAGAGAACAATATAGGGTCATAAATGCTTGAAAAATATTGCAGCAAATTTTAAATTTATTTTATAATCCTTCATTCACTGAGGTCTCTTAATGTTTGTATATTTAGCAAAGGCTTACTTTCCAACTTTCATGCCCATTTCCATTTCTGGCAATCAGTAAATGCTCTCTAAATATTTGCTGCCATTAGGCTATTTTAACTATATAATTGGTATCAGCAGTATATGAGGCAACCCTGAGTTTCTTCTAGAGCAACTCTGAGGTAAGAGAAAGACTATTTTCCTCTGAAGGTAAAATTAATGTCAACAGAAAATAGCGAAAGAACAAATAATTTCCTAACCATGTAGAAAGTAAACTTGGCTAAAAACAACTTTCAGTTTAATTAGCAAAATTAACACAGGGGTATATAGAAGTAAATTTTTGCAACTTATCTATCACTGTTCAAAAGAGAGACATTCAGAATCTGAGGGACATGAGAATTTCAGTCATGAAAGAAGGACATTTGCCCAGGCGTCCCCACGGCCTAGAGGAACTAGCCCTCCTTTCCCTTTACTCGCCAAGCAATCAGGTGGTAACTAATGCAAGCAATCAGGTGGTAACCCAGGTTTTTTGATATCAGGGCTCATCACCCTGGATAGGGGATGTGAGCAGATGCTTATACACCCCAAATATACACATCAATTGATATTCTTATGACATCTCAGTCAGTGAGTTCGTCAACCCTAATCGCATCGTCTCTGAGTTATTTTGAAAGAGTCCAAGGCCAAGAAACAGATTTTGGACTTTGGCAATGTCAACTCTTTGGGGCCTCTTTCCCTGTCGGCACTTCTACACCTCATCAAACCTGTGGCCTTTCTATTAACAAAAATCCTACAATTGGCTAAATAATATAGCCTAATACTTCCTATGGAAAAGTGTGTATAAAGTTACAAATAACAAATTTAAAAAAAATTAAAATTCTCTTGGAATTATATTTTTAAACTCAGGAGTTATCTATACGTGTCATATAATTTTAAGGTTGAATCTTTCTTTTTCATATTTTAATTTTTATAAAATATGAGAAACTATGAATAGTGGCTATGCTTTTTCATATTCTTCAAAATCTTTTACTAACTGTATACCTTCCCATGGCTCTCAGTCTGCTTGGTCTGACACCACTCCATGGTTTGCCAGGAACAGTTGGAAATTTGGGAGGTTGAGGTGAAAAGAAGGGGCAAGTGTTGTCACAACAATGAGGCGTTACTGATATCTAGGTCCTGAGGGATCAAGTATCTTAAACATGTGGCAACATTGGGAAAGTCACACACAACAAAAGACAACAAAGAACTGTCTTGTCCCAAATGCCAATCATATTTCTACTGAGAAACATTGCTCCTAGTCCCCCATAGTGAATGTATGGATTGGTTGTGACTTTCTGAGATTATGATTTAAAACATAAAACACTAGAGATCTAAGTGGATTTCCTGCTGCTGTATCAGGAAATAGCATTACCTGTAAACCTTTCACTTCCATATTATTATTCATAGCAGTGTGTGTGTGTGTGTGTGTGTGTGTGTGTGTGTGTGTGTGTGTGTGTGAGAGAGAGAGAGAGAGAGAGAGAGAGAGAGAGAGATGCGTGTGTGTAGCTTGTTTTGTATGAGTTTCTTTACTCTTTGAAAGTGTCTAACAATAAAAAATATTCTCTTTCCTTTTTCAGTGGCTGAAACCTGATAACATAGTCCTGGGAAACGAAGAAAAGATCCTGTAAACAGTCTAGTTAATTTAATCAATCAAAGCAATGAAGTCAGATAGCTCACCTTGGGGACAGGGAATTGCAGCTCTGGAAACAAAGTCACGGCCCTAACTCAGCTTGATATGGATCAGTCATTCTGCATTTTTAATTAATCACATAAAGCTTCTTTCCACTAGACTTAATTATCCAAAGGTGACAGTGTAGGGGGAACCTCTAAACATCCATGCATTTTTTCAACCAGATTACAAAGCCCAGCATTATATGCACACTCTACTGATGTAGAAATAGGTTGGGATACAAAGGAGGGGATGATCAAATATCACAGCCTGACTGACCATTTACACAAAGGCATTCATTCCAGGGCAGATGCAGCTGGGTCTCCCAGGCCTGCCCTAGACAAAGACTCCAACTAAAATCCTTTATGAGTGAGGTTTAAACAATCACACAATCAATTGGCATTACAGCATCCAATCTTTTTAAACTCAGTGACCAAAGATCAGTCCCAACCAGTGAACTTTCTAATTGTTGCAAAACGCCTTGTAAATGCCCAGCTTGTCCTGCCCAAAGGTTTTCAGGAGATAAGAGTCAATTCAGAAACAAAGTTTTATGGAAGTCAATGAAGCCTTTTAAAGGAACGTTATTGAGATTTTTTAATCTCTTGCCAAAATAAAAAGAAGAAAAAGTTAAATTTCTGTCCAACGATCTCAAAATCAGCAAGACAAAGAAAAATAATTCAACCCCCAAAGCCAACAAAAGGCCCATTTACTATCTGACACCCTGGGTGGACTTCGAAGCCACACTTCTCTAACAATCATTGTATTATTTCCACAGAATAATGCCAACCTGTTAATGTGGGCTTTGTTTGATCAATTTGGAGTTCAAATCAGAATAAATTAGGATAGAAAGCTGCCCCAACATCAACACTAAGGCTAAATCAAACATAGAGAAACAAAAACAAAAATTAAAAAAGTCTTCTTTCCAGGGGTAGTGAAAGAAAGATTAAAACTTAATAGAACTAAACTCTATCCACATTATGTGATACCAGAGCACATTTTCAAAGTGAAGGGAAGCACAACTCATGGGATGCCAGTGACTTAAATGAGATTCACGAGGTCCCTCCTGTGCACGCACTGATAATTCACAAAAGAATGTACTTGTCTTCACGAACTGTTCCTCAAATCTTTAGATTTTAAATTTGAAATGTCAATGTAATCAAAACAAGCTGTAGACAGTTTTTAAACAAAAACACAGATGAGTTTTAGAATGACTAAAGCACATAATTGTACATCCCAACAAAACCTCCATTGCTAAAAGGCTTCATCATTCAGATCACTATACCACTGCCTTGAAAGCACTGGTGATCAGAGCCCACTCCTCTGGGTAAACAGAATTAGGACTAAGTTATTCCGGAATAAAAACCATTAGTAGAAGAAGAGGGCATTTTTAAAAAAATGCAATTATATCATTTTTAAACTCCTTTGAAAATTTCCCTCACAGCTACTATCTCTTCACCCATTCTAGACACCCCAGATGTTCTGTGTGTGTGTATGTATATAGGAGTCTTTCTCCCAAAAGACGCTACTCCCTTAAACTTCCAAATTCTGTCTCAGACTAATATTCAAATTTTATCCAGTTCAAAATACTTGGTTAGAGAAAAAGAAATCCTAGTTGACCTAAATTTCTAAACACATTATCAATACAAATACAAATAAGAGGAATACAATTCCAAGAGGTCTTTCCCCTTAAAACTCAGGAAAATAAATTATGATTAAATAGGAGATTTTTAAATGTCCATGGTTATACTTAAATTCGGTGTGTATAAAGCTGTAAAGCAAACTAATTATGTGCCTATCTGTATAGCAAGGCATTAGACTTTGAAGATTCCCATGGAATTTATAGAATGTATAACATATGAATTATTTATCTTTTTTAAAACTTCAAGAAAAAATATTGAATTCAGTTTGTAGAATTGACAACATTGGACTAACAGGAAATGAAAATGTCATTTAACCACCATGTGATTGATTAAAGCATTGTTAGTTCAAGAGAGTGATCACTTTGAGATTGATTAAACTGTACTTTAAAAAAAATCAATCTTAGAATTCTGAGCAGTTGAGCCACAAAGACTTTTAATCCTCTACAAATTTATAGAATGCAGTTAAAAATTGATTTAGCACCAGAGATTTAAGAATTAAAAATCTCATGACTGTGACAGTAAATAATAATCATCTTGTACTTAAACCAATGCAATCTTTTCAATCAATGAATTCTTACCCTACTTCAGACTGCAATATATAGGGTGAAAGTGTGGAAAACACAATTTAAGGAAATACAGGAAAAAATCAAGAGTGACATTCAAATATATAGGAAGTCTGCTTTCTAATAACAATGATGAGTGGTCTCCAATGAACCATAGAAGGGCAGTCTAACATTGATAGAATGAAATTATTCTAACTACATGTAACAGAAACCCATGATAGATGAACAGCAATTTGTTCCATACAAACTCTAGTATCGTGCTACTACTCTGTTTCCCTTTGCTTTTGCATGCCAGCCTTTCTTGGTCTCTCTTGGTATTTGAACTTGCCCTGTTCTGTCCTCATACAGAGGCTTAATACAATACCTCCCTCCACCTGGACTCCTCCTGCTCCTCACCTTCACACCTTCTCTAGCACTTCCTCAAAGGATCTTTCTATGACACAGCCACCAGGTTAGGGCACCCCGTTACATGATCTCAGAGTGCTTTTCTTTCTGAACTTCTCTTTCTCAACTCTAATCACATTTTCACCAAAAATCTGATTGAGTACATAGCTTTTACTATCTGTAGGTACTACCATAATGTAAACTACAAGAGGTAATGTAATGTAAACACATAATGTAAACACAAGGTCTGGCATATAGGTGTTTAACTCAATGAATAGAGTAAATACAGGAAGGAAAGAAATGGGCAAAGTCCTAAAATGGCTTTTAGGATACCAGGACATAATAATTCTGGGATAGAGAAGTTTAAAGATTCAATTGTAGCACTCTGATGTTATAGTTTGTCTAGAACATATAACATGTATGTGGTCATAGATGTGTACACCATTTGGTGAATGCTGACTAATTTTATGGTCTGAACACTGTTCATACTGCTAATTTTATGGTCTGAAAATACCTACTATGTATTATATGAATCAAGAGAGTATTTTAGAGATTTCTGTGAGTGTACTAGTTAAGTAGAAAAAAGTTTTTATTTATAATCCCCAGAAGGAGATATTCTATTCTTATAATTCTTATGCTGACTAAATCAATATTCAGCTAGGGTCAAAGTTTGTGACTTTGTGTAAGTCATTTAACTTCTCATAAAATCAATTCTGTATATGTTAAAAAAAAAAAAAAGCTGGATAATACTACAAGACCTAAAATCACTTTGAGTTTTAAAGTAATATAATTCCAGTATATTATATAAGCCCTATATTGAATGATTTCAAATTCAAAAACTGACAAAATAAGTAGGAAAACAAAACTGATTTTCAGTAAATACTTTTCAAGTACATCTAATAAAAAACCAGGACAAAGAAAACATATATTTTTCTATTCCCCAGCAGGAGAGGGGGAATACTCATAAAACACAATTGTGAAATTGTACAAACTTTTAATGTGTTTTTTCCTCCTTTTTCTTTGTGAGAAAGGTAAGCCATAATCAAATGCTGTCTAGACAGAGAATATAAAAAACCAGACCAAAAGAAAACAATTGAAGAGTACATTAAAATGCAAGATGTATTCAAATTATCAGGAGGAGATCATATCCTGTTATCTAGCAGAATCTCTGAAGACTAAAAAAGTCCATCTATTTCAAAATAAAGGAGAATAGTTAGAGAACAAAATTTCTTGAATAGAAGCAATTTAAATGTTTCTAAGAGAAATTGAGCTTCCTACTAAACATTTTTCAGTTCAGGGATCAGGTACAAATGTACGGGAGGAGGAAGTTGCTATACCCGCTGCTAATTAACACATAGTATGAGAGTACAGGGGAGGGAGGAAAGGGCCTCTCAGGGAACACAGGACATTTAAAATGTCAAAGACATAAGGCTAAATAATGGCTTATACACTGATATTGACCTCAGACATGTAGACCAGTCTACAGGAATGTAGGTTTGTGTTTTACCTATCTGAGGCTAAAGGCATCTTCTGTCAGGTTAGGCTAGCTCTTAATCCAGGTGATTTTTAAAAGGATGGAGTATTTTGGTTGAAATGAACAGTCTGTGTAGTGCTAAGTAACTTTGCAGGTAGAGAAAAATAGAGTTTTTTGAAGTTCGTAGTGTCCTTAGGAATTGTGATATATAATAGTAAAATTATTAATAATAAAATATGGTAACAATGGCTAATACTCAAGAAGTGCTTTTCCTATGAAAGACATTGTTCCTTGCATGCATTAATTCATTTAAATTGAATATTAATGGGTTCCTAGTACTATCAAACATAAGAGGATGTCCATATAATTTTAAAACAGTCGCATGGTTTTGGAAGTTCTAAGGAATTATAAAAGACTAGAATGAATAAAAATGGACTGGTTTTTAGAATATCTAGGGCAATGTTTCTCCAAGTCAAGTCCCCACAACAGAACAACCTGGGTGCTTTCTGGTTCAATGGCTCAGAGATAACTTTGAGCAGAGAAATCATGGACCCAAGACTTTTCACAAAATTAGGGAACTTTTTGAGTGCTAAGGACTCACTAAGTGTAAAACAGAAATCACTGTATGAAAGAAGTCTGTAAGATTTAAAGAGATAAAGCATTAGAATATAATTATCTCTATTTCGGTAACCTAGACACAGAGATTAATATTATCATTAATATTATACTCAAGAGTCTCTAATCCTATTAAAGAAGACTGGATAAAACACAAAGTGATTATAACACATGAGGATAAATCATCTGTTTGATAAAGCTATCAAGTAATAATATTAATATAACCTAATATTCAGAATAGTAATCAAAGAATGTGAGTGCAAGAGATGGGCCATAAACTAAAATGTTTCAGTAATGCAGCATCATTATTAAAAACTCTTGTGTGATATAGTGTGTTACTCTATATAAACATGACTTTATATTTCCGGATGCTACTTGACAGAGTACTGCATCTGTACATGCAATAAGCATCTCAAACCCAAAAAATGAGCTGCTAATCTCACCCCGAAAACATGTTCTCTCTGTTATCTTCCCCATATCAGCTTACAACAACTCCTCTCTTCAAGCTGTTCGAATCAAAAATCTTGGGCTCAACCTGAACTGCTCTCTTTCTCTCACACCCTATATTCAATCCATCAACAAATCCTGTCAGATCTACATTTAAAATATGTCCAGATCCCAACCACGTCTCATCACCTCTGCCTACTGTCCTGATTCACCATCGTCTCTCCTGGATCGCGCCATAACCTCTCGCGGGTCTCCACATTGTTCCATGCCGCCTGCGGTCTACTCTCGACATGCCAGCCGGAACGTTCTGCAATGACTTAAGTTAAGCCAGCCCACTTCTCCAATATTTTTAAAGACCTTATTTTTTAGGGCAGTTTTAGGTTCACAGCAAATTTAAGACAAAGGTACAGAGATTTTCCATATGCTCCCTACCCCCACAGTGCTCATGCAGATCCAAGTCTCTGACCTATATTATTTCTTCTCTTAAAAAAACTTTTTACATTTCTTGCAAGGAAGGACCTCTGGCAACAAATTCCCTCAATTTTTGTTTGTCTGAGAAAGTCTTTGTTTCTCCTTCACTCTTGAAGGATAATTTCACAGGGTATAGAATTCTGTTTTGTTTTTTGGTTTTTATATCCTTTTGTCTCTCAACATTTTAACTATTTCGCTCCACTCTCGCTTGCATTATTTCTGAAGAGAAACCAGATGTAAATCTTATCTTTGTTTTTCATAGGAAAATTGTTTCCCCCCCACCCCCGCCCCAGCTTCTAGTAGGATTTCTTCTATAACTTTGATTTTCTACTTCTATAGTTTAGAAGTAATATGCCTAGGTGAAGGGTTTTTTTTTTTTTTTTGTCTTGTTTTGTTTGCATTTATCATGTTTGTTCTCTGAGCTTCCTGGATCTGTAGTTTGGGGTCTGATAATAATTTGAGGAAATTTTTAGTCATTATTTCAAATATTTCTTCTGCTACTTTCTCTCTTTATTCTCCTTCTGGTATTCCCATTACTTACATGGTACAGCTTTTGTAATTGCTCTACAGTGCTTGGACATTCTGTTCTAGTTTTTTGTTTGTTTGTTTTTTTCAGTCTTTGTTCACTTTGCTTTATAGTTTTCAAGGTTTCCATTGAGAAATCCTCAAGCTCAGAGATTTTTTTCCTCAGCTATGTCCACTCTACTAGTAAGCCCATCAAAGTTATTCTTCATTTCTGTTTCAATGTTTTTGATCTCTAGCATTTCTTTTTGGTTCTTTCTCAGGATTTCCATCTGTCCGTTTAAATTGCTCATCTGTTCTTGGATGCTAATTTATCTATTAGAGCCCTGAGCATATTAACCATAGCTGTTTTAAATTTCTAGTCTGATAATTCCAACATCCCTGCCATGTCTGCTTCTGATGCTTTCTCTGTCTCTTCAAATTGTGTTTTGTGCCTTTAGTGTGCCTTGTCATTTTTTTTGTGATAGACATGATGTACTGAGTGAAAGGAGCTGGTATAATTAGGCCTTTAGTGATGTGGCTGTAAGGTGTGGGGAGACAAGAAGCATTCCATAGTTTCAAATTAAGTTTCAGCCTTTCAGTGAGCTGAAACCTCTGGACTGTGAGCTTCACAGTGTATCTTGGGGTTTTTTTTCTTCTCCTCTTAGGTGGGACAGTATGGCTAGAGTGGGCTAGAATGGGCTGGAGTTGGGTATTTCCTTTCTCCCAAGTCAATTAGGCTCTGGTAATACCCCAGCAGGTTAGGCTCTGGTTAACCCATTTTCCTAAGGGCAGAACTCCAGATTGCAGATCGCGTATCATAGCATTTGTCAGCCTCCATAATCATGTGAGCCAGTTCCCATAGCAAATCTCCTTTTATATTTTTGTATATATCCTATTGGTTCTGTTTCTCTGCAGAACCCTGACTAATATACCTTATGATTGTTTTAATTTCTACAGGGTTTGGTTTTGGTTTCGCTTTTGAGAGAAGTCCAACTAAGACTCTAAATTAAAAATTTAAAAAGTTGAGGTTGCGGGGATGAGGAGAGAAAGCTCTTTCATAAGAGAGACTTCTATATAGTACATTATTGGGTACAATATGGGAAATTTGAAAATAAACTATGTAGGAGGAAATAATACCATTTCAATGTTTAATCTCTTGTCTCTGATAATTCTATTGTTTTAAGTAAAAAAACATTCTTGTTCTTAACAGAAGATATGTTGAAGTGTTTATTGATGAAGCATCAGTGATGTCTGTAACTTTTTTTCAAATGGTGAGAAAAAAGTATGCTAGCCGCTTTACATTCCTGAAATCTATCAGACATGTTCCTGCCTCTGGACCTTTGCACTGCCTGTTCTTTCTGCTCTTCCCCTGGACGAGCAGATGTGCTTGCTTGTTTTAGGTCTTATTCCAGTGTCACCTGTGTCTCTTCTTCATAACCCCACCTACGCTTGTACTCTTCCTTCCCTGTTACTTTCCACTATCAAAAATGCTATGTATTCTAAAAATACATATGTTATGTATTCTCCTTATTTATTTATTTTGAATAGTGTCTCTCTCAACAAGAGCGGGTAGGCCTCTTGATGATTTGTTCACATCTATGTCACATGCACCTACCATGGTGCTTAACATATAATAGTGCTCACTAAATATTTGTTGAATAAATGAGCTGAGAAATAGTGAAAGAGCTGTTACTTAGCCAATGCTCTGCACTGAATGTCATGTGTATACTTTTTATAACACAATAAAATCAATTTCATCATAATTATTAAAGAAATGGGACCTTTTATTCTAATTCTACTATTATAAGATTTAAGCAAATGCTGACAAAAAAAGAATGATTAGGGATATATTTTAGAAACTATCAGCATTTCCTTAGAATAAAAATTCAGCTGGATCCAGTAAATGACTTACATTTATAAAATAGAACAGTAAGCATTCAATCATTCCCTCTGTAAAGCCTTCATTCCGACCTCCTCCCCTCCCAACCGCTGACCCCTCAGACGGAGGCACTTCACCTTCCCATCATCTCTTTGTCTTTGCTGCGGCCATGCTGCACGCACACTGCACTTATCACACTAAATTTTATTTGATTACACGTATGTCTTACTTTCAAAGAATAAACTACTTAATGGCAGGGATCTTAAGGTTAAGAAAGTTAATTACGTGTTCTAACTGCTTAGCCTACCACCAGGCACAAAGAAGTTTCATAAATGTTCACTGAGATGAATGTAAATGAGTTGATGCTTGAAATCATAAATTTGACGGCTTCAAAATTGTGAATCATCAAAGAAATGTTAAATCGAGTTCATTATACTATTCAGTTATAGATATAGATAGGTAGGTTTTGAAAAGACTTTCATTGACTGTCTTGAAACCACAAAAGTATTTTGGCTAAGTAACCCAAATGCCATTCCTTAATCAATGTTTTACTGGACTTACTCTTAGACATGAGTTTCTTTTTGTAAATGAGGAAAGGAAGATACTGGATAGGATCTGGACTAGAGAGAAGTTGAAGAAAAAGGGTTAATAATTTTTTTTTAAAGTATGTTATAGAAATTGCTTTTTGTGGAAAACACAAGACTATGAGAAAACTTCCAAATCATTTTTATACTTGGGGCAATTTATTTTAAGTTACCAAAGCTTTTACTTTGACAGAGGTAGGATTCAATAAGAAACATGTCTCAACTACTGAAAGTTGAAAGGCAAGTATAAGCAAAAAAACAAAAAGAAAAGAAACTTAAGTTCCCACAGCCTCCATTGTGGTTCAATCCCTTACAATAACTTCCTAATTGTTTCTTCATGTTCAGACTCTCCCCTACCAGCCTATTTAAACTGTTTCCAAATAGATGTTTCTATTGCAGAGTTGTGATGATATTTCTCCGGTACTCAAAAACCTTAAAAACAAAGCCCTGTTTCCTGAAGGACTCCAGCTAAACATGGTTTAAAACAACCCTTTGGCCTCTATGCATATTTTCATTACTGTCTTCTACGAGACTTCTATGCACACATAGCACAGGAGCCAAACTGGATTATCCAATTGTCTATAATCACATGCAATGATTTTTCCCTCTATTCTTTTGTTAAATTAGCTATCTCCTCCTGGAGTGTCCACTCCTCACACAAGCTTTCATCAACTCCTGAAAACTCACCTATCCAGTTTTCTCATGAAGGCTTTCATGCTCTCCTTCAAGCAGACGTTTTCTCTCTCTCCTTTGAACTGACACAGAACTTTACACATTCCCATGGCACCTAACAGGTCCCAGCTTATATCATAGTTGTTTATGTATTTGGCTTATTCCTTCCTCTCCATGCCACCACTACCTTTTGGGAAGGTCTGAAACTATGCTCTGTTTTCCTTTATTAACTGCAGGTCATAGCATAGAACCCTTCCTACATAAGATGCTCAAACAATGTTTCTTGATTTATAAAGCTGACTAAATATCATAAAGATCCTGAGGAATCACAACTGTCGATCTGCTTGGCAGCCAAAACCTAGGTCAGGTGTCCTCTTGAGAAGTTTCCCAAAGACCCATAGCAGGGATCTATAAGAAGACAGTGGCACCTTGTTTTTAATTCTTCCTCAAATCCCTTAGAATACAGACAGTTGGGGAAAAATCTCTTTGAAGAGTACTGGACTGGGAAAAGAGATAGCCTGGGTATTTTCATTTAGTTAATCTGAGTTTTATCCGGAAGATGAATGGTCTGGGTCAAGTCTCTTTAATTTTTCTGCCATTAAAGTTTAATGATTTTAAATAACATCATGTTATAATCTGGAAGAAAGAAAACCCTGACTCACTTATGCTAAATACTACAGAAATCAACAAGTAGAAAACACATTTTCCCAGCCATAAAATTGGGTTCCCCTATAATACAATTTTTTTGAAGACAAAGACATTCAACCACACATCCTTGGTAGCTTTTAAATATCACTGTGTCACTAGGTCACTGTCTCTGCCATCTGAGTTAGACACATATGCCACACAATAAGCATCCTGTACATTTGCTGCAACTTGAAATCCTGAAGAGGCAAAAGAGGGGATACAAATACTTCAAATGGAGAGGGTTAGTTTTTTATTTGGAGTTTATGAAGTACCAATTTAAAGGTAGTATTTGAATATTCAAGTGTGCTAATCAGAATTATTAATATTTTATTATTCCACTACTGTACCTTCATTCCATTAAAGAAATTAAGTTGTACAGATTTAATCAAGTTCATTTTTCAAGAGGAGAAAAATGAGAATTCAGAATGCTTTTCATAGGATATATAAAGCTTCGGAGGTCAGTGTTCAGAAGAAATCAGATAACGAGTGCATTGTATTTTATTCTTGATTCTGCCAATAATTCCTCATGGGAAAACCTGTAGCTCTGCATGCTAGTTCAGAGGTGAATTAAAAAAAAAAAATCTTTCTTCCTACTCTGCTATTTATTCATATTTGATAAATATTCAGAAGTAATTTTACATTTATACCTGAATATTAAAAATACAGTTTTGTTTTAACATACAATATAGTTTTATGAATCATGCATATAAAATAGTAGTATTAGGATAACTTCTCTATAACATAGCGATTACCTGCCTTAAAGGAAAATATAAAATAGTAAGGCTGGTTTTAAATTGTGCATAGAACCAGTAATTGTGTCTTTAAGGCAATTAAAAGATTTATTGAATATTGGTTAAAAGTAGATTGACAATTATATTAAAGAATAAAATGTAATTTATTTGGTGCTACTTTGTGAATGCTTCTAAGTACAAATCATCTCAAGATACCATATATTGTACAACGTACTTTCAATCACAACTCAAACATAAAAGAACCTACAAAATCACATGGCTATAATCAATATACAACAATTATATTTTTAAAATAAAGAAAACAATTAGCAATTAATTAAGTTAAGGTGCAATAACTTTTTCAGATAAAATATTAGCACCATACCAGACAAAATTACCTAAAATTATTGGCCTCCTTGTTCTTCTTAAATAACTAAATATAAACATTTTTTTCGAAGCACAAATATTAATTTGTAAAATCACTTCTACAGTAGTTAATATTTCTTTCTTTCTTCTTTTTTTGTTTTGCATTTTCTCCTCATAAGGAAAAATATGAAGTAAAAACTTTCACAGGCTATCAAATCAAACAAATAAACAAATCTGACCAAACCAGGTACTGTCCTTCAGCAGTGAGTTCCAACAGAAGCAAAAGTGGACATTTCACGGCGTATGGTACTAAAAGGCGAGAGTTCCAGTTCCGTGGTGTATTCGTTGTCATTGTCATCACTGGTCACTGTGGAAGACTTCTGAATGCATTCCTCACAGCAACAGCAGCAGCACTCCATAAAGGCCCGGCTGAAGGGTTTGCAGAGACAGAAAAGGAGGACGGGGGTGACGCAGGACTTAAAGAACAAAAGGAACTGGCTGATGATATTAAGGAGGTCCATTGTCTGCTGTGAAACCCCTGTAGCCATGTAGGCAGTGACAATATTGCAGATATTTTCAGGAATAATGCAAAATCCATACAAAATGGTCAATGCCACCACTGTACAGTTCATCTGGCTTTCTAGTTGAATCTGCCGCTTGTTCCCTCGGGTACAGGCTTTCTCTGCCTTGCGGATTTTCCTTGCGGTCACTAAAGAGCACGTGATGGTGAAAAGCGTGGGCAAACAAAAGTAACAGCCAAAATACCACCAGAGTCTCGCACTGTCGTAGGTAAGAGCTAAAACATAAATGGTGTCCGGTAAGTCAGGAGAGATCTTTATAATGCACCTTTCGGCAGGAGCTCGGCTGCTAAACCCCAAGTCCTCCCTGCTCAGCTGGCGGAGAACAACTTCTGGAAGTGCCAACAGTAGAGCTCCAATCCATATCACAGCCAGTTTGGCGGTTGTCGAGGAACAGTTTTCGATCATTTCATAGTACATCTGTACGTTGGTGGCGGCGCGGAAGCGGTCTATGCACAGAGCACATAAGGTGAAGGTGGTGACTCCGAGAGAAGCGACCTGTGGGGGAACACAGAATACGTTATTCTGGGCGTTCTCTGAAAGATCAAACCAAGACTGGTAACACAGTAAGGAGAGAAACAGAGAGAGAGAGAGAGAGACAGAGAGAGAGACAGAGAGAGAGACAGAGAATGAGGCATGGGTATCTGGGTTCAGGACTTCAGCTGAATCATTGTTAAGCATAAAAATAGAAAACAAATTGTAGCTGTTCAGCTATCCAGGGGTCATCCGAGCGAAGGAATTTCAGAAATGGAAGGACCCATAAAGACCAGCTATTCTAATACCATTTTATTATAGATAAGAACCCAGAGACCCTACAAATTTCAATCACCATAAAAATGCCTGCCACTAGAAGACCCAGATAAGGAGTAGGTGTCATGGAGAGTATCCCATTTCACTGCTGATGAGGATGGTCAGGGTCAGTAGTGTGCCTTACACACAGCAGCCCTTTAGAGCTTATTGTTTCCAGTAGAGTAGATGATTAGAGAGCTCCTCTAATTTCTCCTAAGTGCAAAATATTTTAACATTCTTTTCAAAGACATACATTTATGGAAAACAAGAAAGGGAAATCCTCCAGAGGCCAATACCAAAGAGAAAACAAATTCTGAACAGGTCAGTGATTCCTCCATGCCCGTGCTGCATGTTTGCCCTGGGGGCATCTGCCACTCCTGATGAGGTTTGATGTTATTAATAGCTTTAGCCAGAAGGATGGGGCCAGGTACCCAGGTACACGGAGGTAGGACACAGCTGGGGCCAATGTGGGTGGAGATTAGGTCAAAGATGCCCTTACGAATTTGGAACTCTCCATATACTGACGTCTTTAGAGGTATAAAGAGAAAAAATAGGGGGGAACAAGGGAGAAGCTAGCCTGCCTGACAGGATTTGGGTCTGGGTGAGTTAGGGAAGAGGAGAAAAGGAAACGGCAAATTCTAACCAGGTGAGGAAACCTGCATGGTATGAGGGCCAGAATTCACTCCATGTATGTGGCTCGGAAAAACCAAAACACAATTTAAAATGGTCCCAGGAACACTTATACACCGTTGGTGGGAATGTAAATTAGTACGACCTCTATGGAAAACATATGGAGAGTCTGTCCTCAAAGAACTAAAAGTAGATATACCATTCAATCCAGCAAGCCCATTACTGGGGATCTATCCAAAGGAAAGGCAATCATTATACCGAAAAGACACTTGCACTCATATGTTCATGACAGCACAATTCACAATTGCAAGGATGTGGAATCAGCATAAGTGCCCATCAACCAAGGAGTGGATAAAGAAAAGAAAATGTGGTACACACATACACACACACACACACACACACACACACCATGGAATACTTCTGAGTCATAAAAATGAATGAAATTATGTCTTTTGCAGCAGCTTGGATGGAACTGGAGGCCATTATACTAAGTGAAATAACACAGGAATGGAAAGCCAAATACATTTTCTCACTTATAAGTGGGAGCTAAGCTACAGGTATGCAGGGGCATTCAGAGTGGTATAACAGACATTGAAGACTCAGACGTGGGGAGGGTTAGAGGAGGGTGAGGGAAGAAAACCTACCTATCGGGTACAATGTATACTATTTGGGTGATGAGTACACTAAAAACCCAGACATCACCACCATACAATTCATCCATATAACCGAAAACCACTTGTACCCCTAAATCTATCAAAATAAAATAAATAATAAAATCATCCCAGGCATGTGGTAGAAGCAAACCTTAATCCTCTCTGGAATAATGGACTTTAAAACCAGCCCCCAGAGAAATCCCACAGATAAAATTCAAGGGAACATGTATTCACAAAAGCAAAAATCACAATATGCAAGAGATAACCAGCCACTATGAGCTTATGTGCCAAAACAACAACAACAAAAAAGGACCAAGTTACAGAATCAGACCTAACATAAGTACATATATCATGAAATAAGAATGTTTATCAAATTTAAAGAGAAAGAATGTCTAGATAGCCCAACCATAGACAATTTCAGATCAGAAAACTATTTGAAAATGACCACAGGGAATATTGTATACGAAAAAGGCACTGCTCTTATATACATATGGTCAGACATCTAAAAAAATTGACAAAGGTTAAGAACCAAAAATATGTACCTATTTTTTCCACAGTGAGGCTTTTCTACAGTAACAAACATGTGTTCTTAATGTAAACATGCTATCATTCATTTATCTATAAAATATTTACTGAGCATCATACACATACTCTAAAGGGGCACACAGATACGTATCCAACACAAGCACACAAATACTTACATCAACTCTATGCCAAGCACTACACTTGACATTGTGGATATGGAAAGATACAAGAACCAGTCCTTTTCCTCAAGCAGATCATAGTCAACCAAGAGGAGGAGGATGGTTCTCAAAGTCATAAGAAAAACACAGCAATCACCCAGGAGTATCAAATTTACTTAAATATTTTGGGGGAAATTTAAGTAATTTAATGTTTAATAAATGTAGTCATTATATATTTAATCAAAAACAATGAATAGAAGGTAAAATGTTAATGAGGTTTCAGATAAAACATGAGACTCAAAGAATATGCCCAAAGTGGATGGAATGCTTTGGGCTGTGTTCCCGACACCTGGGTATATGGTATATGCACTCACTCTCCCCTGCCTGCTGGTGGGGAGGTTTAAGAAGCATAGTTATAGGTCATGCCTTGGCAAAGGGAAAAAATAAGTATAATGTTAATATCTAATTTTTTTAAACTCAAGAGCTCATGTTGAAAAAAGGAAAACCATTTGTCACGCAATTTTTGTACTCAGAACATTAGTTGTTTGTCTACTACATTCAAGCTGTCACCCTCCCTGGAACTATGGCAACTTGCCTTACAGATTTTGAGAGTTCCAATGGCAAATATTCTCTACTCTTCTTACATGCTATGCATCGGATAGTGTCTACGAGTTCTAAGATGGAAAATAATAATAATGCCTCCATGCCCTGACCACTCTCATAGCTATTAGTAGAGATAGTCTGAAAATGAAGTATAATGAGGGTTAACTATATGAAAAGCAAAAATGAAGAAAAAATATGACTAACAAAGCTCTACATCAGTGCAGATAAAGAGGTCATGATTGGGCTTACCACCACAATTCTTGTTCTCCAAATCTTTCAGAAAGTCTCCCATAAATACCCATACAAGAAACATCAATCCAATATGACTACCAAAAACACACAAAAAAAGCCACCTCTACGTGGCCTTTTAAAAGTTAACTTACAAATTAATAAGTTGCTCACACTGATGGAAATGTGTTTTACATCTATGCTGGAGGCACAAAATAATTCTAAAATTGAGGTCCACATTGTGCAACTGCCTTATGATCATATAATTTTTAATGTCAGTAACTGCCACTCGGGGAAATCTGAGAAGGGCTGGTCATTTTCTAAAGGTACACATCAAACTGTATCATGTGGAAATTGAAGTACTTTATTTTATAGATTTTTGAAACTTTACATTTGTATATACTTTTTTCAAATGTTTTGATTCATTTCTCTTAAGAATGTAAAACAAAAAATTTCTCAAGCTATCAGATGCACGTAAATCCTCAGCAAGTCTTTGTGTGCCGTCGTGACTGAGGCAAATCTTTTGTGCGTGTTCCTGTTACTATATATCCTGAGTCAGTTCACAAATACAAAGCTACAAAGGTTTTATGCTATACGTTCTTTTGAAATTATGAATAGCATTTCTATTAAAGGAAAGCTCAGTAATATAAAAATACTGAAGACCGAGGAAAGGCAATCTGTTAAAGCTCAGAACATCTATTTGCTTGGCAGTTTTCTGTCATTACTTACAAAGAACACAATGCATAAAGGATAGCATCTTCTCCTCTATTAATCTCCCTAATTTTAAATCTAGAGATTTAAAAAATCTGGACCAATTCTCACAAGTGCTAGCATTTGCATACCTAACTCCAAGCTGGTTACAAAGCCTCTTTCGTGAGGGGTAACAGCAAATGCATGTGGGTGGACGCATATTAAGAGTAAGATGGGTGGGTTAGATTGCCAACTCCTAAGATATCAAAATCTGTGCTGCACATCCACTCTTAATTAAAAGATGTTCACTGCCTCAAAAAGCAAGACAATGTTTTTTCAGGTTCTATAAGATTTCATCTCACAAGATAACAAAAGCCGGGACAAATGTTGAGCAAGATTTGCATGTATTCCAACTTTTTACTCAGGAATAGGAATTCTTCTACTGTCCATTTTATCTGAAGATGCTCAATTCTTCAGTCATATTCCCAAAAGCCCTTTAGCACCGAGTCATAACCTCAAACATATATGATCTATAGTCTTCTTGACAAATCATGGAGAGTCCTCCCCAGTTTTCATACTCAAATTTCAGAAAGCGCCAATATTTCAGCTTCCTGTTTTCGAATTGTATTTCTTTCTAATAGCATTCTCTGAAGTTAGGATCCAGCTAAAAACGGGGTAAAAAGTCCAGAAAGGTCGTAAGAGCAACAGAGGGAGTTGCTGAAGGAACCAATGAGGAAAGTAGCAGCACTGCCCCAAATGCAGATAGTGCTCGTAATGCAGTTGCTAACAGCAACTGCAGCCCAAATGCCAATCCCAGACATACACTCTC
Organism: Indri indri; assembly: GCA_004363605.1. NCBI lineage: Eukaryota > Metazoa > Chordata > Mammalia > Primates > Indriidae > Indri > Indri indri. Next base: position 41,040 of record RJWJ010000586.1, read on the forward strand.
CCCCTGCCACTGCCTGCAGGGATATTACTTCAGATATTTTTCTTTAAATTCAATTACACACTAAAATTTATGATGTGAAAGAGCAAGAAATGTACAAAAGCCCTGCCCAGTACTTCCCCAACTTATTTAAAGAAGACTTTAAACATGTGTAAAGACTTAACTGCACGCCTCAGAAATTAATTGATGAAAATCATCTGAATAATGGTGGTGGCCTAATTTCTGCTTACCCAAACATGAAATCTATCCATGTAATTATGATTCCTAGATATCGGAGCAACATGAAAAGATTTCCATCACAATTTTTAAATATACTTGTTTACGTACAGCTTATTAAAAATTCAACCAAGATGAATAGTGTAATTATGTGCAATTATAAAACTGTATCATGAATGCTGAATCTTCTGCATTTAATGACCATATCTGATTGCTAAAATTCAATATCACTATGAAATATGCTCTTGAGAGTAAAGCTGTTAAGCACTGGCTTAGATGGGTAGTTCTTTGAAGCAACATCCTGAGAGATGGAATGAATAAGATGCAATCTCTTATTAATTAAACTGCAATGGAAGAAACAATTAACAGCAACAAAAACAGAACTGTAAACACTTTTAATAGACGACTATTAATTTTGAGAATTTCAAGATCAGAGGAAAGCTGAAAACAAAATTTTAACTATTGGGGAAAATAAGATATTGAACATTTTGAGGGGATTGCCAATCAAAATACAGAGATGGCAAAGGAATCAAAATAAACAACTCTAAGATCGTTCTTTCAAACAATAATATTCTGCCCTTATTTGTATCCCAGAATAACCACAATAAAGCTCCTTTAGCTCCTGTCCAGGCAACATCCAGAGCAGCAAGGCTTTGGGCAGCTACAGCCACAGCCACCTGCAGCAGTGCTTCAGGGCACAGGAAAAACACAGGACAGGTTGAGGCTTGAGAATTCATGCAGGAAAGCAGCAGCTCTGGTGCCAAGCTGTGGGGTTTAGGGTCACTCTTCTTGATCACCCCTAAACTATTCCCATTTTAGTATCATGATGGCTTTACTGAACTCTATATCAGGTCAATGCTGCATGTGTGTATATATGTGTGTGTATTTTTTTTTTTTTTGAGAGAGAAAGAACCTATAAAACATACTGTGCTTGCTGTTAGGAACAATGATGAATAAGGCATGAATTTCGTCCTCAAGAGGTTAGAATTCAAGGCAGAATTTCTTGACTCTCTACCACCTGCTACCATGCACCCAGCAAGTTAGTTTATATATAGAATGACTCATTATAGTCTGTAGACAGATAGGCTTGACTATCACAATTCCCAGCATGTTTGCTGTAACTTCCCTTGATATGGGACACACCCATATATGCTTGGAGACTGTAGTTGAGAATCATTCATTTAACAAGATTGGATGACAAACATAATTTCAAAATATCTCCTAGGGAAATTGCTTTAGAGGCTGTCCAAATTGTAAAACCTCCCATGATACATAGTTAAATTTCAAAAGACATGATCTAATTCTTTTCAAATACCATCTATGTCTGCCTTAGTCTATTAGACTAAGATAAACTTGGGATTGACAGTTTGAACTATTTGTTAACAATCCAGGGCAGTAATGATTTGTATTTTAACTGAGGAACACATTTAAATCTGTGGGATGAAAGGATGGTGCACAAAGGCAAGAGAACTTGGAGACCACCCAGAAATCATGTTTCAATGTGCTTTTTGTTGTTCCAGGCATATACACAGTCTCATAAAGTTGTAAAAAGTTTGTTTCTGTGTAGGAGAAAAAGAATAGCCCAGGAAAGAATGCCATTAGCTTTATATATTACTTTAGTATATATAAGATCATTTAATGTTTGAATGGATTGCTTAAATTTTCTTTTATATGCTAATATATTTTAAGGATAAAATTTATGCTATTGCAATGTTTGTGCATTTGGAGATTCATAAAGTACATGAGAATAAATGCTAAGGGCTTAAATCATTTGCATTATAAAATATTTTTATTATATTCTATGCTTTACATGTTTTACTAACTCAAACTAAACTTCACTTTGAAGACATCTAAAAAGGTTTTTTCCTAATTACAGTCAAATTGCAATTGGTTCAAGTTAATGACTCAGATTATTTCAAGTGACATTCAATACCCTGACAGATGAGTTCTCATCTTGCCCTTGCCTCAGTTTCTTTAATAAGAAGCAAGGTAATATATATTTCTCCACTTGTTGTGGATGCTGAGAAGATGATATATCATGAAAGTCCACTGAGAAAAGAAAAAAGAAACCTATAAAATATAAGGATTTTGCAAATATAGTGGAAGTTGTTGTGAATGGCTTCTAGAGTTAGCTTTTTAATTTTGTTACAGCAACAAACTAGCAAAACACATGTAGTTTGATCAGGATAATGAAATAGCACAAATATAGTCACCTGCATAGAAATGATGTGGTTCTTCCTCTAATCCATTGTCACCACTGGCAAGACTGAATTTAGAGAAACTCAACTCAGTAATAATGATTACCACAGATATACCATAGCTTTCAAATGTTTTGTCCCTCTGTTAAACTTGTATTTATGAGATCACGAATTCCAAACTTCTGTTCAGCACCTATGCTGATGAACTTAAGATAGCTTTTTATATCACTGATGAGAAATTAACCCAGCCAGTAAGGTATATGATAACAATGACTTTGGGGAAAGATTCAGAGTGAAACTATCTTTTTCTATAACAAGAAAAAAATGTATTCCTCTTTCCATCACAAGTTAATTTTAAGGTCAATGGTTTCCTAGGTTTCTGTTAAAAATAAAACCAAAAGAAAATTATAAGACAAAGCACTTAATAATTAAGGTGGAAAGCATACATTATAAATCAAGATATAACTAGATTTCATTATCTCCACTGTTCAAGTTACTAATTCAAAGCAAATATCAGACCCTGAGAAAACCTGGGCTACCATATTCACTTTGTACTACATTAAATCCCTGTTCATTCAAAATGATATGAAAAAAGAGCACACGAATGGTTTATGAAAAACAGTAATCAATCGAGACACTGTCTTAGCTATTTCTCTCTTTCTCAGAAGCTTACTGCACACAAACAAGGAAAGAAGAAACTATTAAGACTGAGAATAAGCTGTGAAACAGACAACACAGATCACATAAAGTACGACTCATAAAGTAAATAGTATCTCTTGTTAAACCTTCTGGTACAAATACTGAGGAGGAAAAAAAGACCAATGTACTTCACAGCAAAATTTCCTTCATATAAAATTGAATCTACATGCCTAAGTACAGTGAAGTGACTGAAATACACTGATCTTTATAAAATAGAGAAATTTCTAACCAAGGTCATGACAACTTCACTATAGCCTAACTTATATTTTACATCAAAAGAATGTTTAAACACATCTATTTATGTGTTGTCTTTTGTTTATGAGTGACCCTCAAAACAAGGGCACTATTGTTAAGAAAACCCATTCATTTGGGCCATGAAAGATAATCTATTGTAAGTCAATGGTTACAGGCCTAAAAACCAGTCAAGAAAAAAGCAGGATGAGCACAGGGTAGAGTTTCCTTTGAAACTCTAAATGGCTTGAGCCTTTGGCTTCTTCTTGTATTTTCTGTAATCCTTGTCCTCATAGCACTTCACGGCAACTTCCAACCAAAGAGATGCTTCTTAGGATACCAGTTGGGGGGAACACGTTGATCAGAGCCACTGCTTATCAGACTGCTGTGAATAAGGTGACCTTTATCGGAAGGTCTTCATTTCAGAGCAGATGCAGATCATGGTACCATGCAGTGACACACATCGATTAGTGTTTCCACACCAAAAACAGAGCGAAGAAAGATCTGTCTCACCCTTGCAACTACACACACACTGCTCGTGCACTCTCTGGAATGAAATAGGGCTCTTCACAGCCACACTACCACAGTCAAAGAGAAGGCTTCATACCCTTATCAACATCACTGATATTTAATCTGACACGCACATATAATAAATACCCATTTATTTCTATTTTTTTAAATTTCAGAATATTACAGGGGTACAAATGCTTTGGTCACATAAATTGCTTTTGCCCTGCCCGAGTCAGAGCTACAAGCATGCCCATCCCCCAGACAGCACGCAACACACCCATTAAGTGTGAATTTACCCATCCCCTTCCCCCCCGCCACTTGCCTGACACCCAATGAATGTTACTTCCATATGTGCATGTAAGTGTTGATCAGTTGGTACTAATTCGATGATGGGTACATGTAGTTTTTGTTTTTCCATTCTTGTGGTACTTCACTTAGAAGTATGGCCTCCAGCTCCATGCAGGATAATATAAGAGGTGTTAGATCACCATTGTTTTTTGTGGCTGAGTAGTACTCCATACACATACCGCATTTTATTAACCCACCCATGTATTGATGGGCACTTCGGTTGTTTCCACATCTTTGCAATTGTGAATTGTGCTGCTATAAACACTTGAGTGCAGATATCTTTTTTATAGAATTACTTTTTTTCCTTTGGGTATATACGCAATAGTGGGATTGCTGGATCAAATGGCAGTTCTACTTTTAGTTCTTTGAGGTATCTCCATACTACTTTCCATAGAGGTTATACTAGTTTGCAGTCCCACCAGCAGTGTATGAGTGTTTCCATCTCCCAACATCCACACCAACATTTGTTATTTGGGGAATTTTTGATACAAGCCATTCTCACTGGAGTTAAGTGATATCTCATTGTGGTTTTGATTTGCACTTCTCTGATGATTAGAGATGTTGAGCATTTTTTCATATGTTTGCTGGTCATCAATCTATCTTCTTTTGAAAAAATTCTGTTCATGTCCTTTACCCACTTTGTAATGGGGTTGTTTGATTTTTTCTTGTTGATTTTCCTGAGTTCTATATAGATTCTTGTTACCAGCCCTTTATCAGATGTATAGTATGCAAATATTTTCTCCCACTCTGTAGGTTGTCTATTTGCTCTAATGATAGTTTTCTTGGCGTGCAGAAGCGTTTTAATTTGAGCAGGTTGCATTTATTTATTTTTGTTGATGCTGTGATTGCTTTAGGGGTCTTCTTCATAAATTCTTTGCCGAGGCTGATATCTACAAGAGTTTTTCCAGAAGTTTCTTCTAGAATTCTTATGGTTTAATGCCTTAGGTTTAAGTCTGTTATCCATCGTGAGTCAATTTTTATGAGAGGTGACAGGTGCAGATCCTGTTTCAGTCTTTTACATGGGGCTATCCAATTTTCCCAGCACTATTTATCCAATAGGGATTCTTTTCCCCAGTGTATTTTTTTGTCTACTTTGTCAAAGATTAGATGGGAATATGAGGATGGTTTCATATCTGGGTTCTCAGTTCTGTTCTATTGGTCTATGTCTCTGTTCTTTTACCAGTAACATACTGTTTTGGTTACTATAGCCTTGTAATGTAGTTGGAAGTCTGGTAAATTGATGCCACCCAATTTGTTCTTTTTGCTTAAGATTGATTTTGCTATACAGGGTCTTCTCTGGTTCCATACAAAATGTAGAATTATTTTTTAGCTCTCTTAAAAATGATGTTGGTATGTTAATAGGGATTGCATTGAATCTGTAGATCACTTTGGGTAGCATAGACATTTTAAAAATATTGATTCTGCCAATCCATAAGCATGGTATGGTTTTCCATCTGTTTACATCCTCTGTAATTTCTTTCCTCAGTGTATCATAGTTCTCCCTATATAGGTCTCTCACTTCCTTAGTTAAACATATTCCTAAGTATTTTATTTTCTTTTATGCTATTGTGAAAGGTATTGAATCTTTGATTTGATTCTCAGCTTGAATGTTATTGGTGTATATGAAAGCTACTGATTTGTGTGCATCGATTTTATAGCCTGAGACTTTATTGAATTTATTTATCAATTCCAGTAGTCTCTTGGTTGAATTTTTGGGGTTTTCTAGATAAAATATCATATCATCAGCAAAGAGTGATAGTTTGACCTCTTCTTTCCACATATGGATACACTTCATTTCCTTCTCTTGTCTGATTGTTCTGGCAAGGACTTGCAGAACTATGTTGAATAGAAGTTGAGATAGTGAGAAACCTTGTCTGGTTCCAGTTCTAAGTGGGAATGCTTTCAATTTTTCCCCATTCAGTAGGATGTTGGCTGTGAGTTTGTCATGTATGGCTTTAATAATTTTGAGGTCTGTCCCATTTATGCCTGTTTTGTTAAGAGTTCCTATCATAAAAGGGTGCTGGATTTTGTCAAATGCTTTGTATCCTGCAAAACTAAGGTTCTTATATGAGGGAGAAATAAAGACTTTCCCAGAAAAGCAATGGCTAAGGGAATTTGCAAAGACCAGATCTGTCCTGCAGGAAGTACTCAGACCTGTATTATACACTGATCAGCGCAATAGACACCCACCAGTGTAAAATCACCCAAAAGTTAAAGTCCAGAATCTAGATTCCTCAATGGCTCAAGAGGTAAAACAAAACAATAAAAGTCTACCCAATAGGATGAGCAGAGATCCACCCCAAATATCAATTCTCTCAGTAAATGTGAATGCCTTGAACTATCCACTGAAGAGACACAGGCTGACTGAATGGATAAAAAAAATACAAGCCAAGTATCTGTTGCCTCCAGGAAAGGCATCTAACCCACAAGAACTCATTCAGACTCAAAGTGAAGAGATGGAAAACAATATTCTAGGCAAATGGAAACCAAAAGAAATCTGGTATAGCCATGCTCATATCAGATAACATAAACTTTAAATCAACAAAAATAAAGACAAAGACGGTCATTATATAATGGTGAAGGGAACAATTTGATGAGAAGACTTAATAATCCTAAATATTTATTCACCTAACACAGGAGCACCCAGATGCATGAAGCAAATCTTACTTGATCTGAACAAAATGATAAACAGCAATGCCATAATAGCCAGGGACTTTAACAACCCACTGAAAGAACTGCACAGATCCTCCAAACAGAAAATAAGCAAAGAAACAATGGACTTAAACAGAACTCTAGAACAAATGGGCCTAACAGATATCTACAGAACATTCCACCCAAATAACACTGAATGTATGTTCTTCTCTTCATTTATTTCTATTTTACCCAGCCTATTTCATTTATATGTGATTCCCAATATGAAGGGGAAAAATATTTTGAAACTATCAATTGTCATTATTGCCTCATTCTCCACCTTCTTTTTTCTTGCTTAAGCTTGATAACATGCTTTTACTTATTTTAAAAAAGCAATTATGACTATTTAAAAAAAAAACCATATTCTTCTAAAATGTGTCTTGATTTTATAAATCCTTTCTTTACCTTTATAGTCCCATCTCAAAATTTCCTACCAATTATGATTTCTGTAGCACTGTGTATTCCTTTTATAGTTAAAAAATTCATTTAATTACGACTTCTCTAACATGTTATAATTTAACTATAAATCTTCCCAGTGTTCATTAATATAAAAATGCAAATGAAGATTAGCATCATTTTGTCCTAAGATATAAGCCATCTATTGGAATCAACAGGACTAAAGAAATTTTTTATATTTTCTATTTATTTTCAGTAATCAAAAATTCACTTCAAAATGTATTATTTTTCCCAAGCCCACAGTCCAATCTTCAATCCTTGGTATTATGACGTTCCTAATCAATCTTAAGGTGTCCTGAAATTTCAATTTCAACCTATGGGTTTTGATGAGTTTACAAAAGGAATAACAAATTTTCACCTATTTCCCCTTGTGACTAATGATATTGATTTGCATGATGATGAACCCAAACTAAAAACAAAATCATCTGTAGTTGGGTAATTATGATTTGAATGATATTGACAAACTATATTTTAAGATAATATTTCTTGGCTTTTTATCAAAATTTCACCATCGGTAGTCTGTTAAGGAAGTAGTCTTTCTTCATTCAATCTCTTTAGAAGAGGCAAATATCTCTAAATCTCACATCTTGATGTGAATTAGTTTATCAGAAGCTTCTCCTATATGAGAGAGATTCGAACCAAGGAGAAGACAGCAATGGTAGGAGGAAAGGCCCTCAAGTGGGAATGGATGAGGAGGGGACTCTTTTGTAAAAGAAAGTGGCAGCCCTGAGTAGAGTCATAGACCTAATGAGAATGACTCATTCCAGGCAGGGATCAAATCAATGACCCTGGCCTCATTAATGCTAGTAACCATTCAAATGTACACACAGATAACACTGAAAATTATCATAAATTCACAAAGTGAAAGTATTCTGTCTCAGGAATAAACCTGGCACTGGGATTATATCCTGTGTTTTATGGATGCTTTATGGAAAATATCTATACCTACTTTGCAAATAGAAAGACCCCATATTTGAGGTTGCAGTAATCCATTCTCCACTCTACCTCCAAAGTTTTAGATGAGATTATCTTTTCTGGCACAAAGGACATTATCTTAATTAGGATATTTAAGAGTTAGTCTTGGCAACAAGGTTGAGTTAATTATGGCATATTGGCAGGTCGATTCTTCGGAAGTAAAATGACAAGAGCACCCCTGGGGGATGAGCAGAAGTGCAGTGCCAAAGACAAACCTCATTGCATAGCTGCCTGCCCATCCCTCTCCTCCCACAGTCTGCATCCCAGACACGGGTCCATGAGCTTCCAATGGGATGCTGTTAAATCTAGTTGCAGAACATAAGAAAAAAGCCATTAGAGGTGGAAAAATTCTATCAAGGTCCATGCAGTGTTAGGAAGAAAAGAAAGGTAGACTCACACTCATTCAGCCTTGGGTGGACTCATAAGTTCAGATCTGTTTTGCTTTTGCGGACACATTTGCTTCATTTTCTCTGTTGAATGATACTTTGCTGACATAACCAGATACCTCAGAAGCCCTCAGAAACTCAGGATAAATCCTTACTCTGATTATATGTTTGAGAGATTAATCCAATTCTTGGGTAAGTCCATTCTTTATCTTTCCTTTCCTTCACTCTATAATAAGGTCTAAAGTATCTCCCTTGTCTGTCTCCCTTACCAGGTTCTTTAAGATCAAATTAAATAATATGTATGTTTTTGATATTTTCAAAAGAAAAGGACTCAATTTAATATACTGGCTATTACATTGCCAAATAAACATTTGTTTAGGTAAAATTTCAAAATGTATTTAATGTCCTTATAGCTAATAAGGACTAATAATTGTAAAGCAAAGATAGTTACCCTAGGCATTAACACAAATTATATATATTAAAATAAATTTATAGAACTGACCAAACTGCTGAATTATCTTGCCAATTATTATTATGGGCATCCTATCCCAGGAAAGCTAAAGAGAACAAGAAAGCAAGAATTAAAATATTTTCCTGGCTATAACTTTGCATCATGGATCCAGTCTGTACAGGCATTTATGAAAATTAGTAGTAAGAATATAATTGAGAAGAATCAGAGGGAGCACAGTTTCCATACATTTTTCCATCTTCAGGCATAACCAAGTACAATTGTGAGCTGACCCATTCCAGGGCGATTTCTGAGCTTCCATAATGCTCTGTTCAAATCTCTATTATAATTTTCACCATGTTATAGAATGTTATTTTACTTTTTTGTAACTTTAATAGATGTTGCTCATCTATGACATTTTTCTTTGGAAACTTTTTCCCTTCTTCCCCTCCTACCTTCTCCTCCTGCCCACTCCTAACATAGTGACTCACATAGAAGAAAAGCCCAGTATGTGTTTGATAAATGAATGGATGGTGAATAAATAAATGAATGATGACAAATATGGAAAATGATTATAGAAAATAATAAATTATTCAAATGGTTCCTGAATTGGTTATTGAGTGCTGCTTTGTTATATATAACCCTTAAAAGCTGAATGCTAGATACTATTTCTAGAAAGGAAGTAAAGAAAAATCCATGTTCCTGTTTATATTTCGTTGACAGTTTTAGAAATGGATACATTCTCATTACAATCAATAGTTATAGAAACTATCTGAATTTTTCTTTTAAATAGCATAAAGATTTTATTTCTTATGTAAGACCCCAATTCAGTTAAATTTACCATACACCATTCAGGAATGGAGTTATAATAAAAGAATACTCTAAGAAACTGCTTTTTCTTTCCTGCTGGAGTTATCAGCTAAATATTTTCACTTGCATGGGGATGCAGAAAATGATTACAAAAAGATTAAAGAGAAGCCATAAAATATTTGTTAATCATCATTCTTATATATTGAATATATTTTCCCTGAGGATATTATTTAGTACCTTTCAAATTATGCATAAAACTGTGTGTTTCCACTTAAAAGTCCAGTAGAACATCTAATGGCTAATCCACCGCTCAAGGAAAATTTACCATCTGCCATGATAAATGTGCTATTACTTGAACGCAGGAGTTCTAGGGAAATCTGTGTAGAACTGCAGAGCTGTATAGCAATGTCATCGTCAGCCCCCAACACCCTTCCTTTCTTTCTGGTCAGTACTAGCTACAATCTAAGGCAATGAAAGAGCCATTTGTTTCACTCAGTTTAAAACCAGTATTTCTAAAACCATCAGAGAAGCTGGCTCTTCTCATCAGAAAAGATTCTAGACTTATCACAAATTATCCCCAGACCAGAGGCCCTGGTGAGATGCGTTTCCTTTATTCACTCTCCACCCCCATGCAGTAATCTTGTATCCCAGTAAAATAAAAGTACAGTCAGATCTGGGATTATCTTAGAACTATTTGAAGCCTTCTGCTCTACCACACACCATAAAAGCATTAGTTCTTTAAAGAGAAGCCTAGATCATTCAAAATCCCCAATTAATGTCTAAACAGAAGCAAATATTGGACAGTTGATCTGGGTCAGATGATACACTGACTCCAACTAGTTTCCATCAAGTAACGAGCAAAGAGCTGTTCCAGCCCCCATATTCAATGCCTGAGTTATTTGGCTTCAAACATTGGTTAGATCCTTAAGCAAATGGTATAATAGGGACTTCTCTGTGATTCTCCTATTGTAATCTACACCCAAACCTCCATATCCAACATATACACACATACAACACTACATATATATATATATATATATATATATATATATATATATATACACACACACAACTGTTGCTTTGAGTATGGTTTTTCCTGTGGTGACTATGTGGTAACCCAGTTGAAAGTGATATGTCTATAAGGATGGCCATCATCCATCCAGATTTTCTTCTCTCCTATCCTTCTTTTCATACCATTCCATTTGCTCTGGTCTTTATGAGATTTTTCACTAGGCCATAAAGATATCACAATCCTGGAACAGAAAAGAAGTCATCAACTATAACAGTTTCCACCACATTCCTACTCATAGTAATACTAAGCATCATAAAACTCTCTTTCTAACAACAGACCCTGGAAGCTGGGTGCTACCCTCAAGCCTTAGGCCAACGAACTGTTGAATGCAAATTGCAAAGAATCTGTAGTTTCTGCTAGAAAATGTCTTCCATTTTTCGATATAAACCCAATTCTTCCCCAAATTCCATTATCTTCTTCAGATTATGGTAACACTCAAGCTATAGCAAAAAAGAACTGTGGTAGAAAAGGAAAAGAAAGCAAAAGAGAAGATGGGAGAGAAAAATTTACAAATCAATAATAATTGGGGATAAAATTTAAAATTAACTATGAAACATTAAAAAATAAAAACATTGTAAAAGCCTAACCACATTATTGGAAAGACGGTAAATCCCACATTATAAATCAATATGAGGGTGCATGGTTTTTTTTAAAAAAAGGAAGAATAGTCAATAAATAAAATAAATGTAAGACAGTAAAAAGTAAAGAAAAGGTAAAATCTAGAAATATGAAAAGAAACAAAATGTCAAATACTTTTAAGAAGTCCTGAGGTCAAGAAGTAAACATATTGGAAGGGGATTTGGAGAAAGTTTGAACAAAGGTAATATACAGTTTTGTCCTTCACAAAGCAAACACACTGTGATTTTAAGAATATAAAATGGAACACATAATTTTTTGATCATTAAAATAATGATGTTTGGCACATTAAAAAGCGTAGTTGCCTCACACTAATAGCAATTTTAAAAATTTTAATCAGGTACCGACTGTGGAACTTACTGCCAGTTTACGTAAGAAACAAGATGAAACTCGAAAACAAAAGAAGCCATACATTTTATCACATGACAAATGATGTTAACCGGCCTTTTATTTTTTCCTGTCTAGTATATATAGCAATATTTTTTAAAAGATACCAAGGAGCAGAAAGGAAAAGAAAACACTCACTGGATACAACTTTTGCCTTGTACATGTTTGTCTAATCAGCAAACATCAACATGAAGCATTAGGACTAAGGGCCTGGTGGCCACAGACTAGGTATATCTGCTTAGGGTGGTCTTTCTTTTCTTTGAGCCTCATGTTTCATCTTTAAAATGAGGGGGCTGGATTAGAATGCTGTTTATTTCCAATTTAACATTAGAGTTCAAAAACCACTGTAATAAATGCTGTGGTTTGCTCAATCCCACAGTCCTTCAAGAATGAAGCATTGATTCTCCCAATTGCTGGGATTGTTGGTAGTTGACAGCTCCATTCCTGGCAGCAACCTTGCATCCAATAAGTAGCTCAACAAGAGATATTAAAGTTGATCCCTCTTGCCTCAATTCAGGACATCTCTGAATGGCCACCCCAGCCCTAGAGTTCCTCATGGTGTCATCTGAGGTCTTTGTGGCAATTATATCACAGTTCAACTTCTCCTTCAGCTCAATCCTGCTTCCTTCACTTCCTAATAGGTTTTGAATGTGAGGGCCTACCCCAATATACTTCATGCCCCAATAAATAAATCTCCATCGCAGGGTCTGTTTTTTCAGGAACGCAACATGGGACAGGCACTAAATCTCTTACTTCTATGAAAACAGCAATGCCTCCTGGAGGCAGAAATGCTTTAGTATCACATTTAGACAGAAATTATGAAACCAATACTATTATCCAATAGTTATTTTTATAAAACATGGTAAAACATTAAAAATGTATTTCAGAGGAATAAGAGGTGGAAATATAGAAACACTACATATTAAGATTTTCATTTACTGCTCTAACAGTAAAGAAATATATATTATAATCTAATTTTTCAAGGGAAAAAAACCAAATGAGTGAATTTTTTTGAAGCCTTTACTTCTCTAGAAAAAATAAAGACTAGTACCAATAACTGCAAAACAGAGAAAGCTATACAGATGGAGGGAAAGCTAAGTAAAATACAGAGTAAAAGAGAGATTTTACTAACAATAAAAGAAGAGGTAAAAAACAAAATAGCCTTAAGGAGGAGAAAATTAAACTGAAAATGAAATACAAATGAAAGAAAGTATTATACATTTTTTAAAATCCTCAGAACTAGAGTGAAAGAAAATTGAAACATATGTAATACCATCACTCAAAACTCTTAAGTCTCATTAAACTAACCAAAGTTTTTATATTCTTTCCTGAATTTTATAGAATTCTTGTCTTTTAAAGTTTTCTTCCAAGAACTGGTAATTTCTTTTCTTTCCTCAATTTCTTTTTTCTGTCCTCTCTATTTTTTTCCCCTCTGATGTATAAAAGTTTCTAGTACATGCTCGGTAAGACAAGCCCAAACATTTCTCTTATTCGAGTACCTCTCCTGCCCGCTTTGTAGTTTACTTTTTGTCTCCTTCTTGCATAAGTCAATTTCTTCTGTATTATTCAAATAATCAGAGAAATCTTAAATGGAAATTGACCTTAAAAAGATAAGTGGTAAACAGACACATATTCTCTAACATAAGTTTAATGACCTCCTCCACAATTGAAAAATGAACTGTCTACCAAATAAATTAGATGTTTCAGAGATACTTTGAGCTTGGCAACAAGAGAAATCCTGGATCCTGGTAAAGTAGCAACAGCTGATTTAGTAGTCATGGAATGACTCTGCATCTGATCTCTGTCAAGATAACAGAGGGTCTTATTTATTGTCTCTTGCTGTGGTCCTTCTAAGTAGGTACTGTTTTCTGTTTACTTATCCCCTAGCTTTAGGCCCTGGAACAATGTTGAACATAGTGTCACTGGCCCTGGTGCCAGACAGGATCAGGGGCTCTGAAATATTTACAGTTTCCTTTCTTCTGCTTCCATAAATGAAATGGACAGTCTGAATGGAGAAAATCAAGGGCCAGCTGGCTACAAACACAACTGGCAGCAAAACACTTGAGCCCCATCCAAGAGCTGGTGTTTAAAGAGAGGCCATTTAAAGAGCAAATTCCAACTACAATAATGGTTCAGGACACTAGCTGTAGGATGAAGCAGTAAAATTTTACTCAAAATGACTTTCATTTGCAAAGTTTAGAACCTATTACAGGCCCCCATCTTTCAAAGAAATTTTTTAGTCTTAGCGTCAATCCCTTAAAATAGCCAATTCTTTGTACCCATATCACATGACAAATAATACTGTATACTTTGATATGTTAAACAAATTCTGTGCCATGATGGCCAAAGTCTTATTTTTGCTTAATTTCATTCATGCAAAAACAAATAAAACTCTCAGACAATTGAGAAGGAAAAAGGAAGAAACCAGAAATGACACAAGAATTTAGATAGCATAGCACGGAAGACAGCCAGACACTTAAACTAATTTGAGAGGTTATTAATATATCATGAGGCCAACTGACAAAGAAAGGCAGATATACTTTTTTAAAAAATAAGATATTACTTCAACTTTGGTATTTAAAAAAATGCAATAATCTTCTTGGGGGAATAATCACGCTGAAGCACTAGAAATCTAGTAGATAAATGCTAATGATTTTTTTTCCCCCTTGCTGGGCTCTGATAATGACAACGGTGGGCTGGCCATTTATTTAACCCTAGAATCTCTGATAGGTGCCAAATCAGAAATATGCATACCACCGTATTCAGAGAGATAGATGTATAATCCAAACAATTCTGTACACTATGAGGTCATCATTTTTTCACAGCCCAGGAGCAGATGAATTTGAAGGTGATGTAGTAAAGCTGCCTCCTTTCATCTATACATAAATGCATAAATGATTGGAAAGAGAAATGGAGGCGGGACCTAGATACACAGCAAGGGGCTTCAGCCAGGTAGGTGCATCCAGAAGCAGTTCTTCGATGCTACAATCCTGAAAACGGATAAAACCAGTAGCTTGAGACCCCCTGGGAGGCATTACCTCTATATAGGGCACAATTTTGCAGGAGAAGTCCTCCAGCAGCCACTTCTTGGTGAGCTCGTGGAAGATGACAAGCGGAAGACAGAAGAAGATGATGAGAAAGTCCCAGAAGGCCAGGTTGGCCAAAAGGGAGTTGGAGATGCTCCGCATGTAGTAGTTGTGACACACGATGCACATCACCGCCAGGTTGCCGATGATGCCGGTGCCAAAGATCACCACAGACAAACACATGACCGCGTAGGCTCCGTATGACTCCTGGGTCAGCGGGTAGAAGGGGTTCTTCAGTCTCACGCGCCGGTTAGTGCTGTTCCCCCGGCGGGGACCGCCGTGCTCGGGAACCCCTTCACCCGAGGACCCATTCTGGGCCAGCGCCCTGCCAGGAGGTGCAATTGTCCGCCCTTCGTGCCCCGCCAGTCCACTGACCGTCTTGGATAGGGGCTTGTGCCGGGAACCCTGGAGTTTCCTGGCTCTCCTTGGCCAGTAAAAAAGATCGCTGGCTCCGGGCACCGTCTTCACGCTCTGCTCCTGGCTCCACCCGGAAATGCCAGCGCTTCTGGGACCCTTCTCGTCCTCCTCTGAGATCTGAAGGAAGAGTTGGAAGGCCGTAGGGTCCCCTCTCCCCAAAGTTTCAGGGGGCTCCTGACCGCGAGCGCCTTTCCACCTCCAGGGGCTAGGCGGTCTGGTTGGAGGTCCCGAGGGTTCTGCTGCCGACACCTCCGCCCCTCTCCCGGCACCTGGGTAACCGCCTGGGGCCGCCGCTATGTCCCAAGAGGGCGCGGCGAGCACCGCTGAGTCTGGCTTCTCCCAGGGCGCACGGGCTCGAACAACGTCTCTTGCAGAATTTCTCGGTCCCCAAGCGTCCCTGCTGCGGCGCTGGATCAGTGTAGATGAACAGCTTTCCCCCCGACAAGTTTGGTTCCTGGGTGCAGGGGCGGACCCGAGGGCAGAAGAGGCAGAAACCTTGAGCAGTAGCAGCAGCAGCAGCCGTGACATGCGGACGAGAAACGCTCCCGTAGCCTGCATGGCTTGGCAAGAGCGGACCCGGCAGCCTCGGCTCCTGCTTAGAACCGACACCTGCTGCCTAAGTTACTGCTGAGAGTTAGACACATGTCACATACGCACCCCCGCCCGGGCAACGGGGGACCGGAGATTACCAGGAGGGTGGAGGATGGGTCTTGGGGTCACACACATACACTCCTACAATCCTTCCTCCTTTGGTGTCCCGTGCATTTCTCGGACAAAATCCAATCCGAGGGAGGTGGACCCTCAACGTTCACAGAGGGAATGGCTACTCTCGGTGGCCGACCTTGAAAAGTTGCAATCAACACCTGACTCTTGATTTATGTTGCAATTGGGGCAAACCGAACGAAGCCCCACGCTCCTCCTGCCTTTGGGTGGTTGCCTTCTTGTTACAGTTGCTCCGCTTATTTACATCCTTTCCATACTCCTTTATCCAGCTGCGAGCCAAGGTCTCTAGAGAGAAAGAAAAACAAATCCCCCTCTCCCAGACGACTGGCAGTCACAATGCCGCTCCCCGCTCGCTGGAAACAGGTTGCAAACAGCAGACTCTGCGCTGATGCGCAAGCGAAACTCTTGCCCCACCTAACCTCAGCGACTCGAGACGCTACTGCTGCGAGGAGAAGCGGGATTCCAAACCCGCGGTCACTGTCAAAGTTGCTTCTCCCCCAGCTCAAAGTTGATGAGACGGCGTCGCGGGCTGCTGGGCGGCTGGCCCGGGAGAAGGGAATCGTGGGGGGCTGGAGAGCAAGAGCGCGTTGCTCCTCGGTGGACCGTGCCGCTGGCCGCAGGAGCTTGTCGCTGCCACAGCGGGCGCAGCCGGGCGGAGAGCGTGGTGCCTGGAACCGCCGCGGGCAAGGCGGTGCGCGGCTGGGAAAGGGGAGGTGGCCCGGCCTCTCCCCGCCGCTCCAGCCGCTGCGCGCGCTCGCGAAACCCCACGCTCCGCTCCTTGTCTCCTCCCCCGCCTCCTCCTCTTCCTCCTCGGAGAGATGTTGGTTTGTGGGGAGACGGGATCCCCTGGTGGTTTACCACTCACTAACCCCACACACGTTTCATTCTTGCCGTTTGTAGCGGCTTTCACTCGTCCGAGCTGCAAGCGGTGAGGGAACAAGGGCGGAGACGCACAGCCCGAACGGCTTGGGGCTAGGGATGGGCGTGACAGGTTTATTCCCCAGATGCCGAAACCAGCCACACCGGTCCCGGAGCGGGGTGGGGCGAATGGGAAGATGGGAGGGGTGGGGGAAAAGGAGGAAAAGGAGAGGAGGAGAGGAGGAGGGGAGAGACCGGCGCGATCCCCTCCAATCGGCCGCAGCCGGTGCGCATGCCCAGGCCTCAGCCCGGGAGGGAATAGCAAGGTGAGGCCCTCACCTCCTTAGGTATTCCCAAGAGCTGAGGCAGGAGGGGAAAGGAGCTCAGAGGTTTCAGTTATAGAGAATCACCAGTTCTGGGGGCGGGACACAGAGTGAGAATGCTCAGGATGCGCTGAATTAGAAAGCATCCTGCCATAGGTTGCTTGGAACCACCCAGAGCACAATGAAAGTAGCTTTGTTGGATGAACTAGTGGGAAATGACAAGAGGGGGAAAATTACCTGAACAGAACCCCCGGCGCCGCCGATCATGCCTTTCTAACCTTTATACTATACCCCACAACCCTGTCACAGCTGTCAAGGTATACCTAATAAAATAGACAAATATCAGACAAATTGATTAAGAGAACGTGATAGAAGAAGAAATAAACACATTCTGATTTTTTTTTTTTTAAGTAACACATCTACAGAGACGGGAGAAAATACAATGAAAAATATGATGCCAATTGTGGCAGGTAGAATAATGGTCCCCCAAAAGATGTCCACATCCTAATTCCTGATACCTGTTACCTTAGAGAACAAAAGAGACTTCGCAGGTGTGATTCAGTTAAGGCTGTTGAGATGGAAAGAGTATCATGGACAATCCAGGTGGGTCAGAGTAAAAGCCAGGTCGTGGGCCAAGTAACACGGGCAATCTCTAGAAGCTGGAATGGGCAAAGAAAAGTCTCTGCTGGCCCATTTGAGACTTCTGACCTCCAGACCTATAAAATTATAAATTCGTGTTGTTTCAAGCTACTAAATTTGTGGTCATTTGTTGCAGCAACAATAGGAAACTAATAAACAAATTAATCTGGAAATGTAGACAACAGGAACTTTATAGAAAAATATAAACTACCAAAAATAGCCCCAGAAGAAAATTTTTAGAAACCTAAATAGAACTATAACATTTAAAAAATCAAATTGTTCCTCAAGGTCTACTCACAAGAAAGCACTAAACTTTAACATGTCCTAAGGAATAAATATACAAGTATATAAAATGTTTAAAAGTTATCCAATTAGTTTTATGAAGCCAGAATAACCTTAATATCAAAATTATACAAAGGGAGAAAGAGAAAAAAAATGTAGGCTAATAGCATATATTCACTTATACAGTAATTTATTCATTTATATACACTAATTCACTCTTTCAAATTTATTAACTCATTAAAGAAATATTCTGCTTAAGTTACTTAGGGCAGAGTAGTGAATAAAATGAAGTTCTGTTCTCACTGAATTTATATTCTCTTGTATATTCATTAAAAGAACAAAATTAGACTTATATGTCTCAACAATACTGAATCTCAGAAACAAATATGTAAGAGAAAAAAGCAAAATTCAATGCCTTAACTATACTATGCTACCATTTGTGTAACTCTTAAAATGCACATAAAACAATACAGTGAATCATATATTATATGATATACCATAAAAGCATAAAATAGCTGAATGAAAAAATACACATAAACTTCAGAATATTAGTCACCTCAGGTAATAGAGGAATGAATGGTAATGGGATGGATGGAAGCTTCTAGTGTAACCATAGTATTTTGCTTTTTTAATGGAATTTAGGAGGAGGAAATCTGGGTTAATTATGGAGCAAGACAAAATAAAACCAGTGATATTGCCTCCTATGCCATTTCATTATCTTGGAGTTTGAGTTATACATGTAAGCTATTTCTCTATCCTTTTTTGCTCTAAACCACATAAATGTATCACTAATTTCCACTCCTACCCAGAAAGAAATCAAACCTAAACAGAGAAATATCCCCTTACATCCTTCCTAGAAGGTCCATTGTAATTAATGCATCCTTCACCTGAGCTGGACATCATTTTCAAAGTGGTGAGCTACAGAACTCGGCTATCTAGCTTGGAGATTGGCTGGGGAAAATACTGCCTGTGCTTGTCTGGGATGATACCTCCTTATTCCTAAATTGCTCCCTTCTTAACTGAACAATGATGCCTTCCTACTTGGATGGCTGCCAGGTTCTGGGTCCTTAAGTAAAGACTTGTTATGACCATGAATAAAATCATAGACAGCTCCAGCCACTCTGTTGGAGTCTGGGACAATACCAATTAATTATCTATTTGGAAACACAATTTTCTCATCTGTGTAAAACAGGGATACTCATACCTACTCTCAGCTCTGCCCATCCAAGTTGTTATGTTGATTAGGTAGATACGAAAAGACCTCATAAAGCTTAAAATATTTACTGTTGTTGCTTTTGGTACCTCAAATATTTGTTGTGGTTGTTGTTGTTGTTTTTAGCAAAATTTAAATACTGTAAAGAACTTATAAGCCTTGAAGAGATTATGCTTGGTGAATAAAAGTCTAAAGCAACAGCTTATTTCGTAAGAAAATTTAGAATGCGTTCACTACAAAAAGAAAAACAAATGTCTTTCAAATCTTTTTCCAAAGCTTAGCTAAGCTATAACTATAATTTTTTAAATGAGAATAGTCACAACTCATCTATTTCTGAGTTTTTACTTTAGAAATATAGATCAGAGAAGAAGTTAGCTAATTACTGTCTGGTTTAAATTCGAGGTCATTTATCTGCACAAAAAGAACTGACTGAACATGGATTCTTCTGTGTCAGCATTTCATAAGGTTTATACTACATAATATTGATTTTTTTATACAAACGAGAACATGTAAATTATTACCTGTCTTGGCATTTTTATAAAATCTATTACACTCCATTTAGTGTTTGGTGTGCTGAAATAAGAGACATTACAGAACAAGAGAAATAACTATTTTGACTTTTAAGATACATCAGTGAGCAGTAAAGTTTTATGCAGCACTCAATTCACTTCTCTAATAATTTTTCTTTCCTTTTTGCTTCAGAGAATTCAAAAGGACCATTTTTCAAACAGAAATGGTGACATGCAACCAATAGATTATTATTTTCTGAGACCCAAAATATGTCTTTTTTACAGTTTGTGGTTACAAACTCTCTGTTTCTGAATTACTAATTGTTAGTTTGGAAGGCTCCATCGACGGCCTTCCCCATACCCTCTCTTTTGCCCTATTCGGCCAGTCCCCAGTGTTTTTGGCTCCCGGGACTGGTTTCATGAAAGACAATTTTCCCACGGACCTGGGGTGGTGGGGATTGGGCAGGGGGTTTGACGGGCAGATTGTTCCGGGATGATTCAAGCACATTATACTCTATAGGTTTCGTTTTTACTTTCTTAATACTGTCTTTTGATGACAAAAGTTTGTAATTTTTGTATTTTCCCATTTATCATTTTTTTTCCCTTTGTGCTTAGGTGTCCTTTTCAGGTAATCTGCCAAATCAAGGTCAAACAATATTCTATATTTTCCTCTAAAGCAGTGGTCACGATGGATGAGGAGCAGCAGTAAATACTGATGAAGCTTCCCTTGCTCACCCACCACTTACGTCCTGCTGTGCGCCCAGTTGCTAGCAGGCCACGGTGGGGACCGCAGCCATATATGAGAGCCTAATTAGAATTAATGGGGGGAAATGGTACTGTGTTTGGGATATAACACCAACATGGTTATGTCTGTCTTAAAAATCAAATATCAAAATTAAAGTATTTGAAATTAAAAATGAAACAAATATTAAAATAGACCTTTATATATGCCAGACAAAAATGTAGATGTTGGGCTACATAAAATATGTTTGAACCACATTTAGACAAATGCACTGTATTACATAGCCAAATCTTTTTTTTTTTATTGGAAAGAAACTTGAATGCAAAAAGGGATAAAATTAAGAATGAATTAACACATATGTAATCAAACATTTTCAACCTTTCACAGCTCTTTATGGAGGCAAATGCTTGTGAAATGCAGCCCCACCTTTTGATCAAAATCCACTGAGAAGCAAAGACAATGTTGAAACTTAGTTGGCCCTGAGCAAATAATGATGTAGCAGATCACAGCAGTTCAGGCTTCAGTCTCTCATGACTTCTCAACTAGTGTATTTTCCCTAGCAATTACATCACTTTTAATTTTAAATCCTGTAAAATAAAATCATAGTAAGCTAAACTTTTCAATAATTTTCCAAAAGAAATGTGATTTTCTAAAGATATTTATTTTACTTCCTTCTCCTAGAATTTGAGTCAAAGCTGTATGCTGCATCAATAAGATTCTTTGAAAGAAATCATCATATTCCATACTGTTGATCCATCTCTGACCAAGCATTATTCTTTTATTTTCCTTTTTTTCCTTATTTTTCAAGTATTATTCTTTAAATCAGTTTTCTGTGTAATGTTGATAATGGATAATACAAAAGTATAAAAACAAGTCAAGCCAAATGGCAGAAATATCAGTCTTTGCTTAAAATAACAAATGTTAGTATATTTGAATTTTTAGCAATCTAACTAGAATGTAATTTTTCTATACAGAGTCAGTAAGGAAGACCACGCATTTCTATATGAAAAGTGAAAAGTTGAGATAGTTATAAGGGATTTTAAAAGAGAACATACCATTGATTTTGCTCTCTTCGAAACCTATTAAATTTTAGCTCCAGCAAAGAAATCAATTCAATGGATATAACTAAGACTCGAGTCATGGCACTTTCAGCAATTATTTTCTTGATTAGTAGTTGAAATATAAATAGTACCAAAACAAGATTTGCTCTGTGAGAGTTATAAAACTCTACCCTGGAGATTGGTCATCAAAAGGAAAAATTTTTCCAGAATAATCTTCCTGATTTGTTTGCGTTCACCTTTTTGAATCTTCTACAGAGAATATTTTCTCTGTTGGAACTGAGGTCTAGAAAGAAAAAAAATATTATTTGTGGTGGGAAGTATCTCTGTTTTATATTTATTTTTAAACTAACTCAGGATGTTGAGAGGGTGTGACTCTTATCACCAGAATAAATTGACATGATAACATAAGAAATTTTGAATGATCAAATTAATAAAATTTTAAGATTTGGCCCAGGGAAATCAAATTTGGATACTTGAGATTACTAGTTTATAGTGTTTGCATTTTCAGATTCCCATATGCATCCACTTTCAGGGCCCCAGCTGGTCCATACAGCACTTCTTCAGGACTAGTTTCATGTTCACTTCTTCATGAAGTCAATATCCTTCCCTGAGCTCCACCTTTAGGAGCTGAGAAAGCTTTTGTTTCGACTTTCAGATAACAAAGAAACTGATTATCTCCTCTTGTATTAGAAAGACTACACATATGTGATGATATGACTGAGGACCTGGGGTGGTCTGTATAAGGGAGGACCCTCCTGGTGATTTCAAGGTGTCCTCAAGGGTGATGCTTGTTGGGAAGTATAGCGTGGGGCAGCATCCCTTGAATGATTCCAACATGCTTTTTAGCTAACTGAAAAGTCACATTTGATCTCTGATAAGACTTCCATCAAAGTAAGTATTGGACTTAGTAAAAGAATTTTAGCTGTAAAATAAGATAATTTGACTGCTAAAATAAAATTAAAGATCAGTAATCCAGTACAACCCATTCATTTTAGAAATAAGGAAACTGAAAATGAGACCAAAGTGAATGAGATTATTTACCCTATATCACGTAGTACTGTAGAAATACAATTGCAACTAAAAACCAAGTTTTTTGAGAGTGAGAAGGAGGGGCAACCAGTCAGAGGTTTAGAGAGGCTTCCTGAAAAAAGTAGATGGAGTTAGATATTGATGTAGAAGGAGAAAAAATCCATGTTGCAACAGAATGACTAGCATCAGCAAAGACTGGGAGAAGAATCAAAGGATGGAGTGTATGGAACTACAAGCAGTTCAATGTTGCTAGGATAATGCATGAGAACTTTTGTTGTTTAAAAAAAAAAAGCGTATTGGCCATTTGTTTTTGAAGGGTGCTTAAGACAATACTTAGGTGATTATTTGACCTGGGGATCTACTAATTCTGAGCCTAATGATCTTCAAATATATATTAATCTCATTATTTACTCAGCAGTATTTATTGTCTACCTTATATGTGCCAGGTACTGTGCTAGGTGGCTAGATGCACAGTGGTGAACAAAGCAGTTATGGCCCGTATCCTCAAGGACCTTACATTGTGATAGGAAATTTAATCAAGTAAATAGGTATTGATTTAGAACACACCATGACAAAGTTAGTTCTAGAATAGGGGAAGTATGCAGTGCTATGAAAATATAAAAAGATTTCATACACAGTCTGGGAAGGGTTCAAAGTAGATGTCCTTGAAGAAGAAAGTTTTAAACTGAGACTAGCAAGTGAATATGGGGGCTGGATGTAGGGGGGTGAGGGGCGGGTTGTGGAAGGGAAGGGGAGAGTCGAACATGGAAATGAAACTAGGAAAAAGCTGAAATCCAATATAGTAGGCTTACAAAAGTGACAGTAGTACAGTGTGGCTGGGAATAGAGTTGAAAGTAGAAGAGTAGAAGTGGAGAGAGACATATCAGACAGGCAGTAAAGAGAAAAATGGACTTAAGAGCCAGTGACTTTCAACCAGAAAGCACCCACCACCACCACCACTGCCAAGAAGCCCTTACAGAACGCCCTGCAGGAGGACTGGGGTAAATGGAGGAGCAGGAAATGAACTTGAACCATGATCCATCCTTTGTCTCTGGTTCTCTCTGCCGTTCAGATTTCTTTCTTTTTGTGTGTGTGTGCTCACTGCATCCCAGCTTTCTTTGCACCTCAAATATATAAAATACTCCTACCAACACCTTTCTCATTTATGCAGTAACAATCAGTAGAGCGAGAGAGAGGAGAGAGAGAGAGTGAGAAAGAGACTGATTTTACTTTTTTTAGTTTCAGTATCCCAGGAAGGGACCCAACATGATCAGAAAGATCCGTACCTGTACCTTTCAATTGTGGTCAGAGGGTATGTGCAAATTGAAATTGTAGACAGCTTCCCCAGACACCTTGCAGTTATATTATGCACAGAAACTGAGTTCATAGAAGATTTGTGGGGACATTTCCCAGAATGAGAAGGGGTTCTGTACAGGAAAAATCATGGGTGTTCACTTTATTGACACACGAGGTTATAATGATTGAAAAGGTAATATATATAAAAAGGGCACCGTGATATGCAGTTGTTGCTCAGTAAGTAACTTGTTTAACTGATTTGTTTTAGTCTCTTGAATACCAGTGAAAAGATTACAGTATTTACAAGGACCCCATGTTTTGTCTTACCACCGCCATGACTGTGCTCCATTCAGCCCCCAGCCATACATATTTTCTGGGTGGTACTCCCACACCAATAGTTTATTACCCTAGTACTGGCTCTGTCAAATTGACCAAAGCTTGGCCAATGAGTCCCATCCCTGGAACTTTTCCAAGTGGTAAATAAACAGAAAGAGGGTATGGAGCATAGCTCTACTTTAGACAGGACATGGGAGCTGTTGGGAGACGAGTTTCCAGTGACGATAAAGGGCACATAGAAAAGCAATTTGTACCTAGGAAGACAAACGAAGGAGACTCAGAAAGAGAAACCGCCAGCTCGAGTGCGGTACTATGCCTGAAGTCCAGCTGCCTCTCAGTTCTTGGACTCTATGAGGTACTCCAATGCTTTTTCACTAAGTTAAATTGAGGTGTGGTTCAGTTACTTGCAAACAAATCTTTCATTGCAAATACTCATTTCCTGATCAGACACCTTATTACACTACTCAAATTCCCTAACTTTAAGAAAAAACTTTTAAGCATCATCATTGCAAAGACTTACAGTCAACATTTTAAACCTAGCAGAATGACTGTAGATAGAACTTTAAACAATATTAGAATTTTGTATTAGATGGTTACCTTTTCTAGATCTTGGATTTTTAAAATATGTATAAGGCATTTTTCTTACTTTTTAGGCAATAAACAAGAATATATTGTGTTCACAACCCATGGAGGTGTTACATAGAAAGATTTCCTATAAAGGAGGGGAATTAAGACAGAAAAGAGAGTCATATCCCTGTCACACTTCTACCCACTGCATTATCAGAGATCAGTTTGAGGCACAGCCCTCTGGGAAGCTGTTACAGGAAGCTGAGATACTTCTGCTCCTTTTTCCTTGGGTTCCGTTGAGGGACGCACACAAAATGAGGGCATCTGTAACCTAGACTTCTAGGTCTAGAGAACAGTTTTACCTTATGCTGGCACTAAATATAGGCAGTAGGTAGAGAAAGCTTTTCTCTTCTCCAGGCTTGAGGTGAAGAGAAATGAAATGAATACAGCATTTAAGACAGAGTTGGAGATCACATTAAGGAAAGAAAAATGATGGGAGACAGTCAACCAACAAGTATCTGTTACGCACTATCTTCACGTGGCTCTGTGCTGAGTGCCTGACAAAGCAAACTAAATTCTCAGCTGTTTAGAATCTAAAACTGGGCATCAGAATTATATGCAGGACTTTGGAGCAACATGACACAAGGCATTTTTATCTCCAACAAGTTCTAAAATACTTTTAACTTCAGGTGTCATTTTGAAAAAGTGATCCAGAGTTCCGTTTTTTGAGAACATTATGTTGCTATTCTGTAACTGCTTATAAAGAAATTGCTACAATTTTAAATTGTTATTTGGAAATATACTTAAAGGATGTCAGAAATCTGACATTTTAACTAAAGAAAATACATTTAAGAAGAAAACATGCTGTCAGACCATTATATTATACTGTTTACTTAGATCATAATGACTATACTATAATCAGGCCCCATGAATATTGTAATATCAAGAAGAGACCTGGGTTCTAATCCTGACTCTTTCATTAACTACCTGGCAGGGTAATCTTGGGAGTGTCTCTCTAATCTTTCTGTGCCCACATATCCTTATTTGAAAATGGCTTCGGCAATGTTAAAGAATATGATATTCAAAAAAATAATAAATATTTTTAATATTCACATAATTTTCATATTAGTGATTCATATCCTTTATATTACTCATAAAAATCTCTCTTTTGTACAAGTACTAATGCAAAAGAAGGAAATCTAGAAACTCTAATTATAGGTCCAATATCAGTACTAATATTCATGAATTATACCAGGAAAAATGGCTCATTATAAGTACATATTGTCATATTTTTATATGATACATGCAGTATTAGTGAAAAACATGGACTGTGTTTAAAACTATGGTGTTGTAAGTGGTCCATGGATTTAGAATGATTGGAGAAATTATTGAAAATACATATAGTGATTTTCCAGGTGCTACATTGTATGATACATGTATTTTATTTTCAAATTCCTATAATGAATATGTTATACTTAAAATAAGGAAAATGTAAATTTTTAAAAGAAAATGGTTCAGTTAGAATTAACCAAATCATTGGATTCCCTAATGCTCTCCATTCCACCCATAAAACGTGGCCTGTCAAAGGGCTGTTTAGTCACTGACCCTAGGCTACTCATTGGTAGACCCAGGCACTTTTGCTTCCAACCCTTTCCTTAGGCTGTGTTGCTTACCAAAGTCAAAATCAGTTGTGTTTGCTTCTTTACCTGTGAAAACCAGTTGTACTTGTCATGATCATTTTGCAAATTAATTAACATTATATAAAAAGCTATGAGATGTGGTTATCAAAATAAAAGTTTCTTTGAATGTTTCGTAAGGATTTGATTTTTAAAATGCTGTTAAATTAGTTGTGAGACAACCATAAAACATTATGATAAAGAGTTAAAAATGTTCGTACCTTTAGATTGCCTTACAAGTGTTAAATTCTTACTCTAATGAAACTCAAACTGGAAATGTAAATGATATGTTATGGGTGTGGTATATGCAAGAAAGAAAGTAAGGATCTTCAATCAGGAAATAGCACTCATATTATTGGCTTCATCTCAAAAGATTGGTGAACAAATGAACGTTTATATGTTGTAGATTAAAATAAGATATTTAAGGTGTAGATTAACTTTTTAAGGATTCCTCACTTTCATTGCTTTTCAATTATGTAACCAGCTACCAGGTGCTCATCAAGTTAATAAGAGAATTCTTATTGTAGCTATTTATTTAGATGCCTATATGTTAATAATTCTATGGCTCCTTTCCTACTGCGTATTATACTTGAATTTCAAACTCTTCCTTTATTCCCAAATTCTTCTTTAATAATCAGTAAAGCATAGATATCCCCTGAACTATAACAGCCTGGAAGAAAACAGCCTGAAAACAATTATCTTAGAAGTACTCATTAACAAATCAGCTTTTAATGCTATTACTGTATTTATTGCTATTTTTATAGGGAATTCTTTTCTTGGTCAAATCTACCCATTCGCCCAACTCTGTGGTCCTATACAAAGCATAGGATTATTACTCCAGTTTATAGCTTTAGAAATTTTTTTTTAAAAAAGTCTTTGACAAATTAAATCTCTCAGAATTGTTTGTGAGGAGAAAAATATACACGTACATAACTATTTTAAGCGCTTAATAATTCAACAGATGTTTACATATGTTATACACAAGACAGCGAGGTATGTTTATGTGTGTGTGCGTGTGTGTATAAAGAGCTCTTATATAAGGAAGCTTGATATGCCTATTGTCCTAGCTGTAGAGATTATTTCTCTTGATGATTTTAAACCAAGAGGCAAGAAACAGACTATGTAAAAAGTAAAGTGAATCTAATAGTACAGCTAAACCAATTTCCAAATGAAAACATTTTTCCTGAAAATTATGAAAGCAAATGAGTTAGTTTTAAAGAGATACGCAAGAAAAATAAGAAAAACAAAATGCCAAGTGAAATTCTCAGGATTTAGGTAAAGGTTGTTTTAATCTATCATTACTATCCTGAAAACTCTTACAGTTTTCTGTTAAAATCTGTACATTGAAATAATGCCCGACATATTTTCCTGCTGTGTGTCTTCAACAGTGCATGGCTGCTAATGACAGCATTTGCTCAGGAGCTGTCCCTGCAGGAGATATAAAGCCTTTGGGGTGGAGAATTTTCTGTAACAGTAGAGCTGCCATAGCTGATCTGTCAGGGTGAGTCAGACAGGCATTCTGCCCCCTGAGGATGACAGGAAAACAAATAAAAATCAAAGAAAATGCAAACATTTTCATCAAAGGCATTAGGCAAATTAGTAAGTGCCCTGCAGAATTCAAAGCAAGGGAAGATACAAATAGTGCTTCATTCACTATAATCTTTTGACTCCAATATTCCAAACAGATAAATTAAACCATCTATTATGTCCTCTGATAGTTCCACCGCACAAATATGTGATCTTGAAACTTGGCCAACATTACAATGATTTCACGCACTGCTCGTACTCATTTCTTATTTTTTCTGCAAGTATTTGTCAAGTTTCTACTACTCCAAGGCACAATGCTAGACACTAAGGAATGCAATGGTGAGCAGAAACCACCAAGGACTCTGCCTTCAGGAGGCCACAGTTTAATTGATGGGGAAACAGGCGTAGTAATTAAGTGTTTACAGAAGCAAATGTGAAATTGCAGCGGAGGCAAATTTGATGAAGGAGAGCGATGTGATGCTTAGAATCTATGACTGGAGTATTTTATCTAATCCGGAAGGTTGAACATGAATTCTATAAAGAAGTTCTGAAGGATTCTTACATGTTAACTACTCAGCAGGGAGAGGGAAGATTATCCAGACAGAGGAAGCACCCATGTCCTAGGGCATGTCCTAAAAGCAGCAGAGGGTGTGATCAGTTGAGAGGCTGAAAATAATCAGCAAAGCATAGATGTCCCCTAAACTATAACAACCTGGAAGAAAACAGCCTGAAAATAATTATTAATATCTTAGAAGTACTCATTAACGAATCAGCCTTTAATGCTATTATTCTATTTACTGTTATTTTTATAGGGAATTCCTTTCTTGGTCAAATCTACACATTCACCCAACTCTGTGGGTTAATTGTGGTGCGTTATGGCTAACGCAGAGTGTGCCAAGGCACTGTGGCATGAATGGGGCTAAAAAGAGATGGGGGAGCCAGTTCCTGAAAGGCCTCAGAGGCATGGTAAAGAGTTCTGTCTCTATCCTGGGAGATACCTAAAGTCAATGAAGTATTTACCAGGTGTGTTTCTGCATGTGTGTGTCTGCTGGTGGGGGTGTCATGCTGTTTGAGAGGCATGACACAATCGGATTTGCTTTTATACTTTATTTAATCACCTCTGAATTTTACCAACAGACAGCTCTCCTTGTTAACAGTGTCTTCATATGGTAAGAGTAATTGGGGTTGAAAATAAAGTGGTTTTACATCTAGATTGTGGAAAGTACAAATAAGTATACAAAAAAACACAGTCACAAGTTTTGCATGTTTTTATATGTAACACAATGCAACCAAATAGCTTTTTAAAATGTACCATTTTTATTCAGAAATAGAATTTGCTATTCTTAACATGAAAAGAATCAAGAAAAATCTCATTTCCACTAAAACCAATTAAATATTTGAATAATCACCTTTAAGCACATATATTGCACTATTGTTCCTGTGCAATATAATGAATAAAATATTCTAAAACCATCAGTATTGGTTACATGCAAAGATGAATAGTGGTTTTTTTTATTATTATTATTTTCAGGAACTTAGGATATAGTAAGAGGTTGGAAATATGGGAATTCTGAATATATTCGGGATATAGTAGCCTGAATAAGGCACTGAGTAATAATGTACAGAATGACAATAATAACAATAACTTGCTGTCATAAGTGACTTTAGCAATAAAGAGGACCCAGCTCGTAGAATACTATCTTTTCAAGTCAATCTAGTAATATAGCAATATACCTGTAGAATTACGGACAAAGTTACACGTGTCGGAATTCCAGTTTTTAATTGATTGAGTGCCTGTTATGTGCTAGGTGCTTTCAACATTTCCATGTTATGTTTGTGAGTGAGTTGTTTGCAGGAGGAGTCCTCACAGAGCTTGAAGCCCAGGCTTGCTGAAGCCTGATCGTGGGTAGTAGAACCCGCTTCATCTCACCTCCACGCAAACACACTCGGGAAGGTGCTAATTTTGTTTTGCACTAGTTATTTGCACCTAGTGAGGAGGCAGGCATATAGCCAGAGTCTCCAGAACAGCCTGGCTGGTACCAGGAGGCTATATTAAAAAAATAAAAACAAAAACAAACCCTTGAAAATGGCAAAGGAAACTTCTACCTGCCGGTGTCCTTATTCGGTTTAGGCGGTATCATCCCAAGCTGCATAATTCCACTGGAATGCTGGAGGCATTTGAGAAGCAATCCCTTCTCTGAAACCTCACTGTGTTATCTCCCGCTTTGTGTATCTGTTCTCTCTGTTTTTCCTGCCTCTGTAAATTTCCTAACCATTGCCATTAAAACCTTTTATCTTTCTGTTGATTGCATTCCCATCGCATTGTGACAGCATGGAAAGTATAACACTGACTTGAGTAATGAAGAAACTGAAGCTCTAAGCATTACAGTCACTCATCCAAATTAACAAGCAATCGTGTGGATGTTCTGGTAAACACAACTGTGCCCTTTGCGACGCAACCGTTAGAAAAGGGCAGCGAGGCTGTCCACACAGTTGCAGGGTGAAGGAAAAAAATCCGTTCCACAAATGTGTAACTGCGACACTGTGTGGAGAAAATTTAGGTTGTTTCTTTTCATGTTACACGTGAAAATCATAAGATATTATGAATATACTTTTTATCATCAAACTGTAAGCTCTGTGAATATAGGAAATCTGTCTATTTCATTCACCTATGTAAGGCCAGCCTCACGCAAAGAGCCATATATATATATATATATATATATATATATATAGCGCCACTTAATAAATGTTTAAATTTTTAAATGACTTTCGATTTAAATTATTTCGTTAATTAAAGTGAAAAGATATAGTTTGGTTATTTGGAGGGTGTATTATAAGTGATGTTTTTGTAAGGGTGTTTTGAATGAGGCTGACATTTAAATCAGTAAACTCTGATTAAAGTTGATTGGCATCTGTAATGTGGGTGGGCCTCGTCCAATGAGGGGAAGGCTGAATAGAACAACAGACTGACCTTCCCTGAGCAAGGGGGGATTCTGCCAGCAGATTGCTTTTGAATTTCAGCTGCAACATCAGCTCTTCCCTGGGTCTCCAGGCTGTTGGCCCACTCTACAGATTTTGAATTTGCCAACCTCTATAATTTCATGAGCCAATTTATCAAAATAAATCTCTCTCTTTCTCTGTTTCTCTTTTTCTCTCTCTCTACACACACACATACACACATGCACACACACACAGCCTGTTTGTTCTGTTTCTCTGAATATCCCTCAATAATACAGTCAGTATTAGCATAACTCTTTTAGGATATACATGTTTCAGGGTATACAATCTTGAATGGTGTACAAACTATTAAGGTAGGGTGGAAAAAACATGGCGTAGGAAAGTCACGGATTATGCCCAAGATTTTTCCATTCATTCATTTATTCATCAAACATTTCCTGAGAGTGTACGATAACCCCAGGCACCATTCAAGGAGCTGAGAGTACAGTTGATAACAGGGCTGACATGCTCTTTCCTCTTATGTTCCTTCAACTCTAGTAGAATAGATGGACAATATACAAGTAAACAAGTAAATGAACAGGCAACTTTCAGAAACAACTACTATTAAGGAAAAAATCAAACAAGCAGATATGATACAGAATTCTTCAGATTGGCTGATCGGGAAGGGCTTCTCTGAGGAGGTGACTTTTGAGTGGAAAGACAGATGAAAATAAGAAACTTGCCATACCAAGATCTGGAAAGAGAGCAGTTCAGGCAGAAGAAACAGCAAGTACAAAGGCCCTGAGGCAGAAGAGAATTTGCCCAGGGAAACTGAGAAAAATTACTTGATCTCTCTGGACCATGGCTTCTCATCTGTAAATTAAGAGTGATGAAATATCCTTAAATGGTTGCTGTTAGTATGAGATGATGTTCTTAAGGCCAGAAGTGCAATTATGGCACATAATAGACACTTAAGAAATGGTAGTTATTAAGGGGGAAAGGTGATCATTTAAACTAGGAGTAGGAGAGCATGGAGAAATGGTTTACAAGGACATTCGAACTAAACTTCAAAGGATGAACCAGAAGAACCAGAGATTATCAAATGGTGAGGGAGGAGAATAGTCTAAGCAACATTAACAACACACATGTGTAGCATGCACACTCACAAATGTGCGTGTTCATCCACACATCACACATGTCCTTAGTTTACTGTGGTTTGACTGTTGTCTTTAAAGAAACATAGATACCATTAAAATTACCCTATTCTGAAATTAGAATAGAAACACAAAACTTTATTGATGTCTATACCAAATCTTTTAAAACTAAGGTCCATTTTGTCTTACTCTCAATGAAGGAGAAAGAAAAGAGATTGGCAAAAGGAAAGTGAGAGAGAAAAAACAGAATATGAAAGGCAGAGAGAAAAACCAAGAAGCACATAAAGAAAGATGATAGAGGAAATAAATGAATCGAGAGACATTCAGGCATGGAAGAAGAGGGAGGGCCTAGGCAGAGATGGTGATCTGGGCGAAGGCAAAGAGGTGAAGAGGGAAGAGGTGGGTGATGGGGAGAAAGCAGCAAAAGACATATCCTTGGACTCAGGAAACCAATGGGCCGGTTGTCGGGAGCAGAGCAGACTGTAAGCAAAGCTGCACCATGTTAACCTTGAAAAGATGCTGGGAACAAAATTCACAGTGCAATGCGTACATTAGTTTCTGAAAACATTGTCTTTGACATTCTGACTTAAGTAATTAATGTTCTTCATTCAATATGGAATTAAAACAAAACATATTTCCATGGGACAGAAATATTTTTTGCATAACAATATTTTTTCCTTTTAACTCAAGAAACTGGGAAGCAATTTTGCCAGGAGAAAAATGAAAGGGAATTATTACTGGCCCATCACTCAAACTTTTTTTCTCCTCCCTTTCTTATCCTTTACTTTCTATGCACCATTCTGCCTTATCTGGCCTTGGCCATGTGTGTGTATCTATCTACATCTATAGCTACAGCTGTATATATTAATACATATATAGGCATGCTTTTGTTTTTCTTACTTTCCCTGAAAATATGCATACTTCTTCATTTATTTTGTGAATGTTAGACATCTTTTAAAAGATGCCATCATTTCAACATAACCTGTATTTACAGATTATGTTTTAATTTATTCCTGAGAACAAATTTTATATGAACTATTTAATTTATTCTATCACAATTCAGTATTGACTTGATTTTATGTTTAACCCATTTCTGAATCGAAGAAATGTCCATTGACTTGTTAAAAGTAATAGCATAATGCTTCTACTTTGGCATTATCATAGTAACTGTGATAAGGTGAGCACCTCAAAGCCCCTGTAATGTGTAACACGTAAAACTAACTCAGTAGGACAGGATTAAAGGAAATAGTTCTTTAAAAAATATACCCACATTATTAATATACGTAATATGTAGATAGTCTTAAGCCTGAGGAGTATGCAATGCTCACTATCATTGTTCACTAAAATAAATGAATATTTCTATGCAATTGATACACTTTTAGTAAAGAATCAAGGCTTGTGGCAATCAGTGCAAATTTAAGCAAAATGAAAAGAATGCAGGAGGATTCTGTTGAGTTTCAAAAATAAATAGCCAAAATCATTTTTTAGAGAGAGCAGAGGCAGTTCAAAGCTTCAAATTTCCAAAGATCATGAACTTTTATTTTGTACTTCATAACTCTTAAAAGACATGTGAAGGAAGGGATCCAGATTCCAAAGCTAAAGTCCACTGTATATTCAGAGTGTGGCATCTTCCACCTCCTAGAACCTTTCCCAGGAGTGAGGCGGCCCTAACTTAATTACCTACGCAGGAGAAGCTTGTCAGAAGGCGTGCTCCTGGTTAGCATAGTTTGGCCCTAAGCACGCTTGCAATTATTGGCTAAGGAGTACACTGGAATGGGCTTACTGAGTCCTCCTTTTCAGTTCTGAGTGGACACTGTGACTTTAATATTCCTCCAAAAACTATTTGGATTCTCTGAAAACCTCCGCAGAACTGGGAAAGTACCACACCACCCCAAGCTGTGATAGATCTAATTATGTTTCTCTTGGTCTCCAAACACAGCACTGCCAAATTGCCACTTGAATTTGTAGGGTGTGTTCTCTGACTGGGCTGGCTTCTCACACCTGATTTTCTTCTGGAAGATTAGTCCAGAATATTGTGGGGAAGGGCTCCCTCTCCTGCCTTGCAGAAGGTAATGCCACTGGGTGGATTCATTAACTGCCTCCAGAAGTCAAACGGTTTAATTCGATCTCGTGAAATTTGCACTTTAGTTTGGCTAGATCTTTTCTATATTTACAGTACATGATTTGTAAGTCCAAGTTGTACATATGAACAAATGCATACTTAAAACATTATAGATTTCATGTATAAACAAAATGTATAATTTGCACATTGACTACAGATTTTCTTCAGAAAAAAACAATTATTTCATATGCACTTTTAGAACTAATTGAAATCCGTTCAGTGGTGATTTATGTGCACTTCCAATCTGAGATTGTTACAGAGGAAATTGTGGCAGTTAATCAACTTGCAAATAACATGTTTACATATGACTTAAAATGAATTTTGACAGAGGTATGAATGCCAAATATTAAAATTTAAAGCTTTAGCCTTGCAATGAAAAGGATACAAACCACAGAAAGATCTACCTTACCTACAGAAATATTGATCAAGACTTTTAATTAATGCCAGATTAATACTTTTCACTTGTTTATAACATGTGTAAGATGAAGCATAAATATTCGAAATGCTGGAAGAAAACGCTCTTGTACGCAAAACCTTACCTGTCACCTCCATTCACAACATAGTGTTATTCATTCCAGTAAATAGAGTTTTTAGACATGTTATCAGAATTAAAATGAGTATATCTAAGGGATCATTCTGAGATAGAATTATTTTTCTCTGTTTATAAATATTTGAAAATGTACTATTGTTTCTGAATCTCACATACTAAACTTCTTTACACTTTTGTTAGGAACTTTACAAAGTTCTGGAAAAAAGATAGGAGCTGTTATGGAAAAGCATGATGAAAGATAAATACAAAAGTAATTAATTTTCAGTAACATCACTCACTGTGCTTTATTTAATTCTCATCAGTCAATTGGAAGAGCCCCAAATTAATAAGAATTAACATTTACTGAGTGTTCCACAAATGTTAGGCATTGTGCTAATTGCATTACACTCATTATCCCCTTTAAGCCTCAGGATTTCAAGGAAATTTAAGCAAACTGAGGCCAAGGGAATTAAATAACTTGACCAGGTTCACACAGCCAGGAAGTAGTGGAGCTGTGTTTCCAACCAAGATCTGGCTCCAGACCCCATGCACTGTACATTTCAGACTAACTTATTTATTTGCCTTCAAATAAATGGTTCTAACGGTTCGGTCTGGCTCATTATTATGTATCACAAATCAGACTAAAATCTTACGAGTCCTGCCTATACAGATATCTAAATATAGTGAGTCCTTAATATTGTTTGCCAAATCTATGGAAGAGTAGGAAAAAAATTTTTTCCTTTAGGTATTCAATCAAATTACATGTCATTCAAGGATTTTTTTTAAAAAATCATTTTAAGGAATTGTAAAGAGGAAGACAAATCCTATAAAAACTAAAAAAAACAAAAAGCAAATATAATTTATGAAAATTCGTTTCCTTGCCTCTGCCACTCCTACCCATTTTGTTCTATACTACTAAGGAATAAACACTCAAGTTCCCTGTAGACGGATAATCAGTATATGCCCCTGAAGGCTGGAAATCGTGTTCTTCGGAGGTGTGCAGCCACATCCTCCCAACTAATCCAAAAGACACAGACACACAGTTATTAATTGCGCTTCCTTTCCTTTCTCAAGATTTCCACCTCTCATCTCTCCTTTGAACTCACTTCCTTATTTAATTTTCTGTTCCTCCTCTCTATATATTTCTTTGGTCTATTTAGTTTTTTTCTTCAAGTAAACTCTCAGTTTTTCAAGCACCTTCATTGTATGTTTTTCTCCTGGTCTCTCACCTCTTTAACATGATCTGACATTTATTCTTTTGTTTTCTTTTTGTTCATGATATTACCTGCCATTTCCATCTCCTATCCTTACAGTCCCCATTCTCTTCT
Source organism: Indri indri (assembly GCA_004363605.1). Taxonomy (NCBI): domain Eukaryota; kingdom Metazoa; phylum Chordata; class Mammalia; order Primates; family Indriidae; genus Indri; species Indri indri. The sequence goes on from RJWJ010000586.1 coordinate 77,454, forward strand.
GTCTAATCTCAACTGCTCACTTAATCCTTCTCCTTTTCCCCACAAAGGTAAAGTGGTGCTATAATTCCACTTTACCTCCTATGATAGGTTGAATTTCCACCCTAGTTTCTTTTGTTTTCATAGTTCTATTGTTTCCCCAAGGAATAGACGGGAATAGTGAATTCATAGACAATATTCAAATTTATCATTTTCTGTCATAATTATGATTGGCATATTTTTCTGATTTTTAATAAAAGGATATAAAATAAAATGCATTAAATTTAGATATTCTAGAAAAGAACTCTCAGTATGTTGCTGATAAGAAGCAATTTTTTTCTCCATTATAAAATGTACTCTTTCTTCGAGGTATGTATCGTCTTCCTTAACACAATTTAGCCTTCTCTTTACTGCCGTTGTCTTAGTTCCTGATCATACCTCCATGCCCATTAAAGACAAGACTCTTGCTGCATCCTGCATGGCTGCAGGAGCCTCAGTAACACCATCCACTCCCATTATTCCCAGTAAATTTGCCGTTACTCCCAGGAAGCCCTGGTATCTTGTGTCTCTCAGAAGTTGACTTCCTCCTGCTTCATGGTGAACTCAAAGTTTTTCAAGTTAGATACCCTGAATTGTCTTCCTACTGAAACAATAAAAATTATAGCTGCACCATCAAAAAAAACCCACAACTTTTTAAATGCATAGCTGATCTGGCACAAAATGGAGGGATAGAGAGTTTGAAGTGATAGCAAGAACACTGGGTGGTAAATGACAAATTAGCTTTGGTATCAGTGGTTTCTGACAATGCCATGGCGGGACTTGGGTGGGAAGAGGCAGGACGTAGACACTAAAGCCCGAATACAGTTTAGACCCCAGAGTGCTAAACCCTCAGAGAAAAAGTAAATGAAAAATAAATCTTCTCCTTTAGAAGAGGATCACAAAGAAACATATCTGTCTAGAACCTGATGCCTCCTCTGAGGCTTTGTAACCATTAGCAAGCTTTCACATGGGTCTTTTGTTCAAATTACCACCATTTTTGTTGTCTGAAGAACATTCAAGTGGAAATTTTAACTTAAAGGAGTCCTGGCTTTAGTTTTAAAAAAAAAATAGAACTTTAAGACATTGAAAAGATAAACCCAATGAAAGGATTGTACAGCAGATTTGCACAGCCAAAAGGAGAGTGATTGAAGCTGGAGGGAAAAGAAATGATGCGGAATGTGAAAGCACAAGTAAGAAAAGTGAAAGACAGAACAAAAGAAATAGGCAGCTATTAGAAGTTGCAAGAATATTGGAAGATATGGCTGAGGGTTTTCCGGAACTGTTAAAGGACATCTGTATTTAAATTCAGGAAGCTCAATGCATCCAAAGCTG
>RJWJ010000586.1:78900-205868 GCA_004363605.1 Indri indri
TTTTTTTTTTTTTTTTTTTTTTTGAGACAGAGTCTCACTCTGTTGCCTGGGCTAGATTGCCGTGGCATCAGCCTAGCTCACAGCAACCTCAATCTCCTGGGCTCAAGCAATCCTTCTGCCTCAGCCTTCCAAGTAGCTGGGACTACAGGCATGTGCCACCATGCCAGGCTAATTCTTTCTAAATATATTTTTAGTTGTCCAGCTAATTTCTTTCTATTTTTTTTTAGTAGAGACTGTGTCTCACTCTTGCTCAGGCTGGTCTCAAACTCCTGAGCTCAAACGATCCAACCGCCTTGGCCTCCCAGAGTACTAGGATTACAGGCAAGAGCCACCGCGCCCGGCCAGGACAATTGTTTCGGTAGATCTTGTTTTGCCCCTCAATCCCAGTTCATTGGTTTCCCCCATTTCCGCTTTAGTAGAAAGATTGACTCCTGCAGACCTATGGTTTCATTCTAGCTCCAGTGAAGGCCTGAGAATCCAGAACCTCAAACCCAGCTGTCTACCTAAAACAGGGTGAAATGCTGTGTCTGTCCTCAGCTCTGCTCTTTGTGATTCTCTAACTTTAGTTCTCAATCATTAGTGCTTGTCTATGTCCATTGATTACTCCTGGCTTTGTATATTTAGCCGACCTCTCAACACGTGATTCATTTTTTTTCTCTTTTGGACACAAAGAATCATCATTTCTATGAGCCAAAAATGAGACACAAAACTGTACATGTAGAATGACCTTTACCTCTTCCCCAACACACACACACACACACACACACACACACGCACACAGACACACACACACACGGCACACACAGGCATGCATACTTGCACACATTTCCAAGGGGCTGGCTGTTAATGTTAAGACAGAGGAAACCACTGGAGTAGGACAGCAGGGGCACTGGGATTCAAAGGGACGCAATGGCGGTGAATCAGTAGAGGTCAGCCGAGGTAGAGAGATGTCAAAGATGTAACTCGGGTAAGAGCAACTACTCTACTAATCAGCTTCCATCTGGGAAACGTCAGAAGAATGTCACTGAAGGAGATTTTGTTCTGCCTGTTCTGTGTAACAGAAACAGGTTTGTTTAGGATGATGCCATTTAGTTTAAACTAACCTCTATTCCTTCCTACCTCTGTCACCAACTGACCTTCCGGTAATTCTCTCTCATTCACTGAAACCTTCAGTATCTGACTCCTGGTTTTCACCTCTGTCTCAATTTTCATTTTAAAATTCAGAAAATGTAGAATCCTCACCCGGCTCTACACTTTCTGCCTCCTTGGCTTTCTGTCTCCAGTGGTCTGCCCCTCCATCGGCTTCAGTTACGGCCTCTGAATGCCACTTCGGGGACTTTATCATCACCTGACATTTCTCCACCTCTGAAATCTCAACTTGAAAGTTCGCTCTTTATGTGCAAATTCTCATTCTTCCAGCTCTCTCACTCTGGTACTTCCAGTAAACATCAGTTCTTATTTAATAGTGGATTCTCTTGAATCCACTTCTATGAACTTCTCTTGATAGTCACAATCTTTATAACTCAGTTTGGTTCCAATAATCCTTCTCTTGCATTCCAAGTCCTGCAATTCTGCCTCTTAAATATTTCAGGAATCTGCACTCTCCTCTCTATACCCATGATCACCACCCCGGTTTAAGCCAACATTACCCCTCACATAGATTGCTCAACAGTGTCTACACTGGTTTTCCCAACTCACCCTCCAACCCATTTTTCTACTGTGGCCAGAATGATCTTTTTATTACAACAATCTGACCATGCCATTCCCCATTTTAAAACACTTTAATGACTTGTCATGGTCTCTGGAATAAACTACAAATTCCTAATTACCACACTAGGTGCTGAAAGTTATCTTCCTGATTTTAAATCAACGTATTTTCTGAAGGGTTTCCTTCTACTTCTTTTTGCCTCAGTGTAATGAAAGGTGACTTCTAGAGGCATAAGAAGTGGTTTTATATCAAATCTCTTATGACTTGCCTCCTGAGGTACTGCAGGTCCCATTAGCCTCTCAATATTTCTAACAGATTCTCCATCTTCCACACAGCACTGGATTTATAGAAATACAGTATACGCCGCAGACTTGTTTCCTGAAAATCTCAATGCCAAATCTGCTCAGGCCATAAATGTGTGAGTTGACAGAGAACATTGATATTCCCCACATGAGTCTCCTTTTCCTATGAAAATGGAAGTGTCAGATTATGATAATTGTCTCTACATCAGATGCCCATAAAAGACAGAAAGATTGAGGGAAGATAAAAGTTAGCAAGGAGTATATGAGAATAAAAGATAAAAGAGCAAGCTGTGAAACTCTCCAAGGCTTTCATAACTGCTGTCATTTTGATAACACGGTTCTTACAGACCATTAGGCCATATCCAGCTTTTTCTGGCTGACAGATCTGAGGTTCCTTCTGCTCTTACAGTTGAGTGATGTGTCTGCATGAAGGAGGGAACAGCCTTGTGAGAGGCCTTGTGCTTTCATAACCACTGGAAAGTTGGTAAGATCTCTATATATCAGTAGTTTCAAACATGGGTGATCATCACAATTAGGGGGGTGTTATATAAATTCCTGAATCCCATTCCCGATGTTCTGGGATTCAGTAGGTCTATTTTTGTTCATTTGGGTTTTTTTCCTTATGTTTTATTAAAGTAAAATTTTATATATAGTGAAGTATGCAAATCTCTTTCTTTCCCCCTTTTAGGTTAGTTAAATATTTATTAGCATGCCATTTTAAGTCACGTGTTCTGATAGTTTTGTTTGTTTGTTTATTTGTTTTGGCTTTTAGCTAAACCTCTTTGTATTTTTTTTTTTAGTAATTTATAAATAATTACCATGTGCCTCTTTAAGTTATTACAGTCTACTTAGAGAATATTTTTCCCACTTGACCTAAAATATTACAGCCTAACAGCATGATTCTATCTACTCCCACTTTCTGTGCTATTGTTGTTATACATTTCCAATCTACATACATTATGAACACCACAATACAATCTAATCTGATTTTTTGAGATTAATTGCACAGTATGCTAAATATTACTAACAATTGAATACTGTACATTTCAGTATTGCTAAGAGAGTAACTTTCTAATATTCTCATCACAAAAACATGTTAAATATTTGAGGTGATGGATATGGTAGCTAACTCAATGCAATCAATCCATATTGTATTAAAAAATCATAATACCTCTTTGTACCCCATTAATATATGCAACTATAATTTGTCAATATTTAATTCTTAAAAAACCAAAAAATCCTATTATCTTTTAAAGAAGGGAGAAAAAATACAATATTCTTTTACACGTATCCACATATTTATGTTTTCTTCTGCTCTTTTATCCTTCCTGAAGATCTGAGTTCCCCAGTCATCATTTTTCTTCAACCTAAAGAAAATTCTTCAGCATTTCCTGTAGTACAAGTCTGCAGATGGCAAATTATCAGCTTTATTCTGGCCTTCCCTGTTTTTTGGGGGAAGTCAATCATCTTCAAATCATTGTTTCCCTGTGTATAATATTCCATCACCCCACCTCACCTCCCACACATATACCTCTGACTGCTTTTAAAAATTTCTTTTTCTTCTTGGTTATCAGTAGTTTGATTATGATGTGTTTAGTGTATAGTTATGGTTTTATATGCATTACTCCTACTAAAGATTTTTTGAGATTTTTAAAGCTGAAGTTTTTCACCAAATTAGAGAAATTTTGGTTATTATATTTCTAATATATATTCTTTCCACCTTCTCTCTTCCGTCCACTGGAATTCCAAGTGTATGCACATTAGACATAGAGATATTATCTCACATATCTCTGAATGTCTGTTCCCTATCTTCGATATTCTTTTCCTCTTTGTTCTTCGAATTGGATAATTTCTATTAATCTGTCTTCAATTGACTGTTTCTTCTGCCATCTCCAATCAACTGTTAAGCCCATAATGTGACATTTTTCTTTCAGATATTTTAACTTTCATCTTTAGAATTTATATTGTATTGTTTCAGAATTTGCATTTCTATGTCGAGATTCTCTACGTATTCACTCAGACCCTACCACAGAACTGTTGAATCAGTATGTCCATCATTTTTTTCTTTCAGTTCTTGAATATATCTGTAATAGTGGTTTTAAAAGGTGTTGTCTACTAATTCCAGCATCTGATTCATCTCTGGTCTGTTTTTATTGACTGCTTTTCCTCTTGATGCAGTGTCACAGTTTTATTTTGCATATTTTTAGTGATGTTGGTTATAGGCTAGACATTATGGATGATACTTGAGGGAATGCTGGATTCCGTTATTGTTCTTTGAGTACTATTGACTTTTTTTCTCTAACAAGCAGTTAAATTACTGACTAGTCACCATGAACTTGTGACATCTTGCTTTTATAAGCAGACATCTATTTTAACATTTTTTTAATAGGGGTCAGATACCATAGGGCAAATCCTGTGAAATTGTCTGTAATCCGAAAGCATGGTGTTTCAATGAAAAGCGTGAGGTATTTATCAAGCCCTTCTAACTTGGCCTGACTCACACTCCAAATGTTTGTCTTCTCTGTAATGGTACAACAGCTAGAGTCTCTATTAAGCCCTTTAAACTTCCAAGCTATTGATTTCCACTGAGCTCCTTGGATTCTCCCTTCCACTTACATAGTCACTTGAGTCATCTGGAAACCATCGCGCCCACACCCCAACCCCGCCCTCCCCGCCCCGCTACCCCCTACCGGCTTCATGGGAAAAATTGTCTTCCATGAAAACAGTCCCTGGTGCCAAAAAGGTTGGGGGCTGCTGAGCAGAGGATTGTACAGAGTGTAGATTTTAATGAGTGTTATGAGAAGGTAGTTTGGGGCAAGGAAAGGACATGGTCTGGTTTACATTGTGAAAGGATCGTCTTGGCTTTTGTTTGGACGATAGATGGGAGAGGGCATAATGATTTTCCTCTGGTGAGTCTAATTAATAATAGGCTTGAGAGTGTGTTTCTGCATGATGCAGAAACTGGAAGCTCCTACCTTATTACCTTGCTATTTCAAGTGTGGTCCAAACGAGCAGCATCAGCATTCTAAAAGCTTGTTAGAACTGCAGAATCTCAGGCCCCACCACAGAACTACAGAATGGAAACTCGCTTGATTTCTTCGTAGAATTTCTATTTCCATCTAATAAAACCTACCCATTCAACAATGACCATATCCATCAGAAAATGTCCCCAGCTATAAGTGAGTTAGCTTTGTACATTAATAGAATGTTAGCCTTCACTCCTAGTTCCTGTATCATCCCGACTTCACCTATGTTTTATTTGTCTAGGAAGTCAAGAGGTGAGTATTTAAGGAAGGCACACTGAACTGTGTCAAATGGTCAGTTTCTCATTGGATTTGCAATTGCCTTTCTGAAAATGGCCACAGAAGTTTTGGATTTATGTGTGGGGAGATCGATCTAACTCTTATTTGGTATTGTGGTTCTTTCTTCTCTCTGTCTTATAGCCTCTTTCCCCCACCACCCAAACTATATCTCTTCATGTGTAAATCAATAACAATTGTTCCTGGTCTTTGCAACAAGCTGTTTTGGCATTGATCACTCATAGCCTTGGAGAAAGCTTTCACTTCAGAGAAAAGAAGTAGCAATTAGGAGTTTCTGATTTAAGAATTTATTTTAAAACGAATATTAATACGTAACTCACAGAAATAGTAAATTTAAGGCATTTATTTTTAGGAAAGATTCTTTCTTCTAAGTCCTTACTGTTATAATTAGTGGGTTTTTTAAATATAAGAATAATAAGACATGAACTTATTTTTATGGGTTCCTTGCTAAAGATTAATGATCCATAGTTATCAAACAACTATAATATTTGAAGGAAAAATTAGTAGTCTTAGCGATTTTAGTTGAAATATAGGAAAAATATTTAGGTAATGTATTTCTCAAAAATTTCCTAGCAACTAACAACATAGTTACAAACATAGTTTTCTTCTTTTCCCTTCAAATATTTAAAAGCATTACTGAGAAAATAAAGCAAAATCTTTACAATAAAATTAAAAAGGCAGAAAGTAAGAAAATCACAGGATATCATTTATATCAAAATAGTTAAAACCTATTCTGTAATCTAGTATTATAAGAGCATTTAGAAATATTCAAAAAATACTTAAATTATAAAAATTACAAACCGTAGCACACTGATTACGGGACATATAGTAAAGCAATCATAAAACTATCTGGTTACTGCATAACTGCATTTGCAAAGAGACAATATAGAAATCCCCAGCTGAACTCACATCCCAATGATCTCCAAAATCTGCATTCCCCATGACCACTGTTGGTTCACATATAGATAAACTGATCAAAAATCACCATCAAAGAGTATTCTAAGTGACATGAACAAAGTGCAATGGGAGATAGAGTTATTGACTCTACCTTCATGGAGATTTGGTTAAAGAAAATGGCAGAAAGAAGGGGACATCTGAAATAATCCTCAAAAGATGAGTGATCATTTGCCAAGACACGAGTGGCGTGGGTATGGTAGGCAGAGTACAGCATGCCTAGGGCTAGGAAAGGGTGGCATTGCATGTCGCAGTTGGATAAAATGAGAATTTTAGCACAGAGTACGGTAAATGTGAGGTGGTAAATGTTACTAGGAAAGATGTAGAAAATGTCTGTGATCACATTATGAAGTCCCTTATAAATTGTCTTAAGGAGGCTGAGCTCGGAATCTTCCATTGACAGTTTTTAAGCCTAAGAGGTGTGATCTGACCTATGTCTTCATCTAACAGGGGAATTTCTACAGGACCTTTTTATTTTTTTGCACCACTTATTTGCCACTTATCATACATTGCAGTGCAACATACCTTGTTCCCCAAATAGACTGGAAACTTCTTAAGTGGTTAGACTCTTATACCTACTTATATCCTCCAGTGCATATGACAAGGACATTTCCTCTGTGGTTCTCCGTGATTATTATTATTATTATTATTATTTTTTTTTTGAGACAGAGTCTCACTCTTTTGCCCAGGCTAGAGTGCCGTGGCATCAGCCTAGCTCACAGCAACCTCAAACTCCTGGGCTCAAGCAATCCTACTGCCTCACCCTCCCGAGTAGCTGGGACTACAGGCATGCGCCACCATGCCCGGCTAATTTTCTCTATATATTTTAGTTGTCTGATTAATTTCTTTCTATTTTTAGTAGAGACGGGGGTCTCGCTCTTGCTCAGGCTGGTTTCGAACTCCTTAGCTCAAACAATCCGCCCACCTTGGCCTCCCAGAGTGCTAGGATTACAGGCATGAGCCACCATGCCTGGCCTGCGATTATTTTTTGATTAATTGGTTAAGACATTCTAATGCACACTTATGCATTGTCATTCCGTCCTGAAAATTTTTCCTTTTCCCTTCTAAATTACCCAAACATTGTTTAGAAGCTTAAAGGTATCATCTCTGTATTGAAGAATGTCACTTGATTCAAGGTCTGTGCTGTTGCAAACTGATATGGGGGTCCATGTGAGAGGAATCAAGCAGAAAACATTTGAGGCCAAGTTATGAAGCGCCTTGTATGTAATTAATGTCTCTCCCAGATTATTCCCTGAAGAGCAGGCGTTGCAGAGCTATCCTATGCCATTGTTGTTAACATAATCATTGTACATGCCTTAAAGATGTAGATGTCTTTGAGATTTATATAATTATTCTTGTATAACAGTGCAACAATTGCAGTTTATTGCCCTTTTTTCTTTGATTTATAGACAACTTTCAAGTTCCCAATTCTTAGCATCCTTTATTCTCTGTATTTTCACTTTAGCTCAATAACTCTGCGTATTTTACTATGAGGAAAAGAACCACTATGAAGCAAAGAAATAAGTAAATGTTTTAAATAGGGAATATTTTTATACTACCAGACGGTCTATAAGTATTCCCTGTAGCTATTGTTAATGTGCCTAGTGAAGTGACAGTGTATGTTCTTGCCAAAAATAAGCTATCGAAAACAAAACATTTTCTATGTGTCTTGTTTTGTTCGACAGGATGCAATGTTGGGTCAATGAGACAACTGTCATTGATTTAAACCTCATGGAAGCTCTGGTGTCATCACTGCATGCTTCCCCCTTGCTGTCTCACAGAATTAGAACAGTGAGAGAGAGAAAGGGACGGAGAGATACAGAATGAACTGTTCAGTTCAAACCCATCCACACTTCTGAGAACACCTTGAGTTTCATGCCTGAGTGACTATTCTGGTCATGTTTGCCCTTGTCCTTTTCAGTCCTGTTCTGTATCCACAGGGGTTCACCTTGCAGTCTCCATTTTCCAGGCTCCAAGCACCATCAGATTACAGGCAGGAGGAAGGGAGAAGCCAAAGTACTCCCCTTTTGCCTTTGGCGGTAGCTACCACCACTTTCAAGGCCTCAGTTCGTGCCAGAAAAGCCCACCAGGCTCCAGCCTTCATGCAGTCGCCCAGGACCACAGGTTGCCATCACACCTCCAGCTCCTTTTGTCCTTCCACCTACCTGTGGTGGGAGATTTGGGTGGGCCAATCTTTGGATAGCCTCATTGTCCTCTAGTCAGCTTCTCACCTTCTTCCATCATCCGCATAACCCATGTCCTACACTAAATTCCTTGTTTTAAATACTGAGAATGGTGGTTTCTCCTCTTTTTATTTGGATCCTAAATAATTGCACCCTGTTCATGAAGGGTCAGTAACACTGTTGCTTAAGGGCAATGTGTTTTGGTCACACGGAATTCTATAACTAGATATATGTAAGATGTATGTAAGAAACCGTGAGACCAGAAGTGTTGTATATAGTGGATAGAATAGACCCAGAGGAAAAATGGGAAGATGATCTACAGATTCAAGCAGCTCAAACATAAATTTTAGGTTTATGGCCAAATGAATTAACTTAGTCACTAAAAGAGATTAACATTACAACAAAGCAGGATAGTTTTTAAAAGACAGTTGCATGATCCTGAAATTTGAATATAATTCTTGCATGTTAAACATATGGTTAGTTTACAGGTAATTAAATACAAAGACTCTGTGGAGGCAAACCATAGCCTTTTCAGTGAGTCAGTGGTGGAATAATTAAACCTGAAATAACTGCACAAACTTTAGTCTGAAGGAGACTGAAACCACTATTATGTAATACAGTCATCTCTCCCCATCTTAAAAGGTTATGTTCTGCTTGCCTAGATGGATTATGAGATCATGTATCATTAATATTTCAGTTTCTTTGTAGAATTGATCTCGCAATGTCTTTTACATAGATGACGCTAAAATAATGTGTTTACTACTACATGATTCAATAAATGAACTAGCATGCCCTGCCAGATATATGTTATAGAAGTTTTCATCTAAAATTGTTAACAGAAACATTGCAGTTTAGAATTGCAGTAAAAATATGAAAATACCTATAATAGCTTCCAAGTTAACCAAAAATCCCAAACTTGACATTTATATACATGTGAGAAGAAAAAAACAAATAGTTTCATAGACCCCCCTCAAGCTTACTGATGAAAAATGAAGACAAGGAAGCCTTGTTCTTCCTTATCTGTATTTTAAACAAATTCATGCCCTTCATTGAAATAGTAACTATAGGAAGCACCAGTTTTTTTTTAAATTTATAATTATAAAACTAAAGAAAATATTGCATTGTAGATCATCTGACAAGTTTTAAAAATCTCTTTCCATTTTATTCTCACTCTCTTTTTTCTTTTTGTTGGTGTGTAATCCTATAGGACATAAATCTTTAAGTAGTCATATCAAGAACTGTTTTAAGTAGAGAGCAAAATTCATCACAGAGAGAAATCACACAGCCTTATTTTATGGGCCTCTCTTGGGTCTTCAAAAGCAGTGCATGAAAACTTGGCAGAAATGAGTCTAAAAGAAGCAAAGACTTCAGAGCACTATTGGTGCAAGACGGCCTCATGGTGGCATCATGAGCTGCTGGCCAGCTCCACTCTGCCCTCGCGGAGCTGGTGTGACACATTTATTTTTAAGACTTTCATCCTAACCTCCACTGTAGAATACACAAATGACATACGGAACCCGGCTACATCTTTCTATAGATAGACCTCAGATATCTTAATTACGGACACCTTCAAGGCATTCTGACTCTACCGACATCCCACATATCCCTTTTACCTTGCCCATAGCCCTCCACATTCTCCTAAGTATTACTCAAAAAACTATGGAGAAAAAGAAGCCAGAACTTATTACAGGCCATTTTTGCCTCCTGCTCAGTTAATACCTCCCTGTGGAAATGAAATGTGGAACTCAGACCTACTTAAATTGTGAGTAAGGGGAGAGAAAAGATAAAGGAAAAAACATAAATTATAAACTCAAAACATTATCCAGTCTCATGGATATTTAAGCAAGCTCATCATTTTGGGCTAATTAAATTTTGTCCTGCCGATTTACTGAGTTGTTTTGATTAGTTCTAATAGTTTCCCAATTAACACTTGGGTTTTCTAACATCATAGAATTGTTTGCAAATATTGTAATTTTGCGTGTTCTTTCCTTATGTTTATACTACTGAATCTGCTTCATAACTAATGCATTGGTTATATCCTCTTGAATTTTAAGTAGCTATAGAATCATTATGCATTGTATTTTTACTAGATATAAAAGAAATGTCTCATATAATTCTCTATAATTATGATGTTGATTACGGTTATGAGAGAGATATTATTTATCATCAGAGAGCAACAGAAAGGAACAGAAAGTTTAGTTGCAGACAAAACATGCAGGTTTTTTGTTTTTTTTTTTAATATGACAGTGGGAAAAATCTAATAAGCTGAGGAAGTTGTAGTCTTACCTCATGTCTTATACCAAAAATAGATTCTATGCAGATAAAAGATTTAAAGAAAGAATTAGACTATAAAAGCATTTGAATAAAATTATGAAAGATATATGTTTTTCTTAGAGGCCTAATAATGTATGATATAATATCCCAAAAGTATAAAATAATTGATAAATTTAACTTTATAATTAAAAAAATATTTTGCATGATAAAATAAACAAAATAAAGCCCCTAAGCAAAGTAAAAATGGTAAATGACAAAAAGAAAAGAATGGATGAGATTTATCCCCATTTTTAATAACAGAAATGTCCTAAAAGTGGGCAAAATACATAATAATGACAAATGCACTTGAAAATAATTTGAGCCTCACAATAAATCAAATACAAATACAAATAAGCTTCTTGTAAGTCATGAAATTTTGTAACATGACATTTGAATCCTAGTATTGCCACTTACCAGTTGTGCAAAGTTGCTTAATATTTCTGAGCTTCAGTTTCTTCATTTGATAAATCCATGTAGTCATGTGGAGATCCCGGCTCCCTTCACCCCACATGCCAGTGTGATATTTGTAATAAAGCATTACTTACCTCATGGCTGTTATGTGGATTAAATTAATTATTATATGTAAAATATTTGGCACAATGCCTGGCAGATCATAAATACTCAATTAATGGCAGATAACCAAAAAGTTTAAAATTGTAAATTGGTTAGGAATGGATTCAGCTGCAAATAACAGAAAACAGAAGTAGAGGTTTAAGCAAAAAGGGATTCATTTTTCATACAGAACAAAAAGTCCAGAGGCAGAAAGTTAGTTCAGCTTCTCAAAGATGCTATTGGGGATTCGGGCTCTTTTGAAACACTGTACTCCATTGTCTTCTGGTGACGGTTTCTGTATGCGTACTTACTGCCTCAGGATTGTAAAGTGATGCTGTGTGTTTAGTCATTAACATCTGCGTTTGTTCCAGGCAGGAACGAGGAGGAAGGAACAAAAGGTATGAAGGTTAGAGCTGGGTGCCAACTTAATCTCTCTTTCTTTATCAGGAAAGCAAACTTCTCAGACAACAAACTTCTATCTCTGACCCAGAAAGGTATCACATGGTCATCACTAGCTGAAATGTCTCTGGAGAGCAAGGGCTTGTGGATGGGTATTAGACTAGCCAACCAACAGTGTTTGCCACAAATAGGAACAATGAAAAAAGAGTCAAGAGACTTAGCAGTGGCTTTAACCTTTACTTTTATTGAAACTCTTCATTGCCTTTTTACAGGAAAAACTAATCATTAAAAAAATAAAACTTGGATACACTTTTCTCTCCACTCCTCTACATGTTCCCCCTTCCCCAACATACACCTAACAAAGAGAGAGAATTAGAAAATTTATTACTAGTATGCTGACATTTCAAAACAGTTTTGGCACCTGAAGATTTTCATAAATTTCAATCTCTCTATTGCCCCTAGAGTCTTAGTGATATTTTTTGTATTTGTGAGATAATAGGTAGAGTGGAGACCACTCCCTTGCACCACATGTATGCATCTTCTCTTTTATAATAATTTTGAGAAAACAGTGAAAAAATTGTACGTGTTCTCAACTGATTTCTTTACTAAAGTTTCTGTGTTACAAATAACCACTTCAAGGACAAAGACCTGAAGAATTTCACACCTAAACACTGAATAAGAATTGGAAAAGATTATAGGATGCAGTTTCTCACACTGAATTCTAATCTGATTCATTTTAATCAAATAATCTCTCGTGTCTAACAAAAGGTCATGAAAGAAGAGAATGACATGCTGAAGATAAGCAGAGCTTCAAAATAAATCCATTAAGGGAGTTGAGAGATGTCTCGTCAATTGTCATGTGTGGTGAGAAATACATAAAGCATGTTTGAAAACACAATGAACAGCAATCAAACTAAATTAGACTATCTCTGCCTTTGCTTATTAAAATAAAATCTGTGTTAAACAAATCAACCCTCTTAACACAAGGTTTTTTTTCCCTCCTTAGGAATAATACACATCCATAAAATATTTATTTTGCTGCTTTGTGCTACTATAGGAGAAAAATGAAGTCTGGTATTTAAAACAAAACTGCAGATAATCTTTGTTATTTTGGTTTAAATTGTGGAGGAAATTTAAAGGCCAAATGCATTTGCATTTGAAATAAGAAAATAAAGTTTTCTGAAATCTTGAGAACTTTTTGCTGACCTTTATGAAAATGCTTTACACTGATTTTATAAAAGGCAATGTCTTGATCCTTCACAAAACCTAGTAAACTTTCCAAAAGCTTTAATTCTTATGAAAGTTCAATACAAAAGACAGATGGTTAATAATGCTTTAAAAGAGGAAAAATATCTTTACTCCTGAGCTTGAAAAAAAAAAAGCAGCCCAAGCATGTGGAGTCATTTGTAGTAGATCACAGGATAAGTTAATGCCAGACCAATAAAATGTTTGAGTACATCTGACTCTTCTCAGTTACAAGAACATCCTGGCCTGAAGGATAGTCCCATTCTTATCCAGAATTTCACACATACAGAGTTATTCAACACATTCTTGATAATAATAGTGGATTATGAATTATTGTTACATAGCAGATATTCCTGCATATACATTGAATAAAGGACCAAAAGACTCTTCTAAATGAACCGTGTAACTGACTCAGTAAAATTCATTGCCTAGCAAAACTTTCATGAAGAGGTTGAAACTTTGGGATCAAAAGTCCCTAAACTCGCTTGAATTCATTTCTAGTTTTGAACTTTTAGACAAATATTGGCTTTCCAGTAGACACAAATTTTTTTAGCCTGCTTGTCCTACCAGGATAAAACAGTACAAGAACAAGGACAATTTGGTTTGGATTTAATGCAAGATTTTTTTTAATTTTTTATTTCAGGGTATTATGAGGGTACAAACATTATGGTTACACTTTACGTCTTTGCCTCACCCAAGCCAGGGTTAGGGGCATGCCCTTCCCCCCTACAATGCTCCCCATGTCCTTTAGTTGCGGGTTTACCCCCCCAATCCCCCTAATCCCTGGAGAGTATTACTGCCATGTGAGCACCCTAGTGTTCATCAGTTAGTACCAATTTGATGGCGAGTACAAGTGGAGCCCATTGTTCCGGTCTTGTGGTACCTCACTTTGGATAATGGGTTTAAGTTTAATTCAGGTAAGTATAAGAGGATATCAAACTTAAATGTAAGGCATGAAACCTTAAGAATTCTAAAAGAAGATGTTGGGAAGACCCTTTCAGAGATCGGCCTGGGCAAGGAATTCTTGAAGAAGACCCCCAAAGTAATGTAAGATTAATCTCAGAGAAAATTTACTTATGATAACTTTACTCAGATTTATCTGAGATCAAAAGTTGTTGCTTGTTAAAGAGATATTGATATTGGGTACATACAAAAACAGGTTAGTATTCTGACTTTCTCCCTCACACTCAAGACTCCAATATTATGCTCTGACACAAAGTCAGTATTTCAAGTTGTTTAAGTATAAAGCACATCTTTGTAACACATGCAATAAGTTTCTTTAGCATTCAAATGCCCCAAATGCGTCCCCTTTTCCTTTTGAAAAATAATTTCAAATTAATCTCTGAAAAAGGAACAAATGAATTTAAGTATACAAATTACATTTGCTCAACATGAATGAAATAAAAAAAACTTGACTGTTACAGACAAAATCTACCATACAGATTATTTTCTGCCTATCAAATCCAAAATCACTAAAGTGAAGATAATGATATACATCAATTACCTTAATTTTATGAATAAGTCTTAAGTGGCCTACCTCCAGCAGAAATGTGAATTTCCTTAGTTATTTCAAATGTGTTCTTTTCCCTGTAGCGTGATTTTGACATCTATTTAAGGGTGTAGCAAAATTTGGTCATTAAAATCTAATGACCTAATTCACAACTAAAAAAGTAGTTTAAAACTTCTGTCAAATCTTTTAATAGTACTTGAATTTTATTCATTTATAAAGTCCTAAAAAAAATTAACCTTCTCATCACCAAGGGCATAAGAAATAATGAATTCTGCTTAATGTGAAGCTTATGAAAACTGTACATGACTTAGTTTATGTGATGTTAACTTAAAATTGGCAATAGTGTTCTTGAATTATGCATTATATCTAGAAACCCAGTGGAAACAAAAAAGAGTTTCCAATGATAATTATAAATTGATACTTAAACTATTTAATCTTTAAATGGAACTCTTTAGCATAATTAAAAATGATAGTACATGGTGTTGCACTGTACTGAATATATGTTAATTGATTTTATACAAATTCTGACAGCTGCAGCATTCATATATTAGGTATAGAACGGTTTTTCCATTTTTGTTATCAATTCTCCATGGAGACATTTCACTAAGTTTTTAAATAACGCCTCTTTTAATTGCAAAATAGAAATACCAGAAAACAGTGTGCTCTCCTTTATTAGTTTCCCGCCTTATTCTAGAGACTAGCAACATGTGAAGATTATCATAAATGCTATGATGTGATTTCTCAAGCTGCTTAAAAAACACTTTGATTCTGGTAGGGTCTCTCTTCATCTTTGCGGAGTAAAATGAGTGGCATGTTACAAAACTGTGTCATGCTTTAGTCTGATTATGAATTGATACATGTTCCCCATATGATTCCGGAAACTATAGATGAGTCTAAAAAAGGAAATAAAGAGACACCAAAATCTCATCAACCACATAATCATTGTTAGCAGTCTATTTTTGCCTGCAATTTTCAGCATGCCAGTGGTCCGTGAGGGCCTGTCCTGTCTGATGTACATAAATGAGACTGTACTATACACTATATTATAATTGGACATAAAAGGCATGCACGTCACCCAAATTATTACAGTTTACATTACTTTTAAGTTAAACCCTATTTTGGGTGATCTCATCTAACAAGTTTGAAATGCAGTATTTTGTAGAACTTACAAAGGCAGTGTATGAAATTTAAAAGTTATAAATAGCGTTTTTATTTGTAGATTAAGAGAGAGAGAATCTTCCACATATTTCTTTCCAAAAGCACAAGAATTCATATTTGTGGAAAAATTCCCTTGAAATTGTGATGTCTGGAATGTAATTCTTGGGTCACTTCTCCTGCTTAAAATGTTGGTCGAGCTTCCCATTTAACTTGGGATAAAGTTCAAACCATTAAATTAGGTCTCCCAGGCCCTAATCAACCTGTCCTTACTTTCTGCTCCAACCTGATTTGGAAATAAATGCTGTCATGGGGAGGAATGCAGCATTCTAATGTTGCAACTTTAAATTATCTCAAGCTGGTACTTCATGTGACATCCAAGATGTTGCTGTTGTTTCTCTGGGAAATTGAAAATACCCTGCCCATCCCTTATATGTTTGCTGTGGTGTCCTGAGATGCTTCAGCACAGTTTAGAAAATATGATTTTAGGTGCACAAAAGGAATTATATGATATAGAATGAAAATACATCAATAGTCTAATTTGATTAAATGCTTAAATGCATAGATAATGGGTTGCTGAAAAATGTTAGGATGACTTTTGGGGGATTTTGACATCATGGAAATATCAATGCCCTTTTTGTCTTTTGGTGTCAATACCAGAGGCTGAAAGTGTAATAGGGTTATACATTAGTTTAACACAATATTAAATAAAATCTATAGGATGTCATTGGTTTGGACTGAGCTCCTGTGCTAGGCCCAACAGCCCAAACAAAAATGGAGTCACTCATTGCTAAAGCTGTAAGTCACCAAGCCAGAACTACTTGTTTATCTGACCTTCTGAGAAATGAAGAGAAAGAGAGAGAGAGAGAGAGAATGAAGTTCCCTCTGCTTTAATCCTTTCAAGAGAAACAACTTTGAAATGACCAATCTGCTTTTTGTTCTTTGTTTCTGCTTTCTTCAGCCCTTCTGTCTATAAAGCCAACTATCTCTGCTCAGCTCATCAGACTGTTCATTCTATTTTACAAAATGCATCGTTGCCTCATTCTACATTTGTAGATAAAGCCAATTTAGATCTTTAAACTAAATTCATTGTAATTTTATCTTTTGACAGTAGTAAGTACAAATAGTTTTATATAGTAGGACAATTTCATAAAATCAAATGACGCAAATCTTAAGAATAGTCAAACTGTATCACATTTTGATATGAAAGACTTCACATCAAAGTGACTACTATTTAAAATAGAAAAAAATGAAGTTGACAGACTACTCTTTGTCTACCCATATTTTATCCTTAACTTATTTACTGTCACTACCAGTATTTTAAATCGAGTTCATGCACTATTTTTTTGTGGCTTCATTCTTCAACTGATAATGTCTTAAGCAAATTTTGCAAACCAAATACATCGAGCATTTTTTTGTTGTTAGGATGGATTCTAAGGATTGTTTTGTGGACATCAGACCCTTTATCATTTTATGAAAGAAACACTAAATTATAATAGTTTTCCATTACTAACAGATACATTTTATTAGAAGTAAATTAATATTAATTTATTAATACTGTACAGTGAAAAAGCACAAAACTAAGAGTGAGGTAGATATAGTCTTAGGTCAATTTCTGGTTTAGTCAAGGTTTCAGCTTTCAATTTATTAAAGTGGGGAGCAGACATGTCAGTTGACATGAGATTTGTTAGATCTCTGCAATGGACTGAATGTTTATGTCCCTCCAAAATTCATATGTTGAAATCCTACCTAACCCGTAAGGTGATGGTATTAGGAGATAGGGCCCTTGGGAGGTGATTAGATCAGGAGAGCCATGTGAGGTTATATCGAAAAACAGACATCAATGAACCAGGAAGTCAGTACTCACCAGACGCTGAATTTGTGAGCCTGCTGGCACCTTGATCATAGACTTCCCAGCCTCTAGTACTGTGAGAAATAAACTTCTGTTGTTTTTAAACCACACAGTCTATGGTATTTTTGTTATAGCAGCTCAAATAGACTAAGGCAGCCTTCAAGGGGGTACAGGTCTTCAAGTATCAGTTTTGTCAGTTGTACTAGGAAGAAAGTGAAATCTCCCTTAAACAGGTTGTTGAGAAGACCAAATCATAAAGTACAATAAAAAGATATTATTGCACATATAAAGGCAGTGACTATTTTTTTTAATTTTTTTGGTGTTTTAGGTAATTTTCTTAATCGATGCATTTTTTTGCTCATTAACAACCTACCTTTAGATTAGTCAACAGTTTTACAATAACTTCTTTAGAAAAATAACTTTTCCTTCAACAACTGCTATATTTCTCTTTTATTACAACAAGAATGAGGACAAGAGTACATTTTTTATCTATTGTCTTTGAAGGTTTTCTTATGATCCCCTAACCTAGCGAAAGTTTACTCTAAATAAACATTGTGATATAACATTGATCCTTTTACCTACCTAAATCACACCATTATACATGGAATTTTATTCATGAGCTATCTTTACGAATAGGAAAAAACAAATCATCTATTGCTGCCAAAGGCATAAGATTCTTTCTTATAGACTTTGAAAGATTGATTTAGATATTAGAAGAAATATTTGGTTGATATTATGTCCAATCACTATTGATGGCTTCCAACATATAGGTTTTTTTACTCACACCTGGGTTGTAACTGAGTATTGGTAGATGCACTGAACGATGCAGGCTATTTTCATTCAATTTTTAACTCCTATCTTCATCTCTACTTTCAGAGTCTTAAGTGTCTGTCTCCTAATTCACTGTTGGGAAAGGAAATGGATATGTCTGATACTAAACTGGAGCTACTATAATTCTTTCTACATAATAGGGCTCAGTAAAAATCTGTGGAATGAGCCATGTAAAGTTTTTTTTTCAGGGAGTAACATAATTCATATTAATTTGTGGAAAAGTTTTGGTCTGCATATTTTGGATCAGTGCTTTTGGGTGAAGTTGGAGGAATGTTAGAAGAATCAGCTGGAAAAACTGTTTCAAATTACAGCCTACATTCCTCCCCACCTTGCGACTGCTCCAAGGTGGGAGGAAGGACATAAGAGAATCTGGGCAGATTAATACTATCACCAACCAACCTGGACTCTCTAGAAGTGCATTAGGAATTGTCAACAGTTATTAGAATGTATTGTATTTCTTCAAGTCTGTAATTTTCCATTTAAAAATATCATCTACCTCCTAAATAAACTGCTGGGGATTTAAAGAATATTAATGATTACATTTTGGTTTGCCAGAACATTAGTGGTTTACTTGCTACAGATTGAAATTAATAGTAAAACAAAAAACAAAACAAAAAAACAAAACTCCATTCAGATGAAAGATTTAAGCAATTAATTTTCCTCCTTTTTAAAACACTGATGTGAATATGAACAATCTAAACTTCTTCAAGGTGAGATTGAAAATGTTTCTTTCAGATGCCAAAGAGGAATTCCGAAGAGGAGAGAAATCCAATAGGAAGAGAAGTGTGAATAAAGGTCAGCTATGATTCTGGACTGGTGATAATGTTTTTGATTTCTTTTTACTTTTCTCTTAGGCTGTTTAAGAGTTTGGTCTTTAATGATGTCTAAAAGACAGCCTGTACAGCAGTTTTCTATCATTTCTTTCACCCTTTCCACTGAGACTGCTCATTAAATTAAGCCTTTTAGTTAGATAGTGTTAGAAATTTTGATACTGGACAAAATGAAGCTCTATTTTAGGGCAGTCAACAACTGCCCTATTTTAGGGCAGCTGGACAAAACAGAAGTGTCTCTGGGCAAAACTGAGCAAAGAATCATTGCATCAAAGAAATGTTAGAACTCTTAAAGATCAGCTGGTTTGCTAATTTACAATCTAAATTTCTGAGCTACGGGAAGACTTCAAAGAGCAATGGGCGGAAAGTGGACCTCTTAAACTACTTTTAATATTTCAAAAAGCGTAACAAAGTTGTGTGATTACCCATGAGAAATTTGCATAAATCCGTTGCTTTTGCTTAGAATTAGATGAATTTAGTTATATTAAATTCAACACTGGTTACATTAATCAGATCCAAAGCTCTTATTTACAGTTGATTTTAATAAATAAAAATGAGAACTACATTTGTATTTAATAAGTGAAATTTTATTGAATAAAAGGAAAAGGTGAAAGGTGAAATATTTCAAACTATCAGTGGTGAAAACTTGGAAACAAATGGTCTGTTTTATTGACAAGTGTCCAGAGAACTGACTTGCTCCCGATTAAATGAATTCATGTGAAGGCTGGGACTGGATCTCAAGTTTGCTGACTCCCAGTAGGCGAGGCTTGAGGGGTGATCCCTGGAGTTGTGCAATGCAGCCTTCTCACACCTGTGCTTAGTAACCCTGTACAATCCTCTATTTTCAATAAAATGTCACTCAAGATTTTATAGTAATTTTAAATACTGATAACATAAAGTATTGTTTTTCCAGACTGATTTGTATTTCATGAAGGTTTAAGGCCTTAAGCCAAAGAATTGAAGCTCTTGCAAGAGATTCAACCTCCTGCTAGGTGTTCTTTGGCAAAGAGGAATTTCTGGTAGAGAGCCAATGACTAAGGCAAGCGTAAGGTGGATTTTTTTTTTTTTTAACTTTGCAAAAAAACATTGATCTATTTAGAATGCAGCTGGAGAAATCATGTTACGAATGTTTGCACAATTGGCTTCCCTTATAAGAGAAGTAACTGAATTATGCCATGTGGTTTAATCCCCTGTGCCATTATCCTGGGGGTGTGGTATCATTCTCAAAGATTTGCTTTATTTCTGTCTTAGGATAACCTAGTGTCATGAAGACTGAGGGATTTATTGAAAGCCAGCTTTCAGTAAATTTTAAGTACCTAGTGTATGTTCTATTATAAAACCAAATGCTATTTTCTGAGGCAGATAAATTATGGTATGTATCACATGCCCTTTATGTGATCTTAAGGTAGAAAGTATTTTGCAAGTTACATGCTTTCGAACAGATGTCAGTTTTGGTCTGTGGAACCATAAAATAAGTATTAAAATATTTCACCAGATATCCCAGCATATAAAATGCATTTTGATTTGCATTTAGATTTAACTAAAACCACAGGGACTCAACACTAGTAAATATTACATCATTACTCTTTGTTTAAATCTCTATTATAAGAAGAAGAGACAGGTATATTGAGTCATATAAGCCCATTCCAAAATTAGATCCTACCAAATATTAACAAAAATTTTTCCTGATGAATAGGAGAAACAACTAATGGCTATCCAATGACTTATTACACATAAACACTTTTCAGTGATTACATATAAACACTTTTGAATGATAAAAGCATTGGGAAATCTATAGCTTTATTTGTATTTTGTTTTAAGTGACTCCAATGGAGAAACTGAAGAGACTTTCACAAACTGGCTTCATTGCAAAAAAATTTCCCCATAAATTTTGCAAATGACTTTTTCTTCCTTTCTACCACTGTTTTTGGGTTTTTATAATCAGAAAAAAATTTTTCGTTCTTTCTCAGTGCTTGCACACTGATATTTTCAGATTCCTTCTCATGAAGAGTTACTTGGTCAAGCAATCTATTTTAAAAATCAGCCACACTGGTACATGATTGCTGTTTATCTTGAGTTTCCTTATTTCTCTGTATTTTTGCACAGTAACAATGAGAAAATAGGGTGTGAAATTATAAAACTATCCAGATAACCATCTTAGGAGAGGATTCTTTGGTCAACTAGGCTAATGATGTTCACTCCACTTCATTCTCATTTTTGTAGCAGCTTCATTAGTTTGGGCTTGAAATGACCTGGAGTGTGTAGTGGTTTCCCTTTGTCACCATGCAGCAAGTCTTACCAGTATGTTAAGGAACTGGCAAAATAGAGGAATGGAATAGATCTTAAATCTTCTTTTTAAGAGAATAGCAATAAAGATTATTAGTTTTTGTCACCAAAGCTTACTAACACCTAATCCTTTATGAAGATTTCCCATGTGCCAGATTCTAAGCATTTTAATATTGCATTTAGTTCTTCTCCTTTCCCCTAGCAATGGCCCTCTAAGGTGGGCACTACTATAATTCCAAATTTTCAGGAAGGGCTAACGAACTGGCCTAAGGTTAAACAGCAAGCTAGTTGTACAGCCAGGGGTTGAATCCATGCAGTTCCCCCCTGCCCTCCGGCAATAATTGCATCTTTTTAAAATTTGAAAATATTAAGGGGGTACAAATGTTTTTGTTACATGGATACTCTTTATAATGCTTAAGTTGGGGCTTTTAGTGTGCTTATCACCTGAATAGTGTTCATTGTACCCGACAGGTAAGTTTTCACCTCTCCCCTCCCACTTCTTGATTTCCAGTGACCTATTTCTTTGTGCCTGTGTGTGCCCATCCAGTAGCTCTACTTCCATCCAAATTGCTGCAGAAGACATTATTTAATTCCTTTTTATGGCTGAGTAGTACTCCATGGTATATTCCATGCAGTCTTGAGCTGGAATTCAAAGTGACACCTCAGAGTCTGATACTTTTAAAGCTCCCTCGCCAGGTGATAATAATATGAAGCCAGAGTTAAGAACCACTTAGTGGTCCAGATTCTAGACCAAGGTGCTTCAACTAATATGCTTTCAGGGCCAGGCAGTTCCAATAAATGATTAAAGCAATCAGATACAGACTTCATATTCTAAATAATTTCAAAAAGTGGGTCTGAATCATTTACCAGAGTAGAAATCACCTGGGGACATTGTTAAAAATGCAAATTACTGAGCCTCAGCTCCACACAATCTTTGTTCAATCTGTATCAAAATTACCTAGGTTTTATTTTTAAATGGAATTTCTGGGTCCCTCCTTTAGAATCACTTTAGGTGCTAATAAATTCTAGTATTCTCAGATTTTGGAAGTGCTCTCAAATATGAGATGATCATATTATTCACTGTAGGAATATTTACTGAGCACCTATTATGTGCTAGGAATTTCTAGACATGAGGTAAACAACAGTGAACAAATCAAATTCCCTGCCTCTAAAGAGCTCATGTTCTACTGGGGAAGGAAAACAGAGTATTTAATATGACAAATAAATGTATGTCAGATGAACAAATAAATGCATGTCAGATGGATAAGTGCAATGGAGAAAAAAAAAGGCAGGGGTGGAGTGGGATGGTGTACAGTGGTATTTTATATACTCAGGGTGGCCTTTCTGATAAAGTCACTTTGGTACAGAGGATGTCAGGGAGTGAACCATGGAAACTGCTACAGCTCAATAGTGTCTAGACTAAAGTAACAACGTGCACAAAGGCCCAGTAGGAAGAATTTGCTTGCTATGTTGGAAAAATAAGGAGACCAGTGTTTGGAGAGCAATGGGAGAGGAGAAAAGTGATAGAAGATATCAGAGTGATAATAAGGAACTGCATCACATTGGATGGTAAAGGCCATGGTAAGGTGAAGGGCATGGTAATCTTTCTCTGTGAGATTAGAAAACATGGAAAATGACAGTATCTGCCTCATGTTTGAACAGATTAGCCTGAATGCTGCTGAGGTAATGTGTGGGAAAATTATGAGGCAGGAAGACCAGTTGGGGGGTTATGGGTGTAGTCTAGGCAAGAAAAGATGGTAGCACAACCAGCATGGTAGTTGAGGAAGAGGTAAGAAGTAGTCAAATTATGGACATATTTTAAAGAGTAAGCCATAATGATTTTTCTAATGTACTGGATGTGGGGTGAAAAAAAAAAAGAAAGGAATCAAGGATGAGTGGATGTAATGTTTTGGCATTTAGAACTCAGTAAATTTGATGTAGATAGAATACTCCTCCAGCAAATTCCCAGTTGGGAATTTGTGTGTGAAGCTCTTTGACGTACGACTAAAGCAACATCCATGGAGCACTGAAGATGAAAAACTGAAGCACACATCTTCCAAATGACAAATTAAAATCCGCATTCTTCCTTACATGAAACATTGAATACAATGTTTATTTCATAACTTGCATCTAGAAAAGGAAAAGGTAAAAGAGCTAATTTTCTCAGTGACATTTGTTATCAGAGGGGAATAGATTTTTTAATGCTACAAAAATAGTTATGACTTTTTTCCCTGTGGTAATTAGTACTTGTAATAATTTTTAAATATGCAGATATTTGAGACTTTTTACATTACTCATTAAAACAAAACAAAAAAGGGCCTCACTTAAGAGCTAAAAGGTGGATAGTTAGTAGAAAATTCCCCTACTCTATTTCTTCCATCTTCAGAACTTACCTCCTACCATTCTGGTCAAGTTTTTGTATTTTTAATTAATTGATATCAATTACATAAATCATTCTGTTTAGGGTGTTTAGTACAAAAATTCACCTTGTTGGGCTGGGAACAGTGGCTCACACTTGTAATCCCAGGCCTTTGGGAGGCCAAGGTAGAAGGATCAGTTGAGGCCAGGAGTTTGAGACCAGCCTGGGCAATATAGCAAGACCTCATCCGAACAAAAAGTAAAATAAAATTAGCTGGGCATCTGGCATATGCCTGTAGTTCCAGCTATTAGGAAGGCTGAGGTGGGAGGATGCCTTGAACTCAGAAGTTCCAGGCTACAATGAGCTGTGATAGTGCCCCTGCACTCCAGCCAGGACAATAGAGCGAGACCCTGTCTCAAGAATAAAAAAAGAAAAAATTACCTTGTTATTCTTAATACTGAGATACATAAAAGGTTCTTATCTCCTAATAACACAATGTAATGACTTTTGTTATTCAGTAAGAACAATGTAACCTATTGCATTTTCACATATAAGTTTTGTTTAAAACCTGTAGCATCCCTCAAATTGGGGATTTTTAATTGTTTTAACATTCTTCTCTCTTTGGTTCTCATTTTCCTGCCCTGTTTCTAAAGGTGTGTCCCATGTTTGATTTTTTTATTGTAAATCACATCAAATCCTTTTTGGATACAGACACTGTATGAATAATAAATGAATGTAAATATATGAGTTGACTTTTAAATATCAATTTTGTACTTAGTATTCTTTATCTTAACCTCCATTTAAACTTCGATTATTGTGCAGAAATTTATGATTCCAAAATTTAAAGACAAGTTTAATTATTCTAGAACAAGTTTAATTATTCATTATCTAATAAGGAATAAGCACATGGATTTCCTATTAAAACCAAACCGCAACCACACCTATCTATTGCAAGTTATGTTTTCACTTTACTCCCGGGCTAATAATTTTGATTTTTAAAATGTCTTACCTTCCCTGTAGTGCTGAGAGACTTGTATTAACTATTTATGTATATATTAACTGTTACGGAAGCATGCGACAGAAAATCACTTGTGAAGTAGCTAAATTTGGCAAGAAGTTTTAAATTCTAGGACTTTGCCTTCTAATGGATGAAAGTCTGCTGAGAAATAGTTTTTATGCAACAAAACTTTTATCTGAGAGTTCCTATTTCAAAGAATGAAAAAATCATTTTGAAGGCATATAAAAAAAAGAAGCTTCAGGGTTGTATATAAAAAGGTACTTGTTTAGAAACTGCAACAATATTTGATTAATAGACAGGAAGGTTAAAATTTTTAACAGACACATGATCCAAGTCTTCAAAATACTGTGAGCAAATAAATAAAATTAAAGAAACTTTCGAACAAGTTGAAAATGGCTTTTTTTTTTGGCAATTGTGGACTACACTGTTGGGTAAATTTCAATATAGTATCCTAAAATGCAAATTGAAAGCAGAGAATAAAAGCAGGCATACACACACACACACACTGTTAATGTGACTTTGTGGCTTAAATTTCAAGGTGAAAAACACCAGAAATTCATTAAGATGTTGCTATAGTCTAAAAACAGCAAGGAAGTCTCTGAAATCCATGTTTCACCAATTGGCACATTTGAGGGAGAGCTCCTATGTACACTGATACATTATCCTTATAATTAATTGATGCCTCACACTTCTCAACCCATCAAATGCAGTCCTGAATGGAAGGGACATTTATCTTCATGTAAGATGATCATCACTTTGAAACCTTAACTGATCTCAAATTTCTTAACAGCTTAAAATCATAATACTGCAAGAAGAAAAATAATACACAGCATTACTGATTTCCTGACTGCAATATGATCTCACATGTCTGAATGCACTAGTGAGTTCCTGCTTAGAGAGTTTTGATACTATTTCAAAGTACTAGAGGGAAAAAACACATCATTATGCCCAGATTTTACTAGCTGACCAGACCCCTTTTTCCTAAAATGGGTAGAGGCCTTTGATACTATCCAGAGACTCTGTGGGGCCAGCAGAGGAATAAATATTTTCATTTTCTCTGAAATAATGTTCTAGAACTTTAGTGTGACTCATCATAGGCTTCACAGAGCTGAAATCTCCTAAATAAAAGTATCACAGAAGGCATTCTCCTTTTTTGCATTGACGTTCTTTTCACAATGAATTTTTCAAGGCATGGAAGAGTATTTTAAGAGAACTGTGTCACGGCAGAATCCTAATCTGTATTAGGAAGTCTGGACAGGCAGGGCTCTTAAATTATGGTTGCTTGAAAACCTCCAGGAGATATAATGAAACCAGGTTCCAGGGTCTCTAGATTTATTTAAAAAGGAAATAACGCCAGATAAAATACAGACTAAAATAATAAGAAATAATAACATAATATTATGAATAACTATAAGGTAATAAGGTGACAAAACAGATAATAAAGACACATTCTTATAAAAATATAAAATTCCAAAATTGCCATAATAAGAAATAAAACATTTAAACAAAAAAACCACAACAGAAATAGAAAGCGAAATAATCAGAGATTTACCCTCTGAAAAGTTACTTATGCTGAATAATGACAAGCAGTGATTTTCTCCCTCTGTATGTATTGACATGTAAAAAATAAAGTTCACCATATAAAGTGACAAAAGTTGCATAAGTATATAACATTATGTTATTTAAAAAATGTATAAATACATATACTCACATGTTCTTAGGGAAAACAGTCTAGAAAATCACACACCTAACTGTTAAAAGTGGTTTCTTCCTGGGTACTATTTAGGGCAGGAATTAGTTCAACTTTACATATCCTATGTGGTTTCAAATTCTTACTAGTATATACTAGTGTTACTAATAAAAAGTCTGGATAAAAACAAAACATGATAAAATGTAATGTCAAAATTTAAAACAACATTGAAAATTATCAGAAGAATTTAGCTTTTTTCCCTCAGATACCAAGGAAAGTTCCCAGAAACTGTAGGAGAAAATTGGCTGGATTGAAAGTCAGAGGTAGTAACAAATTCATGCTTTGGTTTCTGAAACAGAACTGCACAGTCAGCTGAGGAGTGGGCAGGGAAAAGACTTTGGCTTATTCCTGTGATCTGCAAGAAGCTAAGGCACAGGATCTACACCAATTAGAAACCTGGGCAGCCAGTGCCCTGTTGTGTGAAGACAGCTTTCTTAGCTAGACAGAGATGTATTCAGCTTCTTCTATTCCATCAACACCAGTCTTTCTACATTCATTTGGAAACAGCTCCCAAGGTGCAGTATAACCAGAGGGAAGAAAGAAAATAGGGATGATACACTGTGTCTTGGCATGTATAGTTCCCTCAAATAAAGCAGTATAATTGAAGGTGGCCACACAAAGTGGCCTGTGACCAGTCATTTTTCATTGCTGCATCTAGAAAAAGAATAATTGGCTGCCTCAGATATTCTAAGATGTGCATTCTCTTCCTCCCACATAACATTGCAGGGACAAAAGGCAATCCAGTAGTGTCTAAAAAAATGGATGCTGCAGAAACTGGAAATCGAGGCAAAGCCTGTACACAAACTACTGTCTTAAATTTATGTAATTTTAACTCTGACAGGAAGATTCTACCAATACTCACATAAAGGGGACAAGGATCAAATCTTGGCATAATGAAATCCCATTACGGTTCTCCAGAAATGGAATTCTATAATAACAATCTGGGTTCCTGATTAGGGTAAGGTGTATATATTGCCACTGGATAAATACTAGGTGTTGATGGAACAATTCTTGTTCAAAACTGAAAAGTTAAAAAAAAAAAAAAAGAACGTTACAAAAGTTAAGGAAAAACCTTCACAATAAACCAAAAGAAATCACAACAATGTATTTAAAACAAAAAATAAAAAGAGAAATGACCTATCATCATGAAGATACACAGGAAGAGCTTTCATTTGTAAACTTGGAGATTCCACAGGTTCACAGGGCAAACCCGCAGTGCCTTTTGACTCCTGCTCTTCTAGACTGAGTACTTCCCGAAAGCAGAAAAAATATGTATCTCACCTTTGTATCCCTATCACATCACAGATACTGAAACACATCTGTTCAACCATAGGGTTTTAAAACTTTCCCCTGAAAATGTTTTGAAACCAGAGTTTACATTCCTACAATAAAAGCATCAGTCTCTTTCACTGGCTCAAACAAATTGGTAAGTTAATGATGGGGGAGAATGGTAGTTAGGTGTAGATATGTGCTAATGTATCCAGGAACTAGAATTTAAGGTTATTATGTGTGGAGAAAATCGGTTATCCAATTCTTTGTGCCAATGAGGTGTTAAAAGCCTTTTGATTGTCAGTAAAACACAATGATTCCTTTTACAATCAATCTATTTCCAATGTTACTTCAGATATTTAACACAGAACTCACTTGCAGAAAATTCCATGCTAACTTTTGTTCCAGAATCATGGAGTGGTTAATAGTACAGGCTCTGGATAGAGATTACCTGAATTTAAGTACTGATCTAGTGTGAAATTACAGCCTGAGCAATATAGTGAGTCCCAGTTATCTACAAAAAAAAAAAAAAAAAAACTCAAAAAAACCAAAAAAAGCACCCCCAAAATACTAACCAGGCTTGGTGGCGTGTATCTGTATTCCCAGCTTCTCAGGAGGCTGAGCCTGGAGGATCGCTTGAGTCCAGGAGTCTGAGGTTGCAGTGAGCTGTGACAACATCACAGTACGCTAGCCCTGGCAATAGAGTGAGACCCTGTCTCAAAAAACCTCACAAAACTATGTGAAATTAGTCAAATTAGCTTATCAATCAATCCTTAGTTTTCTTATCAGGAACACTGGTTGTTGTAAGGTTCAAATACATATTAAGTACTTTGCACAATACCTGCTTTGAAATTCTTTGCCTCCTATCATTTCTTAGCTCAATACAGGGCAAATAAAAGAAACAACTGAAATATGTGCATTTATTTTATTCTTCACTAACATTGAACTAGACAGATCTATATCTCTGAGACTTCAGCAAATAACATACACATTCATACATACATACAAATACATAGACATATTTGTAGAAAGTTGAATATTCATGATTTTAAATTTGACAAACACTGTCAGGTAAAAAGTAGACTATTATACTGATTTAACATCTCATTCAATTAGTGAAAACTAGTAATATAGATATATTTTCATGAGACTACTAAAAAAGGGTCACTAACATTATAAATAAGTTACTAAGTTTGTAAATCTGACCGCTTTATTAGCCTGAGGTGGGATGGTACAACTTCTAATACCACAGAGGGAAACAAGCAAAGCATATAATTCAGGTCTAAAGAAATGGATTTATCCTAAAATGGTCAATATCAACACTCAAACAAAGCAATTTTGCCACTTCTACCTACAGCAAATCACTTTTAGTGCACTGCAGCTCACTAAGACAAACACTTTTCTAAAAAGTGCTGTTTAAGCAGATCCCTCTGTATAAAATCAAACCAAACCAAACCAGTAGCTGTCATTTACCTTGTACCCGGTAAAAGACAAGAGATTTAAGGTAAGGACATATTCTAATCCCATATCCATGCTAAAATTATCAACACTGCTGATATTAAAAAACCAGGTCAGGAAAAGAAGCCCAACTAGGGATGGTGAATGACAGAGAAATCAGTGGCTGATATACGAAAAAACCAATAGGAAAAGTGATTTTAGTGCAAGGAAACAAAATACCTTCTCTAAAGGGAATACAAAGAGTAAATGAAAACGCAATATTATTTATTTAATGCCTCTTTTTCTTTTATATACCTGGAAGCCATCCTCATGCTGGATATCTGGAGAAACAGGAACATTAACATATTCACAAGAAGATAACACAATGTCTATTTGTCAAAAAACCCCCTAAAATAGTGGTTAAAATGGAAAGGTGGATGGTATTTCAAAAACAACTAAATTTCTTACATGTTTTATAACAATCTCAAAAAGTAACATTTTCTAAAATTACAATATTTTACATATATTAGGTGGAATGGCAATATTAGAAAAGATCTTCTGCAACTGTGGTGTCAAAAATCTGATAGCAAATTTGCTGCTCTATTCCATTCGTGACATTATATGACCTGATGAAGCATTCCAGCCATGGATAGGAATCTACAAATAAAAAAGAAAATGATATCTAACCATTAAAACTAAATAAATAACTCTGAAATATATATATATATATCTAAGCCTAATGCTGAGCTAGAAAAATTAACATTTAATTTAGCTTGAAAAGTAAATAAATGCCCTTTCCAAATTTACCATTATTAAATACACATTCCAAATGCACATTGGATTCATGTTATTGTTCCACAGCAATTGTGACTAGTTTGAATTTTTTTTCTAACAACAGATAAAAGTGTTTATACCTGGGGTCTTCAAAATGTTTGATAGCAAAGGTAGTGAGCTATCTCACCCCCAATTTTTATTCCTTTTTTTCCTGCTGAATGCTACTGATCTCCCTAGGTTTTTTCTACTTGATTGACTGGAAAGAAACGGAACCTGAACTTCAAATTAGCCCACGCTCTGACATTGAGTCCAGCTAAAACTCAGATCAAGTAGCAGGTATAGAGCCCAGGCAGTTCTGGCAGCCAGATGCCATTTCCAAGCTTTAGTTATGAATAGAGTAAATCTATTTATAACTTCTATAAAAGGCTCTTATGTTTCTTCAAGTTCGGGTCTCAAAGGCATTTAACATAGTACTTGATATTGGCAAGGGTGAAGCAAGACAAACACTCTCCTACACTGCTGGTAGAATGATAAACATGTAAAATATTTTTAAAAAGCAATCTGGAAGTATATATCAAAAGCCTATGAGGTCCACGCTTTTTGATATGAAGTTTTAATTTCAGAAATCTATCCCAAAGAGTCCAACAGCCAACCCAAATGAAAACTGACAACAAATAAAGGTATTAAAGTTGAGCTTTGTTATATATGAATGAGAACTCCTATCATTCTGGAATTGTTATAAAATATAAAGATTGACCAGGGGAAAGTAAAGTCTGATCAAAATAACTTATAAAAGTTAAACCAACAACAGCTAAATCTGCAGCTGGGATAATTTCTTACTGATAAAAAATTGTTAGAAGAATCAAATTATTGGAATATGATTTAGATCTGCAATTTCAACATAAATAGAAATAACGGCCACAGAAGGAAAACTCAGTGGCAGCAGGTATGATAAGTACAATTTGACCTCAAGAAGATCTACTTGATTAATCAAATGTCTATAAAGAAAACAATTAAAACTCACAAAAAAATCAACAAAACAAAATCTTGTGAAATCTTAACATGTAACAGAAAATTCTCCATTGATTAAACTGGATAATTGAAGTCTGTTATAGGAAATGTTTCTTGCCAATATTTCATCTCTTTTGTTCTAATTTCAATGAAAGTTTGTATGCATAAAATACAGCATCAAATGTGCTTGTGATCAAAACTGCCTCCCTTCTGTATATTTCAAAATATTTTAAAAGTTTTTCATTGTAGGAATTATGATTCATACCTATTTTATCCCAGCCACTGACTTTATCAAAAGGTGGATCATACAGTAATCACTCACTACTTAGTAATTCATGTGGATTCATAGCTTTCAGACTTCTAAAAGTCCACAGATTAGATATATGCTAGGTGCTATTTCAAGTAAAAGAAAGCGTGGTATTGCTAAAATATTATTGCTTACCAATTTTTATTCTTGAAGGACAAATCATATCCATGATCACATCCATACTTTTCTGAAGGTCATTATCCACTAGGATTTCTGATGCTGGAATCTGGAAGAATTTGTCCTTAAAAAAAAATCATATGATAGAAAAGGGAAATGATATTTATCTTTTTAAAAGTTATAATTAATAAACAATTATGTAAATATTATCTAATTAAAAATAATCTAGACTATTTCACTCTATCAAGATCATAGAATTCATAAACTAGAGTGCTGGTCTAAACTCTAAAATCTGAATTACTATTTTAATCTTAAAATAGCTTTGAGATACATATAATCAAGTAAAATTACTTTGACTTAATAACGATGATTAAAAAATGGGCTATTCTCTTTGTGTAGAGAAAAACAAATCTTATGTTAAGTTTAAAAAATATAACCTATAGTATATATTTATTTATTTAATTATTTTCTCCCCTACTAGATTATAAATTTCAGGAAGGCAGGAATTTGGCTTGCTTTGCTTAGTCCTATATCCCCTGTAGAACAGAACAGAACCTGGTACACATCAGGCATTCAAGAAACATTGTTGCAGGGAAAGTAAACTAGTCCACAACTCTATGGGGAGAGGACAACCAAAAGCTTCATATTTGGAACTTTCTTGGACTCTGCTCTATGTACTTTCCTTGGCTGATTTTAATTCATATCCTTTAGTGGTAAAGACTCTAATCATGAGTATAATAGTTTTCAGTGAGTTCTGTGAGTCTTTCTTCTGAGTTATCAAAACTAAGGGTGGCCTTTGGGACTTCTAAACTTGCAACTGGTGTCAGAAGCGGTCTCATGAACTGCTTCATAGCTTAACACAATAATACCTATCTCCCTATCAAAGTAACTTCATTTCATAAATGTTTAAAAAGTATGTGAAATGCTGACTATAAATAATGCCTACATGAAGTGGCCATACCTCTGCATGGTATGGAGAATGACCTTCCCTTCGAATCTGTTTCTCAATTTTTCACTATTCAAATATTAAGATTTACAGCATTAAAACAAAAAAAGAGATACACAGACAATTTAAGATTTATGTGCTTGCATTTATTTATACTTTTAAGTTGCTTTAAATCCTTTTAGAAATAAAGTAGGAATGAATAAATGTATTAAAATTTAAATAAATATTCTTTTTTAGTTACAAATATCTTTACTACCTCTGTTACTTACAGAATCCATGAGATATGCTTCTAATACTCCTGTTCCATCATCAAGAGTAAATGTCATAACAAACACATATTGGAGGGGTACAATACCCAAAACTAGTGAAAGGAAAAAAAGATCAAATCATATGAGCTTCCCATTCCTTATTATTGAGGTCAAGTTAAACTTGTTTCATGATAGTATATACCTGTGTATTTTGTTTACTAAAATAATTCAAGAGATAAGAAAAACCTGACACTATCTTCAGGTAGATAGTGTCAGAATTGAATTGGAGGACATCCAGTGGATGTCGGCCGCAGAACTGATTGCTTGCCTGGAATGTGGGGGAAAATACCTGACACATTTGGTCACAGATGGCTTCTGTATTGATTGCTATGGTGTGACAGCAGAGAAAAAACAGTTTTGTGTTTTTGCCTCCACAGATACTCAACCTATATTAAGCTCATTTACCATGCTGATTTTGGAACAATTCATTATACTTACATAGGGAAAATGTCTCATGATCTTGTAAGTAAATCTTTTTGATTAAATATTAATATAATGTATCTTTAAAATGAGTTGATCCTTGATAGAAACCTTAAAAAGTAATTCATGAAATACAACTCACTGCATGTTAGTCTTACGGAAGATAAAAGTGAAATGCCAGAATGTTCTAAAAAAAATAGCATGCAGTTAGATAATTTTTAATATGCCTCTCCCTGCTTTGTATTATAAGCATAGAGGACATCTAATTATTTTTTAAAAGATATCATCTGGTTGAATGAATAAAAATATCAGTATCTGGGAGTTCATAATTTGGTAAGATGAGGAAGAAAACAGAAATTAGAGATACTAAATCACATGGGAATGCATAGGTTAAAATGAATATCTTTGTGTTTTTAAATGGAAGACCCTGTATGTTTACAGAATGTTACATTAGCTCCCATCTGTAGAATATTTAATAACAGTAGGCCTAATTAAGGGGGAAAGTAAGAAGAATAAATTAGGACATACAGACATGAATTAGGGTACATAAGAGATACTGTTAATACAGAAGAACTGATTTTTAGGTTTCAAAAGGTCTCAGTAGGTTAAAACTGTGAACTAAAACCAAGAAGGATGAACTTAAAACCTACCTTGAGTGACCACACACACACAAAGTTACATTAAGAAGAGGATAAGGAAATCAAGCTTGATGTCAAGAAGTTTATGAGAAAGTAATCTAGGATTGCACCAGACCACAAACAAAACATGAAAATAGCAGTATCACACAACTGGATTAAAAAAGAAGGAAAACACAACCCAGTATACAAATAAATATTTATACAATGAAATTTCAGGCTAGCAGAATCTGACTGTCCAGTTTTAGGGAAATAATAATGTTCCCTATATTCTGAATTGGCCAAACTATATCTGCAGCACCATGTCCAGCTCGAATGCCTAACTTTGAGAAGAGCACTGGTAAAGCGGAATGTTTACTGAGGAGAAGAAACAAAATAGTAAGGAATGTGGGAAAGTACCAAAGGAAGTAAGGATGTCTGCTTAAAGTAAGGAAGGCTTGACAGATGTCTTCAAATGTACATCTTTTTATCTTATAGAAAGGGAATAGGTATAGCATAAATAATTTTAGTAGACAGAATTTGGCCCATGTTAAAGGTATAGGTAGGCGGATTTTGCTTCAATGTTAAGAAATGCTTAAAAATTAAGAGGACATGCTTCCTTGCATGTAATGAGTTCCCTGTCACTGAAAGAGTTTTAAACAAAGGCTGCATAACCACAGTTAAGAATGTGATAAAAAGATTCTTGTTCCAGCTAAAGACTTGTGTTGGGTGAAAAGTTGTAACAGTTACGTCTAAAACCCTTTTCAATCACAAGATACTATAAGCTGAGAAGACTTTTCAGAACCAGTATTTATGATCAATGACTAACATGAAAAATTGTAAATATTAAAATATGCAATATAATTAAAAAATACTGGCAGATGCTTAAAAGTGACTTTGCAAAGTATTTTAAACATTTACTCTATACTTTTATTGCAATCCCTGTGAATGGTTTCCCTTAAGAAAAGTTACACTTTAACTCAGCCTTATAGATCCACAAATTTTAAAATATAAATCAGTAAGATGACCTCATATATAGACAGTTAAAATTGTAGGGCATGGAAATTTAGCTAACCTTCTGCTATAGAAGAAGGAGTCCATGATGTTTTATCGACCACAGAATTTAGATTTTGTATTGGTCTCAAGACAGAACACTGCTTACATCTGAAATTAATAAAAGAAAAAACATAAATATCTGAAATTAATTTACTTTGTTTAATTATAATTTATTTTTTCTGTTCAAGCATGTTTCTGTTTAAAAAAATAAGTCATTAAACAGAAGAGTATTATATCTCCTATATTGTGATTATTTCAAAAGAGAATTATCAAAAAACAAGCTTTTTATATAAAGACAATAAGAAAGATAGAATAAGATTCAGAATAAACAACTGTAAATTGAGAATAAGAGGCTGGGTTCCAGGTTCAAATCATGAATTAGCTTGGTTCTTAATTTCCTTATTTGTTAAAATGAAAAATTTAAAAGAGATAATAATCTCCAAAGTTCTCTGATTTTATGGCTTTGTGAGATATAACTAATAGCCAAAGTACAGCCAACAGAAAAAATTATTCTGACTAAAGTAGTCAGGACTAGGAAGATTTTGGATAATTAATATTTTTAGTAAGCATATATCCAGAGGTTTATAGTTTATGATGCCTAATACCATAGTAACTTTTTAAAATGTAAATAAATCTAAAACTACACAATATACTAAAATTGTACATTATTTAGTATAGGTTATTTTTACTTATATACTAAGATATTCTAAGTAAGAGTAATTTATTTTTTATTATGCATGATCATGATGTTTATCAGCTGGTGATTAAAAAATGTACTTGAAAAAAACACTTGAATAAAAATAAAAATTCAAAAGGTCTATGTAGATTCTTTTTAATTTGCACTTCGGGGAAAACAGAAAGTAACTATATTAAATTTTATCTCCTTCTATTCATCAAATACAGATGTTTCTTCTCTAACAACAAAAGATAATTGAATGAAAGAATATTATTGCCTAAAAAAAAGATAGTGATATTGATTAGCATTAGACATTGATAAAACAAGTATGGTATATAAATTAAAAATTAAGAGTAATAAGTCAAACTTAAATAAATAATTCATTACTTTCAAAGCAGTAAGAGGGGAAATAAATTAGGAACATTTAAAAAAATCAATCCAATATAAGACTGGAGGAAAAAATAAAATAATTTTTAAAACAGGAAAAAACTAGTAAAAACATAAATATAAAACAATAAAAAATGGAGAAATATAAACTGAATATATCAATAATGAAAACATATTTTAAACTCACCCATTAAAACAAAAATTTAGCCATAAGCTTTTCTTTATAAGTGACATACTGACATAGGATGACCCAGTAACTTGAAAGCAAAGGGATGAGAGTAAGATACTAAGCAATTACCAACTCCCCTTCCCTGCAAAAAGAGCTGATACAATAATAAGAAATATTAGTAACTGTAAATCTTAAGGCAGAAAATAATACTTAGAATTAGGTCTTTAATATACAGAACAATGAATTCACCAGGAAGATAAAATAATACTTAACCTTAATGAACCAATAAAAGAGCCTGAAAATATATAAAGCAAATGTTGACAGAATAAAAAGGTTACAAACCCACAACCACAGTGGGCATTTACACAAACCTCTCTAAGAAAGTGATGAAATAGACAAAATTACAAAAGAAATAGAAGTTTTAATTATGATTAACAAGCCTGATCTAATGGACATACAGAAAACCCTAATTCACCTATTAAAGAATACATATTCTTTTTTAAAAACACATGCAATATACATAAATCTGAACATCCACATCTAGGATAAAGCAAAGTGGAATAAATCCCAAAGGATTATGAAATGCATCACACAATTTGGCTAAAAAGCAATAAAACTAAAATATAAATGAAAACATAGCACCTAAAATAAATGTATGAAAACTTACAAATACACATCTAATAATTTATGTTTTGAAGAAATCATAATGGGAATTATGAAACATTCAGAACTGAATGACAAGAAAAACACTGCATATCAAAGCTTAGAATAAAGCTATGACTATTTTCTCAGGGGGAAAGTTATAGACAAATACAAATATTAAAATATATTAAACATTAATTAGGTAAGAGAGGTAAGCACTTAATTGGTAAAGTTTACAAAAGAAAAACTGAAGAAACCTATAGAAATTAAAGAAAGACAAAGATAAGAGCACTAGTAAAATAACAGACAACATCTACATGAAAAAAAAGCTATTTGCTTTGGCACAGAAAGGTCAAGGAATAAAAGACTGTATAAAGAAACAATATAAAGTATATTCAAGAATAAAGTAGAGATTTAAAAATCATCAAAATACTATCAACATATGCCAATAAATTTAAATTTAAAAAATAAATGAAATAAATATTTTTCTAGAAAAATTTCATTAATAAAATACAAAATCTTAAAAAATATATAACCAATAAAAAATGAGAGATAAAAAAAAATCTCCAAATATGTTGAATTTATTTGGGAATCAGAAAAGAAGATTATAACAAGAAATGCACAGCTATGGCAAGCCACTTATGCATCTAAAGAAGGGAAGTTAAAAGGGAAACTTTTATTGGCAAAGGGAGAAGTTCACATAAGCTACTTGGAAACAAAGTTCATTGCTTTTGGAGACTCAAAGCCAGAACTGGTGCCAGTTCACTGGTGGAGATGCCTCTACTGGGCAGCTGTCCTTTCAAAAACATCTTATCTGAATTGCTGCACTTCTCAAGAAAGAATTTCTCGTGGGATTCTTTCAGAAAGTCCTTGAGACAACCTTTCACAGACATGCAAACATGAGCCTTCCCACTTTGTTCTCTCCCAGCTCTAGTCTGTTTGGATCTGAAAAAAAGTGATTATATCCTGGTATCTGTAACTGTCACATCTAAATTCTACTTAAAAAGCAACAGGTTCAGACAAATTAAGGAAAGCTTTTTAAAACTTTCAAAGGTTTTGGAAAATATTTTGGTAAAATATGTCTATATTAATATTTTTAAAAAATCTATAAAAATAACAAACCATAAAGTTAAAAAGGTACAGGATACACAAGTATGGATGTAACTGACAAAAGATTAGTATCTCTAACATAGAAAGAATACTTATAATCTATCACATGCATGCACACACACACAGACCAAAAAAAGAGATCAATAACCACAAAGAAAAAGATAAAAGATGTGAACATGGAATTCATGGAATAGAAGACTAAGTAGCCAAAACATGAGGGCTGCATAAATGTACCAGTCATGTAGGAAATACAGACAAAAGCACCATGAATACCATTTGATGCTCATAAGGAATTACAAATTAGACTAATACCAAATATTAGAACTTCGTGGAAATTAAAATTTTTATACACTATTGATAGAACCATAAATTGTTAAAACCATTGGAAGAACAAGTTAGTATTTTCCTATAAAGAAAAAATTATGCATACCTTATGATCCAGTAATTCCAATTCCACGTAAACGCCTTAGTGCTAACTTTTAAACATTTTTAGCAAGGACTCACAGTAAGAAATTCATTTTATATCATGTCCCAGTAGACACACACATACACACAATTGAAAGAAAAGTTTAGGGAATAACACTGATCCTTACTATGTAAAATGTTCTCTATTCTCCATTCTATCCCTTAGTACATGTAAGTTGGTACTCAATAAGTTTCCATTGAGCATATAGTAACTAACAGGATAATAAAAAATACTCTTAAATAGTTTTTAATTCTAAAAATTCCCTAAGTTGAAAACGTACCCATAGTGATATGATTTTCCTTGTATAAGAAATGGTGCTGAAAGGTCCAGGAGCTCCAGGTCTTCATGGCCAGATCTCACAGGAATTATACCATGAAACTTGTTTGAAAGTTTGCAAATTTCACTGAGTGTACCTCCTGTTAAAAGAAAATAAATAAACCTTGCAAGTAGTGCAAATATGATGTAAGCAAAATGGAATACCCATTAAGTAACATGTGAGGTACAGTAAAACACTAAAGTGATTGTCAGATAAAGACAATGAAATTACAAATTTAATGATCTAACACATTTATTGTGAAAAATGTTAATTTGTAAACTTAGGATCCTAGATATTAATTAAAGAAATCAATGTATAAAAATGCTGAGGCTTGAATAAAATATAGGGCCTATGAAATTTAAACCATCTTTTTAAATTTAAACAAATTGTGTTTTACGTAGAAAAACTTTGGCTCAAATAACCAAAAGAGAATATAAGTTGAAAGCCACTAATAAATCTGATATTTGCTATTCATGTTTATAGGCAAATTTAGTTTTGAGTTTGAAATAAATCTTTTAAACTTTCAGGTCAACATTAAATTTAAATATAGATACAAAGAGTAGTTTCATGTAATACTGACTCACATGTAGTGTTTGTTTATTGGGAATAGTGTTTTTTCCAGAAAAATCATCATACTTCCCCTAATTCTATGACAGGGTAAGCATTCAAATCACCAGGTTGGCTGAGAAGTATTGCCCAGTGGTGCACCGTTATTAGAAAGCAGTGTCGTCTTTGAAACTCAAACCTACTGATACCTTTTCCAGTGTATTTTTCACTTAAATTGATAATGCTTCCTCTCTCCAGGGAAAAAGAATATGATTTAAAAAAAATACCTCTGTGTATTTACTAAAATTTGGGCAGAATTTGTAATGTTAACATTTACTTGTGAGGGAGACACACTTCTGGCATAGTAGAGTATGGATCTCTAAAAATATACTTTTCCATAAAGCAATAAGAACATGAACAAAAACTGTTAAAATAAACTTTTTCAGAACTCTAGTAATTACCAGCAGCTTGCAACATTCCCGGCTGTGTTTATTCCAGAAAATTGTCTGAATCTTGGCAAGAACAGTGAGCTGTGTGGCATTTTAACTTACCTTGTTCCCACCTTCCTTTCCCCAGCTCTTTATTAGCAGGAAACCACCATTCTGCTATATTACACTGCAGTTAGATCTAAGCTCATCTTGATCTATATAAGGCAATCCTAATCAAAATCCCAGGGAAGCTAAATTTGGTTATTGACAAACTGACTCTAAAGTTTACATGAAAAGGCTAAAGATGCACAATAGCCAACACAATATTGAAGAAAAAGAACAACATTTGAGGACTAACACTACACTACTTCAAGACTTACTATTATAAAGCTTTAATAATGAAGACAGTGTGGTATTGGCAAAAGAGTGGATAAATAGATCAAAAGAGAATAGTGAACACAGAAACGGATCCACACAAACAGAGTCCACCGATTTTTGACAAAGGAGCAAAGGCAATTTAATGGAGAAGGGACAGTCTTCAACAAATGGTACTGGAATACTGGATATTCATATGTAGGAAAATAAATCTAGACACAGAACTTACATTCTTTACAAAAATTACCTGAAAATGTATCACAAATCTAAATGTAAAATGTGCACTCTAGAACTTCTAGAAGATAACAGAAGAAAATCTGAGCATTCTGGAAAAGGTAAAACTATAGAGACAGTAAAAAGATCAGTGGTTGACAGAGGTTTACTTATGAAGAAGGATGACTAGGTGGAGTACAGGAGATATTTAGGGCAGTAAAACTGTTCTGTATGAGACTGTAATGGTGGGTACATTGTATCCTGCATTTGTCAAAGCCTAAACAACTTTAAAACACAGGAGGGAATTCCAATGTAAACTATGGTCTGCATAGTCTATAAAGACTATAGGTCACAATAAAATAGTGTCAGTTGCATTAGATGAGTTCAATAACTTGGCATGAATATCAGTGGATGTTGCTGGAGGTCCCTGTATTCTAAAAATGACTTTATAGTTATACAGTTTTTTTTGGTTCATCTCTAAGTCCAAGTCAGCTTTTGATTTTGAAGGTTCCCAAGCAAAGCAGTGCCATACTGCAGTTAGATTATAGCCCCTGGCTCAGGTTATAATACTTAGAAATATAAACTAAAAAGAGCTTACGT
This sequence comes from Indri indri, assembly GCA_004363605.1. Taxonomy (NCBI): domain Eukaryota; kingdom Metazoa; phylum Chordata; class Mammalia; order Primates; family Indriidae; genus Indri; species Indri indri. Next base: position 119,655 of record RJWJ010000586.1, read on the forward strand.
CCCTTTTATATTTCAAAGTGCTTTTATAACACCATTTTTTTCTTTTTCTTTTTAAAATAGACTTTATTTTTTAGAGCAGTTTTAGGTTCACAGCAAAACTGAGCAGAGGTACAGAGAGTTCTCACATACTTCCTGCTGCCCCATCCAGACTCCCCCACTATCAACATCTTGTACCAGAGTGGCACACTTACTAAACGTTTTTTTTCCCCCTGAAGTTCATTCTTTATTCAGATCTGCTTAGTTTTGTTTTTTGTTTTTTTTTGAGACAGAGTCTCGCTCTGTCACCTGGGGCTAGAGTGCCGTAGCATCAGCCTAGCTCACAGCAACCTCAAATTCCTGGGCTCAAGCGATCTTTCTGCCTCAGCCTCCTGAGTTGCTGGGACTACAGGTGCATGGCACCACACCTGGCTAATTTTTGTATTTTTAGTAGATACAGGGTGTCACTCTTGCTCAGCCTGGTCTTGAACTCCTGACCTCAAGTGATCCTCCTGCCTTGGCCTCCCAGAGTGCTAGGATTACAGGCATGAGCCACTGTGCCTGGCCACTAAATGCTTTTTTTTAGAGACTTCATTTTTAGAGCAATTTTAAGTTCACAGCAAAATTAAGAGGAATGCAGAGATTTCTCATGTACCTACCTCCTGCTCCCACACATGAAGAGCCTCCCTCAGTATCAACATCCTCCACCATAGTAGTGTATTTGTCAGAAATGATGAACCTACACTAACACATCATAATCACTCAAAGTTCACAGTTTACATTAGAATTCCCTCTTGGTATTGTACATTCTATGTGTTTGGACATATGTTAAATTACCTGGATCCATCATTATAGTATCATACAGAATATTTTCACTGACCTAAAAATCTTCTGTATTCTACCTATTCATCTCTCCCCTACCCTGCTCCATCTAACCCCTGGAAACCACTAATCTTTTACCTGTCTCCATAGTTTTGCCTTTTCCAGAATGGCATATAGTTGGAATCATACATTATGCAGCCTTTTCAGATTGGCTTCTTTCACTTAGTAATATGCATTTAAGGTTCCTCCATGTCTTTTCATGGCTTGATAACTCATTTCTTTTTAGTGCTGAATAATATTCCACTGTCTGGATGTACCACAGTTTATTTACCCATTCGCTTACTGAAGAACATCTTGGTTGCTTCTAAGTTTTGGCAATTATGAATAAAGCTGCTATAAACATTCATGTGAATATTTTGTGTGGACATAATTTTCAACTTCTTTGAGTAAATATGAAGAAAGTATGATTGTTGAATCATACGTATGAGTGGCTGTACCATGAGTGGCTGTACCATTTTGCATTCCCACCAGCAGTCACTGAAAGTTCCTGTTGTTCCACATCCTTGCCAGTACTTAGTGTTGTCAGTGTTCTGGATTTTGGCCATTCTTAGAGGTTTTTAGTAGTATCTCATTTACTGTTTTAATCTGTAATTTCCCAATGACATATGATGAGTATCTTTTCACATGCTTAGTTGTCATCTCTATATCTTCTTTGGTGAGATATCTGTTCAGATCTTTTGTCCATTTTTAAATTGGGTTGTTTGGGGCCAGGCGCGGTGGCTCACGCCTGTAATCCTAGCACTCTGGGAGGCCGAGGCGGGCGGATCGTTCTGAGCTCAGGAGTTCGAGACCAGCCTGAGCAAGAGCAAGACCCCATCTCTACCAAAAATAGAAAGAAATTAATTGGACAGCTAAAAAATATATACAGAAAAAAAACTGGCCAGGCATGGTGGCACATGCCTATAGTCCCAGCTACTCGGGAGGCTGAGACAGTAGGATCGCTTAAGCCCAGGAGTTTGAGGTTGCTGTGAGCTAGGCTGACGCCATGGCACTCGCCCCAGGCAAGAGAGTGAGACTCTGTCTCAAAAAAAAATAAATAAATAAAATAAATTGGGTTGTTTGTTTTCTTTTCATTGAGTTTTAAGAGTTCTTTGTATATTCTGAATAATAATCTTTTATTAGATATGACTTTTGAAAATATTTTCTCCCAATCTGTGGCTTGTCTTCTCATTCTCTTGAGAGTGTCGTTCTCAAAGAAGTTTCTAATTTTAATGAAACTTCTTAACAATTATTTGTTAACAGCTTAACAATTATTTGTTTCATGGATCATGCTTTTGATGCTGTATTTACAAAGTCATTAATATCTAAATTATGTAGATTTTTCTCCTATGTTACATTCTGAAAGTTTTACATAAATTCTCATTTGACTTTTATTAAAAGCTCTGTAAGGTAAAGTTATCACTCTAGATGTATTTATTTATTTAATAAATATTTACTGAGAGTCAGCTAAATGCCAGGTTTACTATGCTAGGTGCTGAAGATACGTAGATTAAAATAAACAGATACATGTCTATAGGGAACTACAACAATAAATAATACAAATTAAAAAACCAATACAGTATTACAACTATTTACATAGCATTTACATTGTATTAGGAACTTTAAGTAATCTAGAAATGATTTAAAGCTGTAGTGGGTCTGCGGCCTATTAGGGACCGGGTCACAGAGCTCCGCCACCCACTCTCTTCCCTTCGTGGAAAAAACTGTCTTCCATGAAACTTAGGAACTGGGAGGCCACACAGCAGGAGGTGAGCGGTGGACCAGTGAGTGTATTTACATATTTACAGCTGCTCCATGAAACTGGTCCCTCCTGCCAAAAAGATTGGGGACCGCTGGTTTACAGTATACAGGAAGATATATATACAAATACTACATCATTTTATATAAGCCACTTGAGCATCTGTGGGAAATCTGTGGGGTGTCCTGGAACCAATCTGATAACAGTCTTACTCCATTCTTTTATGTCTCTGTGTTTTTTATTATATTTTTATTATATTTTTCCTAGTACAGATTAAAATATTGCTAATGGAATAAGATACATTTCATCCATTAAAGTGATGGATGGGCAAGTGTAATGGTTAATTTCACGTGTCAACTTGACTGGGCCACGGAGTATCCACATATTTGGTCAAACATTATTCTGGGTGTTTCCATTAGGGTGTTTTTTGAGTGATTAACATTCAAATCAGTAGACTGAGTAAGACAGATTGCTCTCCCAAATGTGGGTGGGCCTCAGTCCATCAGCCGAAGACCCTAATCATAAAGGCTGACTCTCCTCTGACTGAGTGAGAATTCCTCCTGCCTGACTGTCTTTGACCTGGTACCTCAGCTTCTTGTGGGTCTTAAGCCTGTTAGCCTTCAGACTAGAACTACACCATTGGCTCTCCTGGGTCTCCAGCTTGCCAACTCACTCTAAAGATCTTGGAACTTGTCAGCTTCCATAATCATATGATCCAATTTCTTTTTTTTTTTTAAGTTTTTTTTAATTTCAGCATATTATGGGGGTATAAATGTTTAGGTTACGTATATTGCCCTTGTCCCACCCAAGTCAGAGCTTCAAGTGTGTCCATCCCCCAGATGGTGTGCACCCAATTTCCAATAATAAATCTCTCTCTCTACATACACATATAAAATATATATATATAAATATAAAATCTCTTTATATATATATTTATCCTATAGACTCTGTTTCTCTTAAAGAACCCTAATAATATACTAAAATTTTAAAAGTAGTAGTATATGTTGGTAAATCTAGAGGAATAGGAAATCCATATGCTACTAAAACATATACATACTAATGTAACTTCACTAGAAAGAAAGATTTGTTGTGATGATTAAATGTATACATATTAATAGAAATCAATTAGAGTAGTTTCTGTTACACCGTAATTATATTTAAGAGCTATGTTCATGAAAACAATACCAATCTTTATATACATGTATATTCATGTACATGCATATTTTCTAAAATGATTATATATTACTTTTATAAATAAAAATGTCAGCAACAAAAATGATAATACATTATAATAAAGGTAAGTTCATTTAGAAAATAAAACTATTCCTCTTATGCAAACTAAAGATGATGTTTTTCTTTTATTGTAAAAGGTTATGAAGGAAGAAAAGTCTCAAGGAAAATAATGAAACTTTAAATTTGGCATAAAAAATGCATAGTACATATATTAGATAAGTATTAAATAAAAAATTTAAACAAAATGTAAAAGAAATGAAAAATTAAACTTTACAAATTTCATTCTTTTAAAATTTGTCAAGTTATCTTTACTTGTTTCAATATTTCCTTCCTTGATTTAGATATCAATAGATATTTTCACTCTATTTTTATGAAACAACAGTGACATCTAGAGGCCAAGAAAACAGCAACTGTACATAAGCAATCAGCCTCTTTATTATTACTCAACTAGATAATCAGCGCAGAGTTGACAAAATTATATGCAGGAATCCAACAAGATGGGTAAATGTAAACACTTGAGTTTAATGTATAATTTCAAAATGTAATCCAGTGAAATTTAAGTATATGTGTGTATTCCATAATTTGAATCTAGCTAATACATACATATTCATTCCATTTTATGAAATTTAAATTAACACTAGTTTTACTTTATATGTGCTAGGTTAGCCTGTAAAATATACTTAACCATAGTTAATTAGAGAAAATATACAAAAGCAGTATTATAACAAAACAGAGACTTAAATATCCTACCTTCTATCAAAATTAGACATTCATTTGAAAGTGGGAGAAGACCATCATTTTTCACAAAATGAACAGCCACTTTTCGTCCTCCTTGATCTTTTGTAATCCAGATTTTTGAATCATATAATGATGTATTTTGTAGTTTGATATCTTGGGTTTTAGCTGCACCATCTTGAAAAATCATATCCAAATTGCCCTCATGTGGAACTTCTTTCCTAAAATCATTGATAATGAAATAATAGAAAACAATTTTGGTATAAGCTTGAAAATTCCAATTTAACAAATTATTTATTTAAAAGATATTATTTTTATATGCAGATGAGTCAGCTACTTTTCCTTAAATTATGGAGATAATTCCCTTTGCAAATTAAATAAATTTTATTCAACAGATAAATATTACTATTTTATGGGTAAGTACATCCATATAATAATATTAACCACTGGTAACTTCCATGCCTGGTTTTGTGATACCATACATGGAAATTATAATTATTTCTAGTACAAATTTTTTCTTTTCTGAAAGGAATGCTAAACTTCCTAGTGGGAGAAAAAAATACAGCAGCCTTCTGTCTTCACTCCACTTAAACATCCACTTACTATTTAGGTATAAGGGCACATATGTTAAATCAATATTACTTTCGATTCCCTTTAAAAATTTGGTTTTAATTTTTTGTAGAGATGGGGTCTTGCTATGATGCCCAGGCTGGTCTTGAACTCCTGGGCTCAAGTGATCCACCTCAGCCTCCCAAAGTGCTGGGATTACAGGCATGAGCCATAAAACCTGGCCTCTCTTTAATAATTAATAATTTTTAAAAGTCACATGGTTAAGTATCATTTAGTAGAAATGGCATCATTTGGAATCAAAAGGTTTATGTCCTTGGCCTGTTTGTCACCAACTAGACATGTAACCTTAGCGAGTCTCTATTAACTTCTCTAATTTCCTTATTTGTTTAAAAAGTGATCATAAGAGGTGGTTTTATTTTATAAAGCTATAAAATTTTATATCATTCAATGAAACAAATTCGATAATACTTCAAAAATTGCCTAAAATCCTTTCAAAAATCTCTCCAAATAGTATTATCCTTGAAATTTGGAGAGGAAAATATATGTATATTAATGTACATAGATAAAGACAATATATAAACATACAAATATATAATGATGAATGTGTGTATATATGTATTTACACACTGTAGCACATTACAATGAAAACTTGATTTATGGTATCCAAATGCACATATCCATGAATTACCTATATTTTCTAAAACATCATTTTACATATTTAGAGGAAAGATAGGCAAATTGTATTAAAAAGATGAGCAGGGATTAAAAGTAATTTTCAGAGTATGTCTTATGTTAATAACATAGTAATAAGATTATAAAATAGTTCTATAAATTTACATATGTATTTATATAATAATTGATACTTAGAATAAAGGCGCTGAAAAATTCTCAATTAAAAAAGAAAATTTAAATTATATTTATTATATTGCAGTTACTAACCAAGACAGAAATATTTCCAAGGCTTTCTGTACTACTTAATTAACTAATTAGAATTCTTTTCAAAATTTCATTTAATAAAAGTTTATATTTAAGCAGATAATTTTGTGACATATGAGAATGTCTCTCCAAATACATTCATAATTATTTCTCATTTGCATTTATCAGAGCTACTGAGCTGAATTTCAGATCCAAAAATAGCACCTACTTTTATTTATTATTACTAAGAAAGAACCAGAAGGATTTACCATCTCGGAATTTAGTGGTAGTTTCCTTGAAAACATTACCATTCTTTCAAAAGGTACAAAAAAAATCACAATTTACTTATTCCTAGGACTTAAAATTATATATGGGTACAAGTACATATATAATGAAAATTTCTGTTTTATTATGTAAAATACTTACAGTGAATGACATTTAGGACAATGAAGTTTAACAGACTGAAAGAGTTTTTTGGGTTTATATGACCTCAATTTTGCTCGGATGCGATACTGTTGAGGAGCTTTTTGTTTCAAAATGGCACACAGTGGTGTTTTCTCTAAATATTGATGATCTGTAAGTACTGCAAAGAAGTTTTATATTAAATCAGAATAATCACAAGAATTATAAGTATATTCATGACATATATTCCACTGAACCAAATACATACTATCAAATCTGATTTAATTTAAGCTCTATTAACTGTAAACTCCATGAAAGCAAGAGTTATGCCTTTATTCCCTGATGTTCACTGAAGGCCCACAAGCATAGTGCCAGGCACACAGTAAGTATTCAACAAATGTCTACCGAATAAATGCTGGATAATTTGGGCAAGAAAGAATTAAGTTATCTGTTAAGTGTTTAAAAAATTATTTTTGTATGGGACTAATAATGGAGATCTCCTGGATAACTTAGGGAAAACAATAAGATTTATTTAACCAAGAAATTAATACACTACTCATAAAAATATTAACAAAATACTGATCTCTTAGACATCTCTGATAGTCAACAACTTAAGTTCTAATTGGTATCTGCTACAAAAGAAGGTAATACAAAACATTTGGTAGATATTTGTTAGGTTTCTCTCCCTGATATTTCAAATTAGTGGCTCTTTACTGAACTGTCATTTACAGAATCAGATTGTTTGAGACGAGGACATTAGGGGTAATCTAACTCACAGTGGTGGCGGAGTAGTGCAGAAGGGGAAGTTCAGGGCTGGTGGGAGGAGGGAGGAGGGGGAACAAAAGGAGGAGAAATTAGAGATATACCGGAAAAAGAAAAGTCAAACATTTATACCCCCTTAATATTTTGAAATAAAACAAGCATTACGGGCAATTGCCTGGGAAATGGGTAAAATGTGTCTCCTCAGCTAATCGTGGACAGGGGCATGGGATTGCAGTGGTCAGTTTATACTGGGGTAAGTATAAAATTGCTGCTGACCCTCAGCTTAAGATAACAGACTTGCTTGCCATACATTCTAGGGTAACACTTTCCTGCGTTTTAGAAAATGGAACTGATGAGGTGCTGATATACCATACCTCATGAACCTCGACGGCCAAGAGGACAATTCCTTTCTGTACCTAGCTTTAATCCAACTAAACTCTCGTTGAATTAATCTTCCTTCAAGGAGCAAGTGGCCAAGGGTTTACAGTGGAACATTTTTCTTCTTCTTTTTTTTTTCTTGTAAAAAGGCAGACCTCATCAATTTTGTGTAAAATGCTACATAGAGATAGCAGCAATTGCTTCAAACTCACATTTTAAGATTAAAGTTAACTTCTCATTTAAAAATACTTTCAAACTTAAAAAGAAATTGCAAAAATAATACAAACATCTTCTATGCAGCTTTCACCAAGATTCACCAATTGTTAACATTTTGGCACATTTACTGTTGTCTCGTGTCTGTCTTTATCTCTGTCTTCCTCCATATATGTGTTATTGAATCACTGGAGAATAATTTCCACATATTATACCTCCTTCCCCTAAATACTCCAGTGCATATTTCACATGAAGACATTTTACTGACATAAGTACAGTACAATTTTCAACATCAGAACACTTATCAAATCAATAGACAGTACTCAAGTTTCTCCAATTGTTCCCAAAATGTTCTTGTAAGCATTCTATTTTTGGGTCCAGGATCCAATCCTGGATCTGCATTACACTTATTTTTCATGTCTCTTTGGACTTCTTTTATGTGGAATGGCTCCTCGGCTTTTCTTTGTCTTTTATGACATTGCTATACTGGAGGAGTACAGGCCATTTATTTATATTTGTAGTATAAACATCAATTTGGGCGTGTCTGATTTTTCCTCAGGCTCAGGTTCAGGTTATGCATTTTTGGCAGGAATGCTATGTAAGTGGTATTGTGTGCTTCTTAGCACATCAAGAGTCACATAACTTCAGTGTTTGCATTACTGTGGATGTAACTTGGTTCAGCTGGTTAAGGTGGTGTCCAATAGGTTTCTCTACTATAAACTTACTATTTTCCCCTTGTAATTAATAAGAAGGGGCTTGGGAAAAGGTAAATATCCCATTCTTCATCAAACATTTAGGATTTTGATAGTTTACAATACACTGATTCACAACTAAATCAACAATTAATATCATGGTTGCAAACGGTGATTTTTTTTTCTAATTTCACCACTCTTATTATTAGTTGCCATTCCACTTTAAGGAAGAGATTTCCATTCAACCCCATTTATTTATTTTTCTTTTGTTTATTATCAACGTGGAGTCATGTAGTCCTACTTTATTCAATGACTTCTAATCCACCACTAATATTTATTTTGATGCTCAAACTGTCCCAGGTTTGACATGGTTTATCATATGCCATCTGTCATGCTTCATCACTAACTGAGAACTTGTTTACTTTCTGGCACTACAAGATGTTCCAGACTAATCCTGTAATTTCCCTGGCCTAGTCCCAGAATCGCTATTTCTCCAAGGAACGCTGATTCCTTTTAGGGAGACATACTATTTATAATCCAAGATCTGTGCACTAGGTGTGCTTATTGCAACTAGAGTGCCATTGCCTCTGTGTCCTTTCACTGACAGAGACAGGGCATACAAGAATACACATTCACACCAACACAAACACACATAGGCACCTATATATGCATGATTATATGTGTGTGTGAATTTATATATGTATTACGCATACACACATCTGTATATATTTCCATATCTATCTATAAAACCATAACTACATTATGGCACCTCCAATACCACAAGTTTTTATCTAACCTTCTCCCATTCCACATTTGTATCTCCTCTCTCCAATATGAGAAACTTGCATTTTTACAATAATACATTATTTAATAGACATGTGCTTAAAAATATTTTTCTGAAAAAAAAATTTTTTTTTATCTTAACTAACAGAAGGAGGTTATGTAATAGATATATTATCAATGCTAACATTAAACTAAAGTTTGGGGTATATAGTAAGGAGATCCTTTATGGCAGGGGTCCCCAACCAATGGTATATATTTCAATATATATTTCATTATATATTATAATACAATAAAGTACACGATAAATATAATGCACCTGAATCATTCCAAAACCACCTCCCAACTCCTGGTCCATGGAAAAATTATCTTCCATGAAAATGGTCCCTGGTACCAAAAAGGTTGGGGACCACTGCTTTATGATGCACTATTAAATGCACCACGTGAATTTATTAAAATTAATGTCATAGAGTATATTTTATATCCTAAAACTAAAAATGTACTGTTCAATAATAAAATGATATCTTTTATAAATCTTAGAGATGCGTGTCTTAAAATATGTATTCAATGTGAAATTATATATCTTCATGGGTTCCATTTTATTCCAGTGCAGGAGGAGGAAAGATAGTTAAATATGGACGTATTTTTGCCTACATGGCTATCTGTTCTCACTCTTAGATAGGAATGGATTAGTTGGTAAGTGTAAGGACAAACTTTATTATGCTCACTACTGTGCCTATGTCTTAAAAATGATATACAGTCTTACTTGTAGCAGATAGCTGTTGACATCTTTCTACCTCATATAATGATACTGATCCGGAGCCTACAGGAAGAAGAAGAAAAAAGAATTATAACTTTTAAGTCCACTAAAAATTAAATATGGAACTGAAAACTATAAAGCATTGCTGAGAGAAACTGAAGAAAATATAAATAAATGTAGAGATGTCATATTCATGATTTAGAAGGCTCACTATTGGTAAGATATCAGTTCTCCCCAGATTATCCTATAGATTCAGCACAAGTCTAATTAAAATAGCAGAGGCTTTATTGTAGAAATTGACAAACAGATTCTATCACTTATGTGGAAATGCAAAAAATCTAGAATACTGAAAAAAATCTTGAAAAAGAAGCACAAAATTGAAGGATTTACATTACATGACTTCAAGACTTACTATAAAGCTACAGTAATCAAGACAATATAGCACTGGCATAAGGACTGACAAGCAAACAGAATTAAATAGAGAGCCTAAAAATGAACCCACATTTACATGGTCTTTTGATTTTTTACAAAGGCAGCAAAGCAGTTCAAAGGGAAAGCAAAACTCTTTTCAACAAACAGCACTGCAACAACTGGAAATCTGTATGGGGCAAAATGCATACTTCACACTATACTAGCAAGCACTGAATGGAAAGCCCTGAAATTAGCCCACATTTATACCCACTGGAGTTTTTTTTTTTTTATTTTAAGAGATAAGGTCTTGCTCTGTCACCCAGGCTGGAGTGCAGTGGCATGATCATACCTCATTGTAGCCTGGAACTCCTGAGCTCAAGTGATCCTCCCAGCTCAGTCCTGAGAAGCTGGGGCTACAGGCGCTGCCACCAAACCTGGCTAATTTTTTAAAAAAATTTTTGTAGAGATGGGGTCTTGCCATGTTGTCCAGGCTACTCTCAAACTCCTGGCTTCAAGTGATCCTCCTGCCCTGGCCTCCCAAAGTGCTGGGATTACAGGTGTAAGCCACTGTGTCCAGCCCCTCACTTGATTTTTGACAAAGACACCAAAGCCATCTAACAAGAAACAGATGGTGCCACATCCAGAAATTCCTACTGAAAAGAAAAATGTCCACCTCAAACCATACAACTAAGCATTAAAAAACAAACTACTGACATATGCAACGATATGGATAAATCTCAAAAACACAGTATGTGCAGAAGAGTACAAATATGTAATTCCACTATTTTGAAGTTCTAGAACAGGCAAATCTAGAGGGATTTGGGTTACAACATGTTTATGCATTAGTCAAAACTCATGGAATGATATATTATCCATTTCCTTGCATATTCCTCAAAAATAAAAAAAGAATCCTAAATAACTACTGAACTCTAGTTAACTATGCTCATACTGAAGTGTTCAGGAAATGTACTGATGCCTCTGCAACTTACTTTGAAATGCATCAAAAAATAGCATGAATTGATGGATCAAAGGAGGGATGGAGAGACACATGACAGCACACAAGGTGTTTACTGGAGAATCTAAGTGGTGGGTATGTGAATGTGCATTGTACCATTGTTTAACTTCTCTGTAAGTTTGCAAAGTTTTATTATGTTGGAAAAATACATCATGACAGAAATTAAAGGAGAGCTGGATAAAACAGCAAACTTATGAAATTTAATAGAATGACCTGATGAACATCATAAAATAGGAGTTTAACAAGAAAGCAAAAGTAGTAATCACAGCAATAAGGTTACAAAATGCTTCCTAAAGTTAAGAATTTAAGACTTGAAAAATCTACATTGTATAATTATTTTAGCTTACATTTTATTATATATGATGATATTATGTTTTTATAATTTATTTTATAGGGCATCAAACAGAAATACACACATTACTAGTTCTTTTCCCTTAACATTACTAACCAATGGCATAAGAATCCAAGGAAAAGAGGACTTGAATGGACATCTCAAGCTGGCATGGTACAATTTCAATGAGTCTGATTTATTAATTAATATTTCCCATTCCAACATGAAATGTAAACAATGGCAGAAACCTTAAAAATCAGTCAAATAAGAAAATATGTGTAAAACATATACATGGTCTCCCATAAACTGATAAGAAAAAGACAAAGAATCCAACAGAAAATCAGACAAAGGGTAAGAGCAGACAATCCAAAGAAGAGGGAATAAAGAGAGCTGATAAATACATAATAAGATTTTCAAGTGTCCAAATAGTCAGAAAAAAAATTAAGTAAGACACTAACTTTTAACTGCCAAATTGTCAAAATAAATTACACACAGTGTTAACCTCTGATACTGTGAAGGTGTAAGGGAAGTACCTTCTCCTGTACTGCTATTCGGATATAAATTTCAATGACCTTTTAGGTAAATAATCTGCCAACATCTATTAAAATATATGTCTACCTTTAGATATATCGACCCCACTTTTAGGAGTTTGTATTTTTGAGAAACAAAAACATGAAAGTATAATGTTCAAGTCTGTTTATTAAAGCATTATGTATAAGAGCAAAAACTGGCAAAAGCCTATCGAATGGAGAATGGCTGAATAAATAGTGTTATACCCATATGACAAAATATTATGCCACTATTAAAAGAATGTGTTGAGCCATATGAAGTGGCCCAGAAAGATCTCTATGATATATTGTTAAAGAAAGTGGCTGGGTACAGGGCTCACACCTGTAATCCTAGCACTTTGGGAGGCAGAGGTGAGAGGATTGCCGGAGGCCAGGAGTTCAAGACCAGCCTGAGCAACATAGCGAGACCATGTATCTACAAAAAATAGAAAAATTGGCCAGGCATGGTGACGTGAGCCTATAACCCCAGCTACTTGGGAGAGGCTGAGGCCAGGAGGATTGCTTGAGCCCAGGAGCTGAGGCTGCAGTGGCTATGAGGATGCCACTGTACTCTAGCCCCGGCAACCAGAGCAAGACCCTGTCTCAAAAAAAAAAAAGCAACTATTATAGTACGATTTCATTTCATTTTGGTAAAAATTTAATAAAGAGGGAAAAGTCGTATTTGTTTATGTATAAGTATATATGTTTGTATAAACACAAAGGTATTGAAGGACTCACATACTAAACTGTTAACCTTACCTCAGAGAGTAGGGCATAAAGGTACCGGAAAAGCTACTCAACTTGATATTATGACATGCATTACTTTGTAATTTAAAAATAATGAAAGAATCATTTTAAAAGGAGAAATGAGATTGCAGAAAGTATAATTACAAATTATATTGTCTTCAAATGATCCTCAATTGAACTAAACTGGCTTCCTAATGGTAGTTCAAGTAATTACACATCAAACTACAATGCTATCATCAAGATGTCAGCAAGTAAAGATAGAGAGAATGAGGAAATAAATTTAAAATATACATAAAATACCAAATAGCCTGCATATGAATTAGTTCTGCTTTGCTGTCAGTTAACAGTGAAGTAACTGTGGGAAAATTATATAATGCCCAAATCTAAGTTTCTCTTTTGTAAAAGGGAGAAAATAATACGTATCATAGGAGTGCTGTCAGGGTTAAACAATAAAGCATACAGGTACCTGTCAAGAAATACATGTTAATTTTCACGCTTATCATTACTGGTATAGAATGAAATGGTTTTTTGGATCATACTAGGGTAGGAGTTGGATTGTTAAAAAAAAATGTGAGATAGAAATAATGACCTAGATTTAGGTCCCAGAATGTACAAGCAGGTAAGTGGCAAAGAAAAAAATATTGCACATTCAAAGCTTTAAAGTTCAGATTTGAATAGTCTCCTATTCTGGTGACAATAATATAAACAAACAACCCCCTGTTTGTTAACATCTTATAACTAGATACTTCATTAATTCAATAAAGACTGGGAACTATGTATATATCTAAGATGTGTATGAGCAAAAAATATTTGGTTTGTTTGAAATAAGTCTGTACAAACAGCCTTTGTTCTTTTTAGAAACTGACAAGCAAAATAGTTGCTTAGAGAATTGATACAGATTTTCTTATGACTATACACACACATATTATTTTGTAATCAAGTAATCATTATTACCCCAATTTGAAAATGTAACTATACAATTTAGGAAGGAAACACGTTTACCTTTTTGTATAGGACATACATAAAGATTTAGGATGTCTCTTTACAATATATATGAATTAAAAAAAAAGAGAAAGAGAGAAGACATTAAAAAAGAGAATTATGATGATAAAATTATTTTATGTAGCAGGAACTAAACTGTCAATGTCAAAAACTGTCCTTACTTGGTACGCTGTCTTCAGGTTCTGATTGACAGATACCATCTGAAAGCTGATTGGCTGTCAAATCTGCAGATTCTAAAGCCCTAGAATTGAAAGAATACAATTTCAAATTGTAGGAAACAAAGTCAATACAGTAAGTTTAGTTCTATCCACAAAAGCCAGAGATTCACTGAAATTGTATATAAAATTTTGTGTGTATATGCATTCTTCTGTAAAGGGTCTATAGCCGTCATCAGATTATCTGAGAGTTCTAAGGTCCCTCAAATTAAAAACCTGAGTTTAGAAAGAAACAAGTGGAAGAGTGGGATGATGAAATACTACAAACAAAAATAAGTTGGGAATTAATGGATGACATTGAGTCAGAACAATTTCACTCTGGATTCAAGAAGAGAACTGCAGTGTTGCTATATATTACAATATGAGATGTAAATCAGTGAAATAGATACAAAATTAATAAAACAAAAGTGAACTTAATTGGTTTCAAAGTTATATTGATTTCAATAAATTAATATTTAGACAATAATTATTTCACTTCACTTTACTAAACAGTATGTCTCCTCTTTGAAGATATGTAGATTTTTTTATTTCTGGAATACTGGTCAAAATGTTTCTGCACACAGTACGCAGGAATATTTCAAGAAAAAGAGAACTGAAAATATAGCAAGATTTAAGATATTATTTACTTTCTGGGAACATCTAAAAGTTTTTAAAAATATAACACACTAAAACATTTTTGTTATCTATTTAACCAGAGGCACTTTAGGAAGATATTTTTTCATGGCTGGATTAAGTATTTTTGGAATCCTACACATATATCAAATTTTTAAAAGTTTGGCTAAGGTCCAGTTTCGTTGTTGCTGTACTTGGAGAGTGTGGCAAATGGTAGAAGAGAAGCATGAGTGAGTGATAAGTGTACAAGGTAGATTGTAACTGTTGGAAAACTTTGACTATAACCCTGGCTCTGCTGCTATATATTAACACTTATTTGACCCTACAACCATTTTGTATGCTTCCTTTGGCTCATTCATTCAAAAATACAGAGAATGGCAAAAAAGGCTATGAGGATCAAATAAGAAACCTTTCAGACTCCCAGGCACAACATTGTCCTAGAAATCAGCTTAATAAATATTTACATTTTCTAAATAGGTATATAAAATGCTTACTTTTTCAGTTGATCCACATCAGAGTTACTTTCTGGCAAGACCCTGATTCCCCGACCATAACTGGTACCTCCATGAAGATGAAACTCCAGACTTAATGTTGTCTGGTTCTCTGAATTCACTGACTGAAGTTTGGTATGGAGGCTATAGATTCTAAGAAAGCTTCCAACCTAAAAATAGAATATTTACTATTTAGAAAGTGAAGAAAAAAATTAAATGATTTCTGATGATATTTGAAATTTTAACAACTACTATGGGGCAATGACCAATAATAACCACCAGGGAAATTGGCCAATCAGAAAATATACTGAGTATACTATACCAGCGTGACTGAATTATCAGCTACATGGACACATGACAAAACCAAAACACATGCACACGTGCATGCATGTATGCACACATGCACAAGCACAAATATATTCAATTGGAAGACATATTTCCATTTCATAGATATTAAAATGTTAAAAAATATTATGTCTTAGCAGCAATAAAATATAGTAGAGTTAGGAAACCCATTACCTAAATGAAATTCAAGCTTTCTATCTGATTAAAGTTTCTGCAAATAACTTGCATTAACTAGCTTAAGATTAATTAAATATGATCACTAACATACTGTCATTATAAGAACACCAGAAAAAAATTTTAAACGTGCTACCACACATATTAAAATAATAAATATCGCCCTATCCCGAAGTTCTATGGAAAGAAAACTTTTGTAATAAAGCATTTGTGCCTGCACCACCATAGTAAGTTTACACTCTAAGTTCAAATATAGGATTAAACCAATTAGAATTTTTTTATTTCAGCATATTACAGGGGTACAAATGTTTAGGTTACATATACTGCCTTTGCCCCATCCAAGTCAGAGCTTCAAGTGTGTCCATCCCCCAGACGATGTGCACCCCACCCATTAGGTGTGAATATACCTATTCCCTCCTCCTCACTCTCACCTGCCCGACACCCAATGAATGTGTTACTACTATATGTGCACATAAGTGTTAGAGTTTTGAACTAAATGTTCTATAGTTAATGTGAGATGTTTTGCTAAACTGAATCTAAAAATGTCTTTAATTAGAGTATCTGAGATTTTCTTTTAATAAAAATTCCAAATGAAAGATGCAGAATACTATTCAAAAATATTGACACCTACCTAAAGGAAGAAACTATTTAACCTAAATTATGTTTATATTTATGAAAAAAGATTTATAAACAAAAGGAGTTACTAGAAAATTTTACTTTTTTTTTTTTTTTTTTTTTTTGCATAAAAACAGCATTCCTGACTGCTGGATGACTGTGGGGCTACCATTTTCTTTTTTTTCCTGCAAGTTCAAGCTTGAATAACAGCAGTGATACAGTATGTAACAGAAAAGCAATACGGGTTGATTTTCCCTTATCCAAAGTGCTTGGGACCAGACAGAAGTGTTTCAGATTTTGCAATATTTGCATATACATATGAAGTATCTTGAGGGTGGGACACAAGTCTAAACATGAAATTCATTTTTATGTTTCATATACACCTTACACACATAGCCTGAAGGTAATTTTATACAATATTTTAAATAATTTTGTGCATGAAACAAAGTTTGTGTAACAAAAGTGTCACTGTTTCATGTCAGCATTCAAAAAGTTTTGGATTTTGGAGTACTTCAGATCTTGAACTTCTGGATTAGGGATGCTCAATCTGTATAACAAAGAATATAAGAAAAGGATGAGCAATAAATCAACTTTCCACTTCTGGTTGTGGTAGCTTCTCTTCATTGTATTTCTCCCCATTACTCTCTAGCTCGGATGGAGGGGAGATAGGAGGAAATAAAGTAAAGGGAAAACATCTACATTCCCAGATACCACACTCCTTCATTCCCAAGTGTCTTTTTTCACATCCAATCATGGGTTTTATGAGGAGATAAAGTACCTAGCCTTTTCTTCTCTGACTTCTTTCACTTACATCTACCCCATGGCAGAAGAATAGGACAAAGAAAGTCAGGGAACGAAAACACAAAAAGAAAAAAAAAAAAAAAAAAAAAAAAAAAAAAAAAAAAAAAAAAGAAGAAGATAAAAATCATTTTCCTCACGGTCTTCAAAGTGAGCTACTGGAAGAAAATACAAAAATTTCTATTTTTATCTCATTCTTTTTCAATATTTATTATTTTGTGATTCTTTTTTAATATGTGTGTATATATAAATATACTAGTACAGCACATATATATATAATCTACAAAGAATTTAAAAGAAGGCCTAAACACATGGAGAAAGATATCATATTCACAGACAAAAAGCTTATTTTTCAATATTATAAAAATGAGAATTTCCTTCAAATCAATCTTTAAACTCAATGCAATTTCAGTCAAAATCCCCAGTGTCTTTCATGGAATCTGAAAAGTTAATCCAAAAGTTTATAGAAATAGTCATTTTTGAAGAACAGGAAGGGGGGTTTGCCATATCAAAAAGTACATAAAGTAAAAGCATAATATGGATGCACATACGTATATGTTGAGACAGAGAGGTACTTGGGGAGCAAAAACAAACAAACACACAAACAAAACAAAACAAAACAACAAAACCTGAGATCAGGCAGGGGCATAAGGAAGTTTCAACGTGCAGTTTTATTTTCTAAAAATTAAAAGTGCCTGAAATAAATGAGGCAAAGCAATTAGAAATAAGTTTAAATGGTGAGCCTTGCTTTTTATTATACTCTCTTCTCTATTATTTTTTAATAGAACAAAATTTAAAGGTCAAGACAGACTTTACTTGCATAAATAGACTATAAAGATAACAAATTGTTGTTATGAGAAATTCCATCTGGAGGCAGCATTGTCCTTTTTTTAAGCTTGACTAAATATACTATGGAATGTACCAGATACTCTATTATAAAGGACAAATATTGTTAGTCTTGTCAGTATTGTGATAAGATTCCAAAGATAAAAGTGAAAATATAGTTAAAAACTGTTATAAAAGTCTATTTTAATATATAAACTAAAAAAAAATATCATAGCAAACACAGCTAGTAAGAAATCACTATCCATTTAGAAATAATCAAAACATTCCTTATAAACTGTCAAGGATTTCTCATTTTGTTTAGCATTTTTAATTTCCTACACATGTCTCAAATAGCCAGTCAAATCACAGTTGTTGAGCCACTGAAGGCCAAAACATAATTATGACTTTATATTTGAGAATTATTTTAAAACTTATTCTGGATAAGAGTGAAGACTTTAGAAAATATGTCTTTAGTTTCCAGACAAAGGTTTGAAATGTCAGTTTATGTACATGAGCCTATATAATGTTTAAAGAATAACATATAACTTACTTAAAAAGCAAGATTCAGAAAAGAGCTAAGAGAAATTTAGGCTGTAAAATGTATTGTTTATAGAAATTGATTATATTATACTTCATAATTGCATTAACTGTCCACATTTTTTTCCCTGCTCCTATACAACAAAAGTCTTTTGAATTGCTTCCATGTATTTTGATACAAAAATGCAATTTTAAACAGCTGTCTTGAAGTGCTGAAAATTCATTTGTATCAATGTCCTGTGACTGAAGATTTCCCAAATTAATGAGAAATGTTATAAGAGTTGTCAGAAAACAAATGTGATGTCAATGTACATTAAATAAAAGTATAAAGTTATATTACAAGGAGAAAAAATCCTTTTCATTTTTATATTGCATTGTAGACAAATAATATAATGCTATGATATCTTTAGAGAGAAACAAAGTGCCACACATTTTCTTAATTATGTGTGCTCATATCACCCTCTAGTGGGCAGACAATAAAAACGGAGAAGAAAAAAAATCTACACTCACTGATCGATTCATGTAGCAGCAGATATTATTTACTTCACCCTTACTATATGGAAAGCACTGTGCTAGATGCCATTTAGGACTTGGACAAGAAAAGCACGACAAGTGGGGAAGCAGAAAAGACCTATGGAAGCAGCATAGGTAATTAAGAGAAGGTAATTAAATGGTTAAAGTAGGTATGCAGAGTGTGGCACTGAGGTGAATCTAAAATGTAAATTCAATTCATTCATGAAAGAACTCCCTCTGTATAAAAAAAAATCTTCAGAATTGGATTTATCATTATTTTTACTTTTGAAATAAAGTAATCAACATAGACAATATCTTTCAGAGAAAAAAAATCAAAAGCGTAACCTCAATTTTTTCTGATACGTCATATACACAATATGCACGCACATACATACACTTAAGTGCAGTAACATCTTCCTGGGCCCTAAACCCTAAATTTAAATTAATTTATTTATTTGATTTGGGTGAACTTATTTGTAGCATAATGTGGAATTGGAAATATTTTCTCCTCCATGGACAATGATTTGCAAAGGGAAACTGTGCAATGGAATTCAAAGCTTCATCACTTTTACTATTTTCTTTTAACATTCTACAAGTAAGTAGGCTGGAAGATATCTGCAATAAAAAAGATCATTTCCTTTTAAGGATTGAAAAGATTAGCTCTGGAAACAGACATTCTGAATTCAAACACTGGCTTCATTCAACTTGTTATGGAATATTGCACAATTCATTTAACTTCTGTGTGCTTCACTGCTCTTTTGTAAAATGAGATGAGGATGGCAACTATCTCATTGGATAGTACCAAATATAATGAAGTGCCTAGCAAATGTTACTCGTATTATTTACTGTATTATTATTTAAGATACTATTCTTTACTACAAAGGATACTATCAAATAAAAGATATAATAAAACGAAGAAAAAATAATCCCTATAATTTGTGTTGTTAATAATTAAGCACTGCCATATCTAAACTGTGTATCTTTACCTAAGAAGCTATCTCAAAAACAGTATGCAAATTCTATAAAACTACACAGTACACAAAAACACATAATTTATAATATATATTTCAGGTGACTTAACAATTTCTAAAACTAAGGAGTGAAAAGTTACCAGATTCCTTTTTTCGTTTTTTTGGAGATAGAGCCTTGCTCTGTCACCCCAGCTAGAGTACGATGGCATCATCATAGCTCACAGCAACCCCAAACTCCTGGGCTCAAGTGATCCTCCTCCTTCAGCCTCCCAAGTAGCTGGGACTACAGGAGCACACCACCGTGCCCAGCTAATTTTTTTTTTTTTTTTCTATTTCTAGTCGAGACCAGGGTCTCATTCTTGCTCAGGCTGGTCTTGAACTCCTGGCCTCAAGTGATCCCTTCTGCCTTGGCTTCCCAGAGTGCTAGGATTAAGGGTGTGAGCTACTGTGCCTGGACATAATCTAGATTCTATCAAACCAATTTACCAAGCTTAACACTTAACAGTAAGTTATATAAGATTTACATACCCTTAGTCATTTTAAAGCAGTATACTTCACATGACAATTTTTTTCCTGACTATATTCCCGGTAAAACTGTATACATATTTAATATATTCAGGAAAGAGTATTTTAAGAATAATTCAAATCCATTATAACTTATCTTTCAATAATTTATTTTCAGCATATTTTATAAGTTAAAAATTGATAAAAGTAAATTTGAAGTTAATTTCTACACTCCAAATATAACATATAACCATTTATCACCAAAATTTATATGACCCCGAATCACCAAAATTCATAAAAATATAAAGTAACAAACATTTTTGGTACTCAACATTACCTTCAGAGATTTTGCCACTTGAACGTGGTTATCATAGACTAAAATGTCTATTGTCAGATTTTGTAGCCGATGGATGTGACTTAAATCACCTTCAAGCACAAGGTCTTGTATTAAGACTCTCCAAGATGGGAATGGTGTCCTGGTGCCATCCCATACCTGCCGTAAGAGGACAGAGCAAAGTTTAATGATCCCTCGGGAAATCTGCTGATGCTAAAAGAGTTTTATTTTCTGGTAAGATTACTTAAAAGTAATTAAATGTATGCCTCTAAATATCAGCAATATTTTAAATATGACGTTATTTTCTGACTGCAAAAGAACTATATATTAATACATATGAACGATAGGTAATGTGGAAAAGGTAGAATGGAAAGAAAAAAAAAGTCACGCTGCCATAAACCTAGACAAAATACTAACATACTGATGACTTCATCTTTTTTTCTTCTGTGTATTTATAACATATATGCCTTTAAAAAAAACTAGCTTTATATTCTGCTTTTCTCTTTTTAGCTTATTTTTGAGCATTTTATCAGGCAATGACTGGAGATATACTCAAAGACAAAACTCAGAGCCTTAAATGTGTCTATGAACAAACAGAACAAACATAGCATATTAGAATAAGCTTTCAACTCAAGTAATTAAAAAAATAACAGAACTATAGGAAGTTGGAGGGAAGTCTTTTAATAAGGTATTTGGTTTTTGGGTAGGTAACTTTAACATCATCCAGAAATCTGGAAGACAATTGAAATGATTTGCCTCTTTCCCTTGTCCCTATCTTCTCAGTCTCTCCTACCAAAAGTAAGTAAACACCGAAACTAGTTTCTTAAATATCTTTTCAGATATGCTTTAGTATATACGCAAATACATATTGTTTCCCCCCTTTTTGTATACACACAATAGCATACTGTAAATACTGATCTGCAGTTGCTTTTTTCATTTAACTCTTACAGATTTTTCCACATTACTACATAAAAAGCTCCCTAATTTAGTTTCCCAGGGCTACGGTAACAAATTACCAAAAACTGGGTAATTTAACAGTTTGGATAAAACAACAGAAATATATTCTCTCACAGTTCTGGAAGCCAGATATCTGACAGCAAGCTGTCGGCAGGGCCATGCTCCCTTTGAAGGATTTAGGGAAGAATCTTTGCTTGTCAGCATCCTTAGTATTCCTTGGCTTGCCAGCTGTATTATTACTATATTTCAATCTCTGTCTTTGTTGCCACATGGCCTTCTCTTTGTGTTTCTCTGAGTCCAAATTCTCCTCTTCTTATAAGGACATCAGTCATATTGAACTTAGGGCCCACCCTAATCCAGCATGACCTCATGTAACTAATTACATCGAAGAGACACTATTTCTAAATAAGTTCACATTCACAGATTACAGGTAGATGTGGATTTTAGGGGTATACTATTCAACTACTCTGTATTTCATCATAGGAATGTATGGCATGGTTTATTTTAACTTTCAACCTACTGATGCGCATTTAGGTGACTGACTTAAACATTTGTCATTTCATATGTATGTTCATACATCTGTAAAGACAAGTTCTAGAATTAATAAGTCAAGGAATACGTGCATTTAAAATTTTGATAGCTAAAATACTCTCCACATAGAGGTCTGTGCTCCTGTTTAAATAACTACTAGCCATGTATTAAAGTACCTGCTCCCTAACAGTAAGGTATGTAGGAATTGTTATATATAGTTAATGGTTTTTTAAAATAGAAAAAGATAAAAATTGATAAATTATAAGGGTTAAAAAGCAAATTTTGGTTATTTTAAGAAAGATCAAAAAATGATTTTCTAAATTAAGAATGATACAGGAGATATATTCACATTTTTGGGATAGATTAAATGTTACATTCAACTTAATGCTGATAAATATGAAAATCTAGATTATGTTTACCATTGTGCATTTCTAAATTGTTAAATTAACTATTAAAATAGCTATGAGCCCAGATGGTGAACTCTTTTGAACTGAGTTATACCAAAAGTAGACCAATATTGCACAAGAATACAACATAACAGTTTCATTTATAAATACAGAAACCAAAATTCTTTATCAAATATTATCAATAACATATTAAAATAATAATATACCATAATCTAGCACAGTTTATTTTTATAATTCAGTAATGGTTTAATGGCAGGAAAATTAAAGTCACCTTCACGAGTGTTAAAAATACTTATGCAAACATTTAATAAAACAGTATCAGAAATATGTCTCCTTAACTTGGTAAACAAAATCTATCTTAGGCCAAATAAAATATTTACTGGTGAAATCTTAGAGTCATTAATGCCAGGAACGAGGCAAAAGTATCCACTACCTTCTGTATTATGTAATATTGCTCAGGAAGTCTTGGCAAATGAGTAAGAAGAAATGAGAGATTACTTAATGAGAAAGAAAAAAAAATCAGCATTCCTAAAATGTAAAAGTCCCAATTAATTGCAAAGTCATCTGAATTAATAAAATTATTCGAGATAACCAGTTTAAAACACTATTAAAGCACAGCTTTCCTACAGATCAGAGATAAATATAATATATAATTGAACAAAAGATCTTTCAAAGTAGGGATGAAACTGAAAAACAAGAAAGTACTTATAAGAAATACCCGAAGAACTTCTATAAAAAAACTATAAAACTTTATTGAGGAGCATAAAAGAAAACTTGAAGAGTTAAAAAATTTTTTGATTCTTCCCTAACGTGTTTTTAAATAAAATGTAACTTTAATTAAAACTATATTTAATAGACTGTAATTCTGGTTTATTAAAGAAATAAATTACCAAGAATAATGCAAAAAACACTTAACAAAGAGCATCGCCTTTGAGTATATCTCTAATCATATCCTTTAATCTATTTTCAGTAACAATATATTCTTAATAATCTATAATTATGATTAATTTCTCTTTGAAACAACAGTGGGGAAGTTTTTTTTTTCTTTTTTTTTTTAACATGTATTTGGTTTGGCTTTGTAGCAAATGTTTGAATTTCTGTTTTTATTGATTGCAGTCAAAAGAATGTATTCCATAAAGTCTTTTTTTGGAGAATAAATATTTGTAGTGATTTTGCTATAGTAAAATTGTTAGCCAGGCATGAAGAAACATGCCTGTAGTCCCAGTTACTTGGGAGGCTGAGGCAGGAGGATCTCTTGAATCAGGAAGGGGTTCTAGATCAGCCTAGAGAGCAAAGGAAGAACCCATTTCTTTAAAAAAAAACCCTGCTATCTTACAGTTCATGCAACCTCTTTCTTGTCTCTGAATTACAATTATCCATATAGTGAATTCTGTTACATTTGAGTTTTAAAGAAATATATAATTTTCAATAAAATTTTCAAATTTTTGCCCAATATTTTATTCCATAATACATCACAATAAAAACGATAGGAATCCAGTCAGTTGTTTTACGAAAGATTTAAATCAATTTCTAATTCTTATCAAGTGCTTTATATGATAAAAAGCATATAAAAAGCATTATTTTGGTTGCAAAAATGGTCTTGACAAAATCTCATATGTATTAAAATATTTTTGTATGTAAATAGATATAGTAAAATTATGAAAATACTTTAAAATTATAATAGCAATTTATTTCTTCGACATTAATTAAATTATTTCTATGAGATTTAGTCTCATTCTTAGATATAAAGCATGCTCTGGTGTTTTCCATACAGTAAATGTTGCAAATTTGGATAGACTCTTTAATATGATGATTTTCTGGTTCACATTCCATTTTTTTGTTCACCAAACCATATTTCAGATTAGACATACAAACTACCCACCAGCTCTGGCTATCAGTGACTTTGGACTATTTACAAAAAAAGCAAAAGCATAAAACAAAACAAGTAAAACACTCAACGATGAGGCTGCACCAACACTGCGAATATTAAAAAAAAAAAAAGAATATATAAAGAAAATTCAATATAAGAGTATTGTTCAGAAATATAATTTGTATAAACAGAATAGAGAAAAATGTGGAACAATGTTAGATCTACAGATTTATTCAATTATGCTTTTAATGCAAACCATTTAAAATAACAGTTACATGGGAATTGCTTTCACTTATTCAAAAAGGCTATCTATTAAAATGGGATGCAGGCATATGTTGTGCTTCTTTACAGAGAAAATGTAGAATCGACTATGTCAGCTAAATAAGTGGCATATTTATCTCATAATTTAAGAATTTTCTAACAACACAGTAGTCCAAAGATGAAGTATACCTCTCTGCATAGTAGTAGATTCCTTGTCATTGGAAGTATTCAGTGGTTAGCAAATGTTCATTTGTCAAGAACATCACTTTGGCAAGAGAGCATGACTGGCTGACCTAAGATTGTTTCTAACTTTGTTTGGATGACTTTATGTTGTGTTAGCTTCAGCTTTGTCATACTTGACTTATTTAACTTTATTTATAGCATGAATTTACTTTTTTATAGTATTTTGTGTGTATATAAATGTGTTATTTTCAACTTTAAAAATTTTTATGTTTTATTAAGTAATTTCTATCTTCACTGTTCTTTAATATAGGTAAGGTGTATATGATGATAATCCCAAACCCCGAGACCTGTCCAAGTGCCACTGCATTCCATTTTATGCCCTATTATTCCAAACAGAGGACAGAGAAACAGCCACAGGAACAGGTCCTGAAGCAGTGTTTGTTCACATGTATCTTCCATAGGATGCCCAGGCAAGGAAAATATCAGACACCTGACTTCTTCAGAAATTATTTATGAAATAAACTGGGTTAGGCGTAAACCAAGATTAAATGGGTCTTATGGTACCATTTTTATCCTACTGATTTAAAACCAAAACATAATAACAATAAATGCCTTAAACTGTCCATGACCTACTCATGAAACAAGCAGTGAAAGAGATGGGAAGAGAACTCAACCTCAATGGCTCAAGAAAGTAAATGCGTGAGAGGGAAAGTGATCTTAACAGGCAAGCAGAAATAGTCATATATAGGACTGCAACTAAAAAATAATGATATAAAACAAGTCTATAATTTATTACTACTAAGAAATATATAAGCAAATATAGCATAAGTCTTATTATATTTAAAATATAGACCTGATAACACTTTTCTCTGGAAGAAAAGTATAAAAAAGAGAAGTACAAGAGTAGAGCTGCAAGAATATTGAGGCTCATCAAAAACAGTAAATTCTTAGTATAATATATAGCATGCATATTTATTCCATCAGAATGAAATAGAAACTCTTCATAGACATGCAGGTGGTGCTAATTAATAATTTCAAGTATTTAAAAACACATACCTTTAGAAGAAATGACGTTCCATCCACTTCTGCTTTGCCCAAGAGCTGACAAGTCAGGTCAAAATATTGCATTGGCTGAACATCACACAATTTTAGTAATGTCCAAGAAGGTGAAATATGAGTAGATGCCCAAACACGTAAGGCTTCTACCATTTTTTGGTCCTCAGTAGTGAAATTAAAATACTTGCTTGAAGTACGAGGTATGACAGGAGCTCCCAAAGTTCCCTCAAATGTCAGTGATGCAAAGCCAGAGCTGGTGATACCCTGTGTCTCGTTTTTATATACTTGGATCTAAGAAAGAAAGTAAGGCAAAGTAGAAAACAGATACAAATAAAATAGCTTACTGATGCAGAACCCAGGAACAGAAGAAACTTGAGAGATTATAAATTTTGACATCATAATTAGATGGCATAATTCTTTACTGTTTTTCATTTAATTAGCATATGAAATTATAAAATAAAGTTGTGCTATATCAAGATACACGAGCATCACATAAACTGTAAAACTCTATGTAAAATTAATTTACATTTTTTGAAGAGCTAGGTGGGAGTCTCCCTAATCCTACAAGCTTGCCTTTTTAAATTATTAGTTTTTTAAATCAGGATGTAATTTACACAAGAAAAAATTATCATAAGTCACAGTTACTTATAAGTGTAACAGGGAAAACTAGGACACTTGAAATGTGACAGTGTAAGGTGAATAAAATGCAGCTGAGACTAAAGTTTAATCAGTGACTATAAGCAATGAGATATGCCACAGCCCTTTTTCTTTTCTGAATTTTGGGGCTCATTTATTAGATGCACATATATTCATGCTTGTTACATCTTCATGAAGTGACCCTTTGTCCTTATGAAGTGTTCCCTTCAATACTCTCTATATGATAGCAATACAGTTATTTCAGTTTCCTTATGTTTACTGTTTGCTTAGTATATTTCTTCTACAGTTTTAGTTCTAATTTGTTTGGGTCTTCAGATTTAAAGTGCATTTCTTGTAGGTAGCATGTATCTGTTTCCTGATTTTTTTATTCAGTTGATCTTTTCCTTGCAAATTGAGTGTTCAGTCCATTCAGATTTCATAGAAGGGTCCATGTTGCAAACGAAGGCCAAAATAGTCTTGAATAATTGACTTCTGCCAGATTGTCTAATGTCAATTTGTTTTCTGGTGCTGCTTCTTCTACATCTTCCTCGTTGTCTGGCATTGGTTTGGGAGCACTCGTCTCCATCAAGTTTTACTCTGTTAATTTCTGGTACAGTGTTTATTAACTCTTAAATTTCTACAAGATTGATATCTTAAAACCCTTCACCTCCTCACCTTTTTTGCTCTACCTACAATCCTTTTCACGATTTTCTTAAATGGCTCTGAGGTAAATCCTGTGAAATCACACAGAAGATTTAGACACAGTTTTCTCCAGCAGGAATTTATTTTCAGGCTTGATGGCTTTTACAGCTTTTTCTATAACAATGATGGCATCTTCAATGATGAAATCCTTCCAGACTTTCATGATCTTCTATTGAGGTTCTCTTCCATTGCACTGACAATCCTTTCCACAGAGTACCACGTGCAATGAGCCTTAAAAGTCTTTATGAGCACCTGTTCTCAACGCTGAATTCGAGATGTTGTGTTTGGGGGGAAGTTTCCATGCCTTCGGCAATGCACTCATGGGGTTTCAGGTGGCCAAGGGCATTGCTCAATATCGAAAGAACTTAAAAGGCAGTCCCTTACTGGCAAGGTACTTCCTGACTTCAGGGACAAAGTATTGATGGAACCAATCCAGAAAAAGGGTTTTCATTGTCCAGACCTTCTCATACAACCAAAAGACTGGCAGTTGGTGCTTATTTCTTCCCTTCAAGGATCGGAGGTTAGTGGCTTTATAGATAAGAACAGTCCTGATCATAAACCTGACTGTATTTGAACAACACAGTAGAGTTAGCCTATCCTTTTCTGCCTTCAGTCCTGGAAGTTGTTTTTCTTCTTTACCAAAAAATGTCCTTTGTGGCATTTTTCTTCCCCAGAATATGGCACTTTTGTTCACATTAAAACCTATTCAGGCCAATATCCTTTCTCGCCAATGATTTTCTTAATGTTGTCTAGGAATTCCTCTGCTGCTTCTTGGTCAGCAGAAGCTACTTCTCCTGTGATCTTGACATTTTTTAAGCAGTCTCTATCTAAAATTATCAAGCCATCCTTTGTTGGCATTAAATTCTCCAGCTTTAGATCCTAAACCTTCTTTTTGCTTTAAGCTGTCATATAATGACTTTGTTTTTCCTTGAATCTAGTATGTGTCTGTAGGTATGTCTTTCTTATAGTAATCCTGTACCCACATAAAAGCCACAATTTCAATATGAGATAAAAAGGTATTTCACAAAAGTGTAAGGTTTTCACAGCTGCTGGTGTAGCTGCAGCAATAGCTTCATGAATTTCCTTTTCTTTTTTTTATAATGGTCCTTATGCTGGATTCATTTATCTTCAAATGGAAGGCAACTGCAGCTGCGGACCTCGACCAATGCTGATACATATGAAGCAATTCACCTTTTTCTTGTAATGTCATAATGTTTCTCTGCTTTTTGGGAGCACTTCCAGCATTACTGGTGGCACTTCATATAGGTCCCATGATGTTATTCAAGGTTTACAATATTGCATGGAACATGATGAAGAATAGTAAGAACTGGGAGAGATCACTTTTTACTGCAATACACAATTTACTGCTCATGAGGTGATGATAACGGCATATAGCATTTTAAGCAGTTACTGAAAACACTAGAACTCATCACAATAGCAACTGGAGGTGGCTACAAAATTCTTACAGTAGTGCAGTATGTACTAGAGTTCATTTTATGCAGTTATGATTTAATACTGCATCTTTATTTACATTGCTCTCAACTGTGAATGGCACCATGTACGGTCTGTGTTTGTGTGTAAGTTTTAATAAAT
This sequence comes from Indri indri, assembly GCA_004363605.1. Lineage (NCBI taxonomy): Eukaryota > Metazoa > Chordata > Mammalia > Primates > Indriidae > Indri > Indri indri. The sequence goes on from RJWJ010000586.1 coordinate 148,875, forward strand.
TTCAGCTTTTAAAAAATTTATTATTTCAGAGTATTATAGGGGTACAAACACTTTGGTTACATAAATTGCCTTTGCACCGCCAAAGTCAGAGCTACAAGCATGTCCATTCCCCAGACAGCGTGCACTATTAGGTGTGAGTTTACCTAGATTTGTGTATATTTTATGGTAGTAACTGGCAAAATAGACTAGTATCTACATGTATTTTATGCATTCCAGATATGCCTTTTTCTTAATTTTTTCAATATTTTTAGGCTAAGTGATTCACCTGTGAGTTTTTTCAAATTATCACAAATCTCCAAAAATTATTCCAATATGTTTACTGAAAAAAAAAACTGTGTATAAATGTACCCATGCAGTTAAGCCTGTGTTGTTCAAGGATCAACTATATATGCTGTTAGAAATCATACAACTCTTAACTCCTGGGGGCAGGAGGAGGATTAATGACCCCCCTGGATGGGGGTATGAAGGAAGTTTCTAGAGTGCTAGTTACCAGAGTATGCTTATATTGTGAATGACGAGATACGTACTTCAATTAAACAATAACAAGAATAACAACTAAAAACATTAAGGGAGAGGTCGCATTCTTTGAATACAAATACTATAGGAAACAGTGTGTGAAAAATAAGCAATTTCTTGATGTTGGGATAAGCCTGTAATATATTGCTTTGATGATAATATTTCTCTTTCTCTTTTTATTTTCACACAAATATTCTATACTATCCTTCTACTCTCAAGGAAATAGCATTGATAGATCAAAATAAGTAACTCCTACTGCATCTAAGAATAGAACATCTGGAATATTGTCCTTATTTATGAGTGTCAGACTGACCATGGGGGACAGAGTTAAACTGTAGCATTAGAAGAAAAAGACAACCAAGATAATGAAAGGGTTACATGGAAATCCACGTAACAGAGGCAAAGATGCAGAAATAGAAATGTTTAAAATCAAAGAGACTGAAAATTAAACTATTTAAAAGCTGTCCAAAGCATCATTAGTAATTTCCAAAGAAAAATTCAAAAACTGCATTGAACAAAACAAGTCAATTGAAGAAATACTACAGGAACAAGAATAATTTTGAAGAAATAATCCTTTGCTTAAGTTCTAAAATTCTTATTTTAAAAAAACATGCTATTTAATAAGCTATACCTTCATATTAAAGGTTTTCTTGTATTTAATTATTTAACTGCAAGTATAATTTTAAAAGTATGTGTTCATATTTTGTAGAGACCGTGGGTGGGGGGTTGGTAATGTAGCTATTGTCCACGCTGGTCTACGACTCCTGGCCTTGAGCCATTCTCCCTCCTCGGCCTCCCAAAGCGCTGGGATTACAGGCGTGAGCCACAGTGCCTCGAATATCTGTTCATATTTTAACACATTTCTCGCAAATGAAGATCAACTGAATATGATTTTATACTTATTATCTCAATGTTTTCATTGTATTTGAATTAATAAACAGGAAAGAGTAGTATAATTTTCTAATTTTCATATACTTTTTTCTTATTGACCTAAGGCTTTTTTAAAAAAGGTTCTTTGTCAAACTCCACAGATAAAACTTTTACAGAATCAATCTATATTTAGAAATGAGATGACAGATAGGAACTAGTCTAATCATGGCATGTAACACATTTCTGAGGAAGAAGGGCAAGCGGTTTGTTAAATGATGATGTTTCCCATTGTAAATTATTTGAAGTCTGATACCATTTACATTTCTTCTTATTTCCTGAAAAGCTTGATGTCATGTTCTAACAAAGCAACCATATTAATGCTAACCAGCTTTAACGAACAATACAGAGTTCTCTTCAAACATACAAGTTTTATACAGTATGAACTATACCTTCAGTCTGTGAAAGCGAACAATATCTCCATTTTTATAAATTATTGGAAGGGCTTCATAGTTTCCACTAAAGAGCAGGCAAGTTAACTTTACATTTGTCTGGTCCACAATTGTTACAACCGAGCAATAATCTGGAAAACACAAAAATATTTTACCTGCCTTTTAGAATGTCAAAGCATTTGATAAAATAAGAATATGCTTACTTCAAAACACCAAACTATTCTTCTCTTTAATTAAGTCTTCTAACAGGATCAAAACAGACATGTTCTTGGCTCTCAACATTACACTGCCAAATTATTTTGGAAAAGTGTTTCATAAAAATTAATTTTAGAAAGTTTAGTAAAACAAAAATAAAAATCCTACTTAGGGTTAGTTTTCTGGAGAAGAAGTCACTTTTTAAATTACTTTAAAGTTTAGAAGTCATAAAACAGATAAACATTCAAATAAAACATTCAATTTATGAAATAAACATAACTAAATTTAGAGTGCAAACAAAAGACTCTAAGATATTTGCAGCAAATATGAAGAGTAATATCTGTACTGCATAATTTATGGATTTATGAAAATTATGTTAAAAACCTAGGATTTTACAGTATATAATATAAATAAAAAATTCATAGAAAACTATGTAATAATAAAAACTCAAAAGAGAAAATGCTAGTCACCTATAAAAATTATACATTATAACAAAAGAGAGTTATTTTATATAACTTAAACTGGCAAAACAATTTAATGATATTTGTGTTACCATGAAAACAGTAACTTCAAACACTGGTGGTATAAAAACTGTAATAGATGCTGCCATTTAAAAAAATTGTAAAGAACTGACACACAAAATCGTATGTATTTATCAAGTAATATATTTTGCTTGAAAGTATATACTAACATACATTATGAAATGACTAAATTCAGTTAGCTAACACATGCATCACCTCACAATAATTATCATTCTTGTGGTAAACATGCTTTACATCCACACTCTTAGTATTTTTCAAGACTATAATATATTGTTAATCATAGTTATCATGTTGTACAATAGATCTCTTGAACTTATTCCTACTATGTAACTCAAATTTTATATCCTTTGACCAACATCTCCTCAACCCCTGGCCCTAACCATCCTGGCCTCTGGCAACCACCATTCTTTCTGCTTCTACGAATTCGACTTTTTTAGGTACCACATATAAGTGAGATACAGTGTTTGTCTTTCTGGGTCTAGCTTATTTCACTTAACACAATGTCCTCCAGGTTCAACCATGTTGCTGAAAATGACAGGATTTTCTTTTTTTTATTCTTATGGCTGAATAGCATTGCGTTATATATATTTACCACACTTTATTCATCCATTAACAGACACTTAGGTTCATTCCATATCTTGGCTATTATGAATAATGCTGCAATAAATATAAGAGTGCAGATATCTCTTCAACATAATGATTTCATTTCCCTTGGATATACACAGCAGTCTGCCGGCCCCTTTATCTGTGAGAGTTTCACTTTCCATGGTTTCAGTTACCTGCAGTAACCACAATCTGTAAATATTAAATGGAAAATTCCAGAAATAAACATGAATCTTCCTTTGTTCAGTGTATCCACGGTGTCTAAACTATCACCCATTTAGTCACTTAGTAGCTGTCTGAGCTATCATATCACCTGAGGTATTGCAGTGTTTGTGTTCAAGTAACCCTTATTTTACCTAATAATGGCCGCAAAGTGCTAGGTGCAAAGTGATAAGACCTTAAATGTTATCATAGATGGGTATGTATGTAGAGGAAAAAACAGTGTATATAGGGTTTGGTACTGTATGTGGTTTCAGGTGATTCCTGGGGGTCTTGGAACATACCCCTTTGGACTAGCGAGGACAACTGTACCTGGTAATACGATTGCTAGATCACACAGTTTTGTTTTTAGCTTTTTTTGAGGAACTTCTGTATGGTTTTCCATAATGGCTATACTAATTCACATTCCCACCACCAGTGTACAAGGGTTCCCTTTTATCCACAGTCTCACCAACGATTATTTTTTGTCTTTTTGATAACAGTCATTCTAACAGGTATGAACTGATACCTCATCGTAGCTTTTTTTTTGAGACAGAGTCTCACTCTTTTTGCCCAGGCTAGAGTGAGTGCCGTGGCATCAGCCTAGCTCACAGCAATCTCAAACTCCTGGGCTCAAGTGATCCTACAGCCTCAGCCTCCCGAGTAGCTGGGACTACAGGCATGCACCACCATGCCCGGCTAATTTTTTCTATATATTTTTAGTTGGCCGATTAATTTCTTTCTAGTTTTTAGTAGAGGCGGGGTCTCGCTCTTGCAAAGGCTGGTCTTGAACTCCTGAGCTCAAACTATCCGCCCGCCTCGGCCTCCCAGAGTGCTAGGATTACAGATGTGAGCCACCGCGCCCGGCCCCTCATCATAGTTTTAATTTGCATTTCCCTAGATTAGTAATGTTAAGCATTTTTGCATATAACTGTTGGCCACTTGCATGTCTTCTTTTAAAAAAATGGCTATTCAAATCCTTTGCCCATGTTTTAATTGTTTTTTCTTGCCATCCAGTTGACTTCCTTATATATTTTGGATATTAACCCCTTATCAGATATATAGTTTGCAATATCTTCTCCCATTCTATAGGTTGTCTCTTTACTCTATTGACTGTTATCTTGGCTGTGTGGAAGCTTTTTAATTTGATGTAACCCTATCTGTCTAGTCTTACTTTTGCTGCCTGTGCTTTTGAAGTCACATCTAAGAGCATTGCCCTTACCGATGTTATGGAGCTTTCCTCCTGTGTTTTCTTCCAGTAGTTTCATAGTTTTGGGTCTTTAAGTCTTTAATCCATTTTGAGTTGATTTTTGTATGTAGTGTGAGATTATGTGTCTAATTTTGTTCTGAATGTGGTTATCCAGTTTTCCCAATACCATTTATAGAAAAGACTGCCCTTTTCCTATTGTGTGTTCTTGTTGTCTTTGTCATAAATCAGTTGGCTATACACACATGGGTTTCTGGGCTCTCTACCCTGCTCCACTGGTCTATGGGTGGGTTTTTATGCCAGTACCATGCTGCTTTGGTTACTATAGCTTTGGTTACTACAGCTTTGTACAGTAAGTCCTCACTTAATGTTGTTGATAGGTTCTTGGAAACTGTGACTTTAAGCAAAACGACCTATAATGAAACCAATTTTATCATAGATCGATTGATACAAATAAGAGGTAAGTTCCTAAGACATATTTGTGGTCTCAAAAATATCACAAAACTTTTAAGAAAAGACCTGAAATACTTTTAATATCAAACACTGAAATGTGAACTATACATACATTAAGAAAGATTAATAAAAAATAGTAAGATAATTATTAACCCAATTTTTGGTGTACAAGTGAGTGATGGTGGTGAGGGGGGTGGTGAGTTTAGTCAAGGAATAAATGTTTGCACACTGAAAATTATAAGGAGCACTTCTTAATACCACACAGTTCAAAAACAAGTAACAATATGGTGGCCTTGCTGAACATTTCGTATTGCTTCATTTATTAGTGTGCATTTATAGGATTATTGTATACTTTACATATTTTTATTTATAATAATTTGTATTCATTCATTCATTTGCAGCCTGTTTACTCCAGTTCAGAGTCATGGGTGGCTGGAGCCTATCCTGACAGCTCAGCACACAAAGGTTGGAATCAATACTGGACAGGACTCCACTTGAAGCAGGGCACACTTACACACCCCCACAATCACTTATACAATTTAGACATACAATTAACCAAATGTGCACATCTTTAAGATGTGAGAGGAAACCAGAAACAAAGAATGGAAGAAATTGGGTACAGAAGAGAACATAATGCTACTAATTCTGACAACAGAATAGTAAAGGTATACCTTACAGAAGTCTGGAGGAGAAAGTAGGCAATGACAATGATTAAAGTTGATAAACAGGGAATGAAAGACAAATATATGATTTAAAGTTAATCAATAAAGAAAAAAATGAATAAAAATGCAAAAGAAATAACATTTTCCATAGTATAAATGATTTAGATAATTTATAACAACTTTTCTGAAAATACTAATTGCTTGATAAATTATAATTACGTGGTCACACTTTTAAAATCATTTCTCCACTCCTAAGTATTAATAAATCCCAGGGTAAACAAAATAAGCCAGGAGCTGAATCTGGGTGGGAAACAATCATAAATGTTAAGTGTGTTTATCTGGAAGGACTCTTACCTGAGATCTAGAACTTTATAAATTAAACACCAAGTCTGAAAAATGAAACTATACCACAGACACTTACAAAGTGGAAGCTGAAACTGAGATATCAGCATACACCAATGACCTTAAAGGCAGCAGGGGGAAAAAAAAAAATCACCTGCCAGCACACGGAATTAACAAAACAAATCAAACCAACAAAAAAAGTCAGTGTTTTTTCAAAGTGTTACCTAGAATCTTTTGCAGTCTGTAAAGTAATGTTTTGGAAGGTTGGCATTTCTTAGAAAAAACAAAACATGAAACAATTTTCAGTATTTTGAAATTTAGATGAAGCCTGATTATTTACCAAAATCACAATAACTTTTTTAGAGTTATTAACATTCTTCAGTATTATGTAAGTGCTACAGGACTGGGCTTTGTCAGTTCATCTTGGCTATCATTTAAATTCAACTATTATTATTTATGCCCAATTTGCAGTTTTATTCTGGCATTATATCCCCACTTTATAAAAGGGGGTGATTTTGAAGCATTTGAAGTGAGAGGAGTAATGTAGAATTACTACAGCTTAAGATAACATTATAAGTAGTGAATAGTGCTCTGATACAAATATGAAGAGCAAGTTCAAGTATTCCATTGCACATGAATCTGTGGTATGGGATTTTACAGAAGCTGCCAAGAAACAAAAATGTAAAACTAAGAAGTTGATAATATGTACCTGAATTGGATTTTGTTAGAATAGTGATCTTTTTGCCCTTGTATTTTGCCTGTCATGAAATTTTAAGAAACAAAACCTTCCAGTATTTGTGTTTTATTCAAAGAACATTCTTCAAAATGTTAGGCAACAGAAGAGACCTCAAATTCAATTTCTAACAATGATTCAAGTTTAACCAAAGAGTCTGAAATTAAGTGTAATTCTCAAGAAAAATTAGGTTTTGGTAAAGAATATTTAGAATCCTAAATACAGTCTTGTGTTATTCAAATAAAATTAATAAAGTACAAAATACATAACTGTCAACATTCCAATTTATAGAAGCTGAATAAAGTGCTTTACTTCTTCTCAGTACTTTGTTCCCAGGCTTAAACAGGGGGAAAATCGCATTATTTAATAGTTAACAATTGCTGAGGGCTTGCTATATGCCAGGTATGTACTAAGCAATCTCTATATATTATTTCCTTGAATTCTTACACAGCTGTATGTAGTAGATAATATTGCCTCCAGCTTAGAAACAAGGGAATTTAGTTTCTTAAAAAGGCTAGTTATGGTACCCAAGTCTAACATCTTATAGGTCAAAGAGCTGGAAGTAAATTTAGTGTGTCTAACTTCTGTATTATATTAATAATATTTACTATCTTATACATTTGTCTTGAACCATTCTAAAGTAGAATTTAAAGAAACATATTATAATGAAATTCATCTGTAAATTTCCACACAAACAGATCCCATGGACATCATCATAGAAAGACTCTATGATAATTCATTCTTACAAAGCTTATAATATATGCTATTTTCACACTCTGTAATAATTGAGATTTGTTTTTTGACTCATAAGCTTAATGAGTAAAAGAAAAGACAAAAAAGAGAAAAAAAATGATTATCTCCTGAGGTATCTGAACAAAAGTTAAATCCTAGTAGAAAGACAAAGGCAATCAAACAAGATGTATGCTTAAGTGTGAGGCTACTTAAAGAGGAATTAATTGAACTGTGAGTGGTAAGAGGAAAAAGTAGAGAGCACAGTGTTATAAATCACGGGTCAGCAAATTATGGCCCATAGGCCAAATCTAGACTACTGCTTGTTTATTATCTTTTCAAGGAATTCAACTTAGTTTTTACAAAAACACTATTTTCATATTCATAAAGTTTATACAATATTTAATGAGGTTACTTAATTAGAATAACAACTAAGAAGAGTATCGACATATTTGAGAATGAACAAATTTGTAAGACCATAAATCTTATAAGAATTCAGCTTCATGAACGGGAATAGAAATGAGTAGGTATATCAATCAATTCCCAGTTCTGAGAGGTCAGTTACAAGGCTTTATAGGTAAGGAAAGGATGGTTAAGAAAGTTTCTACTTTAAATAACTTAGCTGTGGGAAGATGCCTAACGTGTCACTGAAATAAATTATATATATGTGTATAACAAATATGTGTACATAGCAAGTATTTTTCAGAACAGTGACCGTACAGAAGATTTCTAAAGAATGCCAGAAGGGAAGCAGATATCTTTTAATTGGAAAAAATAGGCCTTCAGATTTAGTGTTAAGTCTTCTCAGTTAACAGCATTTATAACATAGTAGTTGATCAATCATCTTAACAAAAGTAACACATGTTATGACCTACAACCTGTGGCACTTGTAAAAATTCTTCCCCTCTGAAGCTTGGGACAGACACTTAAGTCACTTGGCCTCTTTGTGCCTCTATTTCTTTATCTGCAAAATGGGGATTAATAATAGCACTCACCCTGTAAGACTGTTGTTAGAATTAAATAAGTGAGTACATGTATAGTTCTTACAGTAATAGGTGGAACATAGTTAAGTGCTATATAAGTGATGGCTGGTAGTAGAAGTAGCAGCAGCAGCAAAAACAGTATTTCTGCTATTGCTAATCACAGCACTCTTTTTTAATGAACCTAGATATGACCTTAGAATCTGTTTTAAAGTGTCTAATATCTAAAGATATTTTGCCAAGATACAGTGCCAAACTGGTCTTAGATGGCATGTGAAATGAAAAGTACAGATTTAAGGGATTACAAAGAAATTTCAATTTGAATTTCCACTGGAATTTCAATTAGTTGCTTTTAGATATGGTGCTGTCAACCTTCCCAGAGAAGAATCTTACAGTTAACAAGAGCATCTTGTCCTGAAAAGAAAATTAACGTGGGACACAAAGAGTTTCTGAAAAGATGCAGGGTGGAAAACAGCATTAACCTGTCTTATCTTGTTCACAAAATAAATTAAAAAGCCAAAGAGATAAGATAATTTTAATGGAGCAAAAGGGTAATCAAGGGCCGAAAAGACCTAATAGCTTAAAACTTAAGGAAAAAAAAGCTCACCAGATGATACATCGTGTCAGTTTGAAGAAATGCTCAGTTTTCTTAGGGCAGCAGTTCTCAAAGTTTTGTCTCCAAGGGAGACAGGGGGGTGAGGGAGTCCCAAGATTACAGTATTCACCAGGTCAAAACTATTTTCATAATTCCTAAATGTAATTTGTGTTTTTAACTGTGTTGATATTTGGACTGGTGGTGCAGAAGCAATGATGAGCAAAACTCCTGGTGTCTTGGTAAGAATCAAGGCAGTAGCACCAAACTGTAAAAGAGGTCGCTGTATTCATTACCACCACAACCTAATATTCAAATAAACAAAACCCCAAACAGTTTTGCTTAAGAATAACAATGTTCCTGATGAAGCAGAAAATATTATTATATTTTAGAACTACCATATGACCCAGCATCCCACTGCTGGGTATATATCCAGAGGAGGGGAAATCAGTGTATCGAAAGGATATCTGCATTTCCATGCTTATTGTAGCACTATTCACGATAGCCAAGATTTGGAATCAACCTAAGTGTCCATCATGGATAAACGGATAAAGAAATTGTGGTACCTATACACAATGGAATATTATATAGCCACAAAAAGAACAAAATCCTGCCATTTGTAACAACATGGATGAAAGTAGAGAACATTATGTTAAGTGAAATAAGCCAAGCACTGAAAGACAAATCTCACATGTTCTCACTCATATGTGGGAGCTAAATATTAAAAACAATTGATATGATGACAGAGAGTAGAATGATGGTTGCCAGAGGGTGGAAAGGGTAGCAGCGAGAGGGGTATAAAGTGGGCATGGTTAATGGATACAAAAATACAGTTAGATAGAATGAACAATATTTGATAGTACAACAAAGTGACTATAATCAACAATAAGTTATGATATACTTTTAAATAACTAAAAGAGTATGATAGCAGAGTGGTGCAGCGGAAGTGTGCTGGGCCCATAAATTACTAAAATAGTAGAACTAGAATATTCTTAATACAAAGAAATGACAAATGCCTGAGGCGACAGATATCCCAATTACCCTGATTTGATTAAGTCATGTTGTATGTATGCTTGTATCGAAACCTTACATATACTCTGTAAAGACTCACAACTATTATGTAGCCATGATAATTAAAAATTTTAAAAAGTTATTGTATTTTGACCCTTGAGTATATGTCTTAATATTCTGTGTGTGCACAGAATACATAACACAAAGTAAACATAAAGTACTTCAGCTGCTTACTGAGGTACGACGGCTGTTTTGAAGAAAAGTGTGCAATTGTTTGAGTTGTGAGTTGAACTGGCCACTGTTTTTATGGAACAGTACTTTTACTTAAAAGCACAACTGACAGACAAATTATAGTTATTCAGACTTTGGTATTTGTCAGACGTTTTCTCAAAAATGAATCTGTTGGTTCAGGGGAAAAATGGCAATATTTTTGCCAATGAAAGTCAAAGTTTTTAGGCTAAATTTAGAATTTTGGAAAACTTTCGTCTGCCCACATGATATTGATATCTTCCAATACTTAGAAGGCTTTTCTGATGAAATTGATGGGTGACATAAATAATCATGAATTTTTTGTACTGGTAAGTTTTGGTACTGTGTGGTATTTTGTATGATGAAATGTGTCAACATTTAGAAGATCTGCATATGTCAGAAAATCAGTGTTTTTCAAACATTAATATATCCATACTCACTGTAATTTTGTGTCATGTAAAACCTCCAAGAAGTATTGCAAAACTATTCACCCTAAAGCTCAGGGCTCCACATTGATGAATTGTTTTAGTTTTATTCAAATAGCTACAGCAACTCCAGTGGAGTGACTAAAGGAAGGAGCACATAAGTTGCACTCAGAAATACTGCATATTGAAAAGATGAATTGAAAAATTATAAAATCCCCCAGTTCACTATTTCTCAGATTTATTTAATTTCTCCATTTCCATAGCTGTAATTTTAGACAACTGCTATAATCTGGAATTATTTTTCCTACCTTTCAGGTTTTCTTTTCTCCATTTCAAATTACAAACAACAATCAGAATAACATTCTTGAAACATTTCCATCACATCACGCTTTTACTGAAGAACATTTAGTGCTACCACATTATGAACATTTTTGAGTTGTACAAAATATTAATATGTAAAGATATATATACACATCTGTATGTCTATATAGTTAATTACAGAACTAGCAAATAAAGAACTACTTCCTTAATATCAGAAATGTAAAAACAGAATTAAACATATATAATATATTACCTCAGTTGATTTGAAGTTTACATCTTAGCCTATCAAATCTAACTTTTAGTATTTTCTTTGCAGGCATATGCACACACACAATTCGATTCAATCACTGAGCTGCAGGCTCAGATACACTTACAATCTCAATATTTTCAAAATACCAACTATGTGCTATAAAGCAAGCTCTCTAGAATGGCATAACCACTCATCAGGATGTTCTCGGAATCTCCTAAAGTTATCTATAAAATGAGGAGTTAAAATAAAATACCATCTTGATATACAGTCATATGTTGCTTAATGATGGGTCTATGTTCTTGGAAATGCATCATTAGGTGATTCGTCGTTGTGTGAACATCACGGAGTGTACTTACACAAACCTAGATAGTATATACTTGTATATTTTTATTTATATCTATTTTTTCATTTGGAAAACCAAATATCTCAGCACCATTACTGAATATCAATCATTTCCCCTAGTTAATCTGCAATACTAGTAACAAGTGCCATATATCAGGTTTCTACATATGCTCCATTATAATCTTATGGGACCACTGTCATATGTGGTCTATTGTTGATTTAAACATCATTAAGCAGTGTATGACTGCATATTTATTTATTAAAATATGTACATATTTGTAAAAGAAAACAAAAATTCAGGTTAATAAAAGAAGTGGCATTAAAATATATTCAATAATTTCTCAAGAATAAGGACAAATAGCAATCTAAATGAAATATTAAATAGCTTTCAGGTTCTCTCAATTAGCATTAGATTTATGGCATGATTGGAAAGTAAGCTATTCATTTTAACAACAACAGCAACAAAAAAACACAAGGCAAATTGGCAAATTGCTAAGATAGGTTTTACTTAACTGCTCCAGGAAAGTGAAGTGCTCTCCCAAAATGGAAAAAAAAAAAAAAAAAAAAAATTCTTTAATAATGAATTCACAAAATAGTAAAAATATTTTCTTCATGCCTTATTTTTCACTCTTTCCAAAATGAAGGCACAAAGCTAATGGTAATTTAAAAGTCTATCTTTTTGACAGCTAATGTCACCAGGGAAAGTGGGAAGGTCAAAAAACCTTTAATTAATCAGCATTCTTATTGTATCTTAATAATAAATAGTCCCTATAATTTATATATTTATACTGTTGATAAAAAATTGACTTTAATGCTTTAGAACTGCATCATATTTAAATTGCTGACAAAGTATTTAACTAGTTTAACACTTTGGCAATACTTCATATAGCTTAAGTCTAGAAAAGATAACAAATGATAAATTAAGCCCTCTATTCTGCAATCTTGAGCAATTCACCTAATTTACTTAGTATGATTAAGTATAAATTGCCTTGGAGTTTTATTATAAGGGAAAGCTGCTAGTTCATCTAAGCAAGGTTTTTAATCAAAGCATGCATACATAAATTATATAATCCACAAGAAATTCTTCCATGAAAGTTGGTCCATTTCCTTTTTATCCACTACAACACTGCTGTTTTTAAACCAATGAGTACTTCAGCAACACTTCTCCACTTGTATAAAAGTGTATTATTGAAATATTCAAGTAAAAGCTATGAAGGCAAATCACTGAATCAAGGCAAGATTAAATGGTACAATCTTATTTCTTTTACAAGGAAATTTACTACACAATACACAAATAAGAGCACTCCCTTTGTTATGCTGATAGGAGGTTACATAATTTGCCTTTTTTAATTATATTGCAAAAGAAAATGGAAGGTAGGAGAAGCATAAATATTTTGATAAAATACTATGATATATACAGTGACATAAATTAGAGAGATGACAGATATTGCATGAATTCATAAATGTTATTCTGGTGGAGTCTCACTCTTAGTTTTTGCTATGCATCGAGCAACCACAGGTCATAAATGGTAAACCTAGGTGTAGCAATTGATATTAAGACTAGCAGTGGTCTCAACCTTCACAGCTTGTACTTAAAATAAGGGAGACAAAACAATAGTTTTAAAATAACTACAAAATTATATAGATATTCAGAAATAAAAAGGAACAAAATACTGATACATACTACAACATGGATGAACTGCAAAATCATGCTTTCATCAAAGCCAGAAGCAAAGAGACTACGTATTATATCGGTCTATCTGAAGTGCCTAGAATCTAGAGAGAGAGGGCATATTAGTGGTTGCCCAAGGCTGGGAATGGGGATGAGGACTGACTATAAACAGAACAGGGATCTTTGGTATGGCGCTACATGTTCATGCCTTTCCCATCCATAAAAATAAAATTTGCTCTTCTTGATTAAATCAGGTAGGATCAATCTGAATGTCAGCATGTGAAGTTATATTGATATCTCTTGTCAACTATCACCTCCTCTTCTATTCTATTTGACGTTAAAAGTTACCCTGTTTTTTTAAACTAATTTTAATTACACCTTGGGAGAGAGCAAATATTAACACATGTGCTCTACTACCTAAATCCATCTTAAGTTTGATAAAAACTATAACCATGAATGAGGTCAGAGGTCAGCAAACTATGGCCTGTAGGCCAGCTGCTTGTAGTTATAAAATTTTATTGCAACACATTCATTTATATAGTGTCTATGGCTGGTTTCATACTATAAGGTACAACTGAGTAGCTGTGACAGAGACTCTATGTCCTGTAAAGTCTAAATTATTTACTATCTGGTTCTTAAAGAAAAACGCTGACCTCTGAACTAGATTAATGATGGGCATACAAAAAGAATGCTGGAAATAAAGGACTAATAAGCAGAATATTGACGTAACTATAAGCATATGGAACAGAAAAAGAAACTAAAGTGAACTGCACTATATTTAATACCTACTCTTCAAGAACTCATTTAATTTTCAAAGTACTGGTTTCAGTATACAAACTGCCCAGCATCAAACTCAGCGATATTTACATTATCAATCTCTAAAATTTCAAGAATAAGTTAGGATGGGAAATAAAAGTTCCAATGATTTAAAAAGCTCATATTCAAAGCAACTTAATTACTTCTAATAAGAACTAAACAGAAAAATTGTTTAAGACAAAAAAACACTCAAAAGGGACTATCAATTTCACTCCTAGGTATACGTCCAACTAAATGAAACCATATGTCCACACAAAAATACGTATACCAATGTTCCCAACAGTACTACTGTAACAGCCTAAAGATGGAAAGAATCCCAATGTCTGTCAAGTGATGAATGGATAAATCAAATGTGGTCTATCCATATAATGGCATGTTATTCAGTTACCAAAAGAAATAAAGTACTGATACATGCCACATGATGAATCTTAAAAACATTATGATAAGTAAAGAAGTTGGTCACGATGGCCCACATATTGTATGATTCCATTTATATAACACAGAATAAACAAATCCATAGAGACAGAAAGATTAGTGGTTACCCAGGGCTAGAAGGAACAGGAGGAGTTTCAGAGGTTGAAGGCTAAGGGGTGCAGGGTTTCTTCTCTAGGACATGAAGGTGTTCTAAAACTATTGTGGTGGGGGATGTGCAACTCAGTCAATTATTACACCAAAAGCTACTGAACTGTATACTTTAAATGGGTGAATTATATGGCATGTGAATTATATCTAAAGTTGTAAAAAAAACTATTAGCATCAGCTGCTTTATGGCACTAAATGTATGGATCACAGTTAAAGTGCCATGTAATTTCTATATATTAATTATTTACATTTCTTATTTACATGTTTTCTTTCAGTTTTTACTTACCACTAAAATTATTCTAACCTAGTCATAGTCGGTTAGAATTAAAACAGCTACCAATTAGATTATTGTCCTTACGATGCTTCCCAACTAAGCCATCTAATTCTTATTTTGCTGATTCTAAGACTCAGAAAATTGGGCTTGAAGTCAAGTTTCACATTGATGAGCAAGAGCTAGGAATATCATAATGACGTGGCATTCCTGTATAGTGGGTGTGATTTGTTCCAAAGCCTTTTGGAATAGGGGAGCGCATAACCATGCCACTCATCAGCAACTTACTGAACCCTTTTGACTCTGAGTTTCCACATCTACAAAATAGAGAAGACACTATATCACACTTAGGGATTTTTGTAAAGTGTAAACAGATATCATATGTGAAAGACATGATAGAACTAAGTAATAGCTGCATCACTGTTATGTGGAGAGCCATGCCCCTGAAGAGCGAGGCAATGCACATTTCACAGGAAATAATACCTGCTTTATGAAGCAGTGTATGAGTGCTTTATGAACTCAGTGTACTATATTATGTTTCTAAATTTTTTATTCTTAACTTTATATCTTCAAAAATATCACTAGCTGAAGAATTTTTAAGTGGGAGTGAAATTAATCTCAGTGGGGTGAGAAAAAAATCTTCTTTATGACTTTAGAGCTTTTTATGGTTAAAAGCAGCAACAGATTAAAATCACCCAAAGATCAAATCTATTGTGGAAAAGGACAATTAATAACATATCCAGCCCTTTATTATCTTTTGATTGGATAAGATATAATACTTAGCATCTGTATGCATTCAGTGCTTTGAAAAAAGTTCACAATTTCACAAACCTAAATTAAGCTATACAATAACCTTATAAAGTAGGCAAACTTGCCAAATTCCACTGATCCTACTTCCATATCTTATTTCACAATCATACCTTTTTCTTTCTTCTCAAGGTTACAGCCCAAGACCATGACCTTTTTCTTTCATAACGAGGCCACTGTAACAATTTCTTAATAGTGTCCCTGTATCTCTATTTCTTCCTCTCTACAGCAATACCACTGCATTATCACCATGCTGTTTTTCTTCAGTCTTGTCATTCTTTTCCTACAACACCCCCAGGGATTTTCTCCTGCATACAGAATAAAATCCTAAATATTTAGCCAGGAATGATATGACAGATTTCTGCCACTAATTTATCCCTCAAATTATATTCTCCAATACTATTCTTCTAGCATCTTATGTTTCAGACAAACTTGAACTTAACATCCCATTATACATGCTGCAGTGCCCGCATAAATGGCTTTCTTCACACCCCATGTTGCCTGAATCCCTTCTTCATTTCAAGTCAAATCCTATCTCTATCAAATGTGTCATCTTTTAAGCAAGCTAATTAAAGTCTCTGCCTTAGCTTTTCATCTGTAAAATGGGAATAACAACAAGAACCTAACACACAGGGGTTTGTGAGATTAAACAAGATCATACATAAAAGTTAATCTTGTAAGTTAGGTATAATTACACGTAATCTTCAAGGTACAGCACATTCAGGAAAGCCCTTCTCTAAAACACCTTTCCAGATTGCCACAAACAAAAGTAATCCTTATTTTGAACTCCCTATTGCACTTTATCTTTTCTCACAGCATACCGTTTTCCCCCTTTTACATAAAGTTTTATTTTTAACACAATGTGTATATAATGAGTTTAAATAAATATACACACACATACTCCAGATCCTTTTCCCCTTAATTAACAGTCTCTAGACTACAATATTCAAAATTCATATGCCTCTTCAATTGAAAATGGAGGAAAAATTATACTGATATCTTCTATGTTCTGACAGTAGATATATTTTGGTCCAAAATTTATCACAAATTAAAGATAACTTGGTAAGGGTTAATGCAACTCAACCAGGAATTTTAATTATTAGACTTCTTTCCCTAAGGATGGAGAAGATGAGCCCCAAAACATGCAGTTTTACCAGAATCTTGGGAAGAAAAAAGGCAGTAAAAGTCTGCAATTTCTAGTATAATAATATCAAACAAATGTCTTTCCTAAAAACTTTCCAGAATATCTAAATAAGTATAGAAATAAAGATATGAGAGTTAAATATTAATTCATTCACACATTAAATATTGAAAATGATATATACTAAAAACTATGCTAGATGTTATAGCAGAAAGAGAAGCTAGAATCAAACAGACCATTAAATTACACTCTGATCACTGCAATAACAGGTACTTTGGAAACATACGGGGACGTATCTAATACAGAGATGAGTTAGGGTGAAGACAGGGGTGAGTAAAAAATGCTTTAGAGCAGGGTTTTTCAACCTCGGCAGCACTGACATATTGAGCTGGATAATTCATGATTGAGGATGGAGGAAGGAGGAACTGTCCTATAGGTTATATGATACTAAGCAGTATATCTTGTTTGTGTACTAGATTCTAGTAGTGTCACCCTGGTTATAACAACTAAAATATCCCATGGGGGCAAAATCACCCTGGGTTGAGAACCCAGAAATAGCTATTTTGAGTTGTGAAGAAGAAACTGTACTCTAGGAAGAGATGAACAAGAACAAGACCCAGAATCAAGAAGCCAAAAGTAAAGCCAGGCATTTGTGAAGCCACAAGCATTTTATTAGTGCTACTGAAGAGAGAAAGGCTAGAGGTATTTAAAAAAAAAAAAAAAAAAAAAGAGTTAGAAACTGAACTTTCTAAATTTGTCACCTATAAGAAGAATAGAAATAAATAGATATCTTCTGAATATCTTATTTCGGGTGTGTGGAGTACTTATGACACTGCCTTGCATTAAACAAATGATAGACTCAGTAACATTCCATTGACTTGTAGAGTTTTGCTCTTCAGCACTGAAATACTAGACTAACAAAGGGCACATTTTTGATAAGTTCCTTCATTTTTTTCCCATCAGCGAGTTGTTAACATACATAAATACGTTTCTGTCACATTTCTTACATACTCACAAACTTGAAAAGCTGTATGTTACTAAGTAGCAGATCTGTATTGCCTTGATTGAGTTTGATACAGGTTGGAATAAAGTTCTTCAGCCTGCTGGGTAGGCTGAGCTCCATGGAATAACATTATAAAGTATACTGCCATTAAATTCTCCATAATGTGGATACCTTAAAGGTCACGTAATGCCAAACAATTGTCATTTTGTGCCTCCCAAAAGCCTCAAAACTTACTATAATTTCATTGTAGCCAGCTCTACTAAACTTCAGCTTCATTTAAATGAATGTTGAAAAGCTTTGTAAGAATCTCAAATACATATCATACTATATTGACCCCCCCAAACCTGGAACTTCCAGAAATGAAAAGACTGTGATTAATGTGTAAATAATATTAGGAGAATAAAACTAGTAATAATAAAAGGCTAATTACCTTGATTTCTAACACAATCCTTCTAAGATCTGATTATACATCTTCATTAAAATATATATAAAAATTCTCAAGTGACTAGCTATTCTAGTGAATTAGATATTAAGTATTTTACCAATTTTATATTCATTCTATTAAGTATTAATTTACTAATAATACATACTATGTTTTAAGATTATCATACAAAAAGCTTGACATAAAAGCTAGGGTACCATATATACAGGTTGATTATTCTTTTCTGAAATGCTTGGGACAAGAAATGCTTCAGATTTTTTATTGTTTCAGATTTTGGAATATTTGCATTATGCTTACTGGTTGAGCAACCCAAATCCAAAAATCCAAAATGCTTCAATGAGCATTTCCTTTCAGTGTCATGTTGGCACTCAAAAAGTTTCAGGTTTGAAACATTTTGGATTTCAGATTTGGGATGCTCAATCTGTGTGTGTGTGTGTGTGTGTGTGTGTGTGTGTGTGTGTGTAATTTTATATATACACACATATATAAATATATATATATAATTTTCTAAGAACTTAACACCATTTACCCTACCTTTAGAATAAAACTCACAACTTACAGTATGAGTTTCATATAAATCCTAACCTGGTTTCAAAGATTTTTAAATCCAGATACCAGTACGCATATTGCAAATACACTCAACATATCCCTATAAACTATAAACGTATACTAGATTTAAAATGAGGAAACCAAAAGACTGAAATTCATAAGTAGATTGTATTATTATACAGAAAATCAGGCTTGAGGTGAAGAATCATACCAACCAAAATACCTTCCAAAAACTCCTATAGAGATTGCAGCAAAGACTCTGATCAATGATTACAAATTGGGCATTATCTGAAGAACCACCCCCTCTTAATTGAAGAAATGTATCACAGGTCATATATTGGGAGAAGAAAATTCATCCCAGGCTCTCTGTTAGGTATTGCCCCTATAGATCACTATATACAGGCATACATATTGTAAGTGATCACATATATCAATCACATTATTTAATAAATGATTTTGAAACAACAGATCGAACATTAGATCTTGTATTACACATAAAACAAAATTTTAGGCAAATATAAGCAACATCTGTTTTAAAAAATATAAATGAATTTTAAGAAAACATAGGTTTGTATTTTCAGACCTTAGAATGGGTAAAGCCTTTCCAAATAAAGAAACAAAAACCAGAATCCACAAGTATTTAAACATGTGTATTTCAAAAATTACCAGCAGTAAAAGTAAAATGCATACAACAGCTGGAAAAAGCATCGCTAACATGTATGACAGAAGAGAGATTAACATCATCAATATATAAGAAGCATCTAGAAGTAACGGAGAAAAAGACAAACAACTAAACCAAAAAATAAGGAAGGGAAGATACTTTGATTTTCTTAATCGGTGATGTGGAGAGCAGGTAGGGGAGCAGTATAATGACACAGATGGCAATTAAAGCAATTTTTAACTTGACAGTAATTTTTGTGAAACCAAATATTAATAGAATCCATTTGACCTGAGTAGTAACATAACAAAGCATTCACTGACAGCCACTTAGAATATCTTATTTGTAATAATTCTTACAAATAATCTTTTAAAGACCAACTACCAACTATGACAGTTCTATCCTAGAAATAAAGTTGCTGACTGCATACATAAACAATACAATGTAAACAAATCATTTTAGCCCTATCGTAAATATAGAAAACCATAAAATAAATACAGAAAACGTTTTTTTTTTTACTTTGGTATAAAATGTAAACTAAGTGTAATCCACAAAAGTGCATTAGGTCCTTACTAATGATCCCTGAGAAAAAGAATGCTATAAGAGCATAAAATTATGCTTAATTATACTGTTGATATTCCAGTGTTTAAAATCATGTTTAAGTCAACCACAGCAGTTGGCTTTTGAAACTAAAGAGTTCATCTTTTTATTATATTAGATGAAGTATGAAATGTCCAACTTCTTTAAGTACTAAGTCTGACAGTTGATATCTCTGACACTGCACTTTGACACTTCTTCTCTTTATTTTTATTATGAAGGTATATCCTCAGTGTCTCAAATACAGTTTGGCTTGCAATTATCTTCCAAATTTTTTTTTTTAGAGTGATTTTTGTGAAAACATGGATAAGTCAAAAATTCATGTTATTTTCGAATATGAGTTCAGTCATGAAATCAATGCAGCGCAGATATCTTAAAATATCAACGAAGCGTTTGGGAAGAATGAGGCTAATAAACGCATAGTATGCAATAGTTTGAGAAGTTCGTTTCTGGTGATTTTAATCTTGAAAATGAGCCACGTGGGCTACCCGAGACCAAGGTGGATAATGATGAGCTGAAAGCTATAGTGGAAGCAAATCCATCTCGACTTAACATGTGAATTAGCAGCAAAGTTTGACATTACTATTCCAACAATATTGGGCCATTTGAAACAAATCAGCAAGATAAAGAAGCTGCATAGATGGATACCACATGAGCTTCAGAAGACAAATGAAAAGAAATCGTCTCAAAGTTTGCCTTTTTTGTTGTCACAACATAAAGGCGAACCATTTCTACACCGTATTGTTATGTGTGATAAAAAAAAATGGACTTTTTTCCCCCTTCTTTTGTTCTCTTCATTCACAAACTCATTGTTAATGAGAAAACAGGTGGGGCAGATTAATAACACAAATTGGATCCTAATCTACTCTTTCCAACTCAAATACTGGAATTTGACACTCTTTCCATAATATTCTGGCCATCAGGTTCTCTTCTCCCCTGCCCCCCCTTTTTTTTGCCTTCAGAGTCCTTTGCAAAAGGAACTATACTGCCTGTCATTCTAAATTATCCCTAATTTCCAGGTGGAAAAATAAGACAGACAAAGTGCCTAAAAACACTGGGGACTATAGTTTTAAAAAGAAGACAATAATTAATATTTTCTTGCTTTAATTCTTCTCTATAGACCACAGCAAAATATTTAACAAAGTCCAAGAGATTACTGATATGCAATAAGAAATTATGACTTTATAATACATTAATGGGGCTATCAATAACAAACTTGTTCAGTGAACCAGAAAAAAGTTACACTATAGAGTGATTCATTATTCTATTTACACAGTATTGAAACCATCAAAACATTTAAACACCCAGAAAGTTCGAAATAATACTAAATAATAAATGATAACTCTGAAATACTGCAACACCTTGAAGCACCTTCTAAATGACCACAATCAGATGCAATTTTGTTCGGTATAACTTCAGTTTAAGTTTTTTTTAATACGGAGCTATATTTTTAAATTGGCAACCCATGTATGATATATACGAAACCTTTTAGTGACTAGATTGTTCAATAAATAAAACTTCACATTGTTTCATTGTTATGAATTAATGAGCTTATAATTCAGAGAAACCCTTTTAAGAAATTCTAGCCTACAGAATGACATGTTCAAATTGTTTGGTCCTATTAATTTCATTAGCAAAAACCTCTAATTTCTTTATAACGTATTTACTTCCTCTGAATATCATCTTTAAAGGGCCTGACTTGATTTTGTCAAAAAAGATCACAAGTAAAGCTTAACCCTCCTGTCTCCAGGTTCTTTATGAGTTTCAGCTCAGGGTTAGCCAGCACACTGACCTTCCTATGAATTTTCCACAGTACCAACTTTAATACTTTCCACAAAGTGTCCTGTCCTTCTCTAGGCCTTTGGTAGAATTTGATATTAATAATGACATGTGGTATTCCTTAGCATAACCTGCCAAAAAGTGATTATCTCCTTGGAAGAAAAACCATGGGCTGCAATCACACGTCTGAGTTGACAGACATCCAAATGGATTCTATATAAAAAGAAAAGGTTTCTGTCATCTGGAATATGAATGTCCACTTTTAATAAATTCAAACAGATCCCAACATCAACATCTTCAAATTGATGGGTTTTACGTGACCCATCATTGCATAGATCCTTGGCACCGAATCTCTGGACATTACATAACCCATCCCACTGCAGCAGGGAGGGAACACCTTGAAAGGACACTCCTGGTATGAAATATGGGTTTTTTGGTAAAATCCTCTATAGGAGTAATTATCAATTAGAGGATAACCTGTGAAAAACTTCTCTAAATGGTTTAGGTTTAAAAGATACTTCACTAAATTGCCAGTATTGATGAAAACATCAGTATCTGTCTTCATGATATACTTGGCATTGGGGCAAAACTCAGTTACCCACCTGAATGCCATAATGGTTTTCAAGGTCAAGTTATTATATGTGTCTAAAAACTCTTGCTGGATTATGCCACCATAAAGAAGGTGTTCATCCTTTAAGGACAATCCTAACATTGTCTGTTCCCTTTCAGCCTGTTGGCCTAGTAAGAAAAATGTAAGAACCCAATATCTCCACCAAGACTTTTTTCACCGCAAGTAACTCTAATGGCCTGTCTGGCTTTCATATCTGAGGGGTTAGAGATCACCAGGATGATCAGAAATGGGTTGTGATGAGAGCAGTTCGAATGCTCTCGAAGTGTGAAGCGGAAGTCTTGCCTGTAAATTGGCTCATACTCGTAGAAGTACATTAAGTTTACACATTCTATCACATTGTAGTGGGGAAGGCTGATGTAACACACCACAAGGAAACTCAGGAGTGACAGCAGCAGGAGACTCCATTTGAGGGATCTCGGGGACATCCTACTCAGAAAGGCAGGCAAGAGAGTGAGGTCCATCCACAGCAGCTCTGAGGGATGTGAGCCGCAGCGTTGTCTTTTTAATTTGTTTTTCCTCAATAAAAGACTTTCAATTTCCCAAACTGAACATTTAGCAGTAGGTAATTGTCAAAAATAATGACTACTAAAAAACAGAGACTCCCAGATTGGTTTAAAATTCTGCCATATACTGCTTGTAAGACACACTTCTCTAGAGTTTCAGATGAAATTAAAGCACTAGCTGAAGTTTTTTGTTATTTTCTGTATTCCATGCTTTAACTGAAACACTCAGATTTGCTGTAAAGTATGATATGAGGGAGCTGCTAGCCGCTGAGGACCAGGCCCGAGACCCAGGGTGCAGCAGCTCAAACTGCGGCCACGCACTGGAAAGGCCAAAAAATGGATTCTTTTTGACAATTGCAAGTGTTTGGCAAAATGGCTGGATAAAAACGAAGTAGCAAAACACAGTCCAAAACCAAATATTCATCAAAAAAAGCTAATGGTGTCTGTTTGGTAGCCCAGCGCTGGCATTACCATTATAGCTTCATGAAACCTGGTCAATCGATTACTGTGGATGTCTACTGCAACCAACTGGATGAAATGATGAGGATGCTTGCAATTAAATAGCCGAGATTGGTCAACAGAAACAGGCCAATCTGCCTGTAAGATAATGCTCGACCACATGTCGCACAAACAACACCACTCAAGCTACAGAGGCTGGACGTGGAAACACTCTGTCATCCACTGTATTCACCAGACCTTTGCACCAACTGACTACCACTTCTTCCAGGTTTGGACCATTTATTGCAAGGAAAAATATTCCATTCTCAAGAAACTGTGGGAAACGCCTTTCAGGACTTCATCGCCACTTGCTCTCCAGGCTTCTTCGCTGCTGGCATAAAAAAGCTACCGTTAAGATGGCAAAACTGTGCCCATATGTTTAGGCGCATACTTTGATTAACTGTACTGCCTCTTGTTTGAGATATAATAAACTACACTTTTAATATGAAATTGGACATTTCATATTTAATGACCTAATAAAAGTCTGCCAACTTTCACTGCTATTTCCAAAGTTTGGAATGTTAGCCTCTTCTTCATCTATCAAAATGTTATTTATCCTTGAAAGTTCAGTTTAGATGCTCTCTTAGAAGACTTTCCCCTGTTAGCTTTCATCTCTACATTTCTACTCTCAAAGCCCTCTGGTTGTTCCTTCAGTTATAGCGTACAACTATTTTCCACATTAGCTAGTTGATTATACTTAGGTCCTCCTTTCCTGTAAACTCAGAGTCTATCAATTTATTATTATAGACAACTAAGTCTAGTACAATGCTACAGAAGACTAGCAAAAATCTTTAATTGAATAAATAAAAGATTATACCAAAAGTTTTAAAAAAGAATGAGAAAACAGTATTAATTTTTACGATTCATTAAAACAATTCAAATTACAAACTAATGGAATAGAGGGGTAATTTTCTAAATGAGTAAGGTAAAAATTCGCTTGAGGAAAAGGTCAGGAAAGAAGAAATGCTAGAGCTAGTCCGCATAAAAGCCAGACGGAAGCCTCAAGCTTCAACAAAGAAGTCATTCCTGTATATGATGAAGAGCAAGCAATACAAAGTTGCAGTGACACGGGGAAAAAAATCTTTATTCCTAATCTCCATTCTCCAGGTGGAAACAGACAGAATAGCTAGAATACAGTGTGAGTTAGTTGAAGTTGAGAAACTTAGCTCAACTTTCCAGATCCTTAAAGAGACAAGTGATGACTAGTCATGACCTGGATGCCTTCCATTTCTGAAAGATAGCCAAGCACCTGAGAAGAGTCTCACCTCATGCACCTAGACATATCACAATAAACTTTTTTACTCTTAAAAAATGGAAAACTCAGTGTCTGTCTGATCCGCAACCCCTCTCCATCACAATATATAAGTCATCATTCAACTTGAATATATACATTCAAAAAGCATGATATCTTTTACAAATTACAAATTTATCTATCTTCCCGACAAAATTTAATTTCTTGAGGACAGGAACAATTTTATATATAGATTTTTAATTTCCCATGTCTAATATAATACCATGTAGAAAGTACTCAATACACTGTTTGTTGAATAAATGAATAAACAAATAAGGGAACCAAAAAACAAAACTATTTGTTATTTTGTCTTAAATGCAACCAAGATGACATTGTTACGGTTTTCATTTTATCTGAATATTTAGGTAAGTGAATATGAACATACTTCAGATCATGACTTCCCAACCTGGGGCTCAAAGGTAGGGGACATGAACTATTGACATTATATGTATAAGTCTGTATACATGTATGTACATTTTTCTAGGATGGGTTCTATAACTGTCATTACAGTTGATAAGGGGTATGTGACTACAAAAACTTCAAATTTGCATTGAGAATTAAAAAAAAAGAAAACTATAATTAATATTCATAAATTTTTACATCATACTAGATACTTTAATCTCTCTGTGATAAACCAGAAACCTCCTGGATCTTATGGAGTACCGTGAGTCATTAATTATTCAGTAATTAACAAACTATTTTTTAAGCATTTTAATTTTAGATATGTGGGAGCTTACTGTTATACTTTTAAAAATTAAAAGGTAATATATAATCATAACATGCAACCAATATGACTAATACAAAACAAAAATATTCAAGCAATTATGCTATATGACATTATGCATGAATGACAAGTCCTTCTTGTAAATGAAAATATTTTTACACAGCCAAAAATAGCATTCTAGGGTTAGCTGGGATTTTTTTTATAGAATTAGGGAAAAAAATGTTAAAGCCCTGTATCCTAGAACCCTATCCCAAAAACGGAAAGTAGACAAAACTGATAGGGGCTCTTAGAAATCCAATGCTTTGGATACTACTCTAAGAAATTTGATTATAATGCTTAGAAACAAGCTAAAAACAGAAGGTGTCCTTTTATAAGACAATGACTAGCAAGACCAAAAGGTCTGTTTCTAGAAACACTGTAATATCTAAAACTGCTAAAGTTTAATCAAACTACTTTTCTAAAATGCAGAGTTTTAATCAGAGGTGGGATAGGAAAAATAAATAATTTTGGAACACAGAGCATTCCTGAGATAAGGCAGAGAACCACAAGTGATGTACTACATTACCAAGCACAAAAAGGCTGAGATCTCTAGGGCATAATGAGTCAAAATTTGGGGAAAGAACAAAAAGGAGAAGTAACTGGTAAAAAATGAAGACATGAATATTTTGTCTATTCTCTCCCTTCCTCTGGACTCAAATGGGAAATTAAGTATAAACAAGGTTCCCTCTGTTTTCCTTATTTGCTCACAGCGTGAGCAGACATTATGACACTGATCGAGCAAGGATAAGCTATATACTATTAACAAGTGCGGAAATGTTTTATGACCTGCATAAATTTATTTAGCGAGAACAGATAATAAAAACAGAGTAAATGTGTCTGAAGTTTAAAAAATAGTAAGGTACTTCCAAAAATCTGAGACACAGCTAAATACTAAACTCCTTTACATGTGTTACCTAAGAAAATATGATCAAATGGTATCTGTCCATGTCACAAAAACTGCATATCTATCTAGCCAGCTCCCAAAGCAAAAGTAAATGTAAGGCTTTCAGAGAAAATCACTGCTACAAAATCTCTGAAGTTGTAAAGAAGGCAGCGGTCTTGTCTTCCTACATAAAAGAAGCCATTTTATGTACCACTGATGAGTCATTATCAAAATCAATTTTGATGATACAATGTCATTTTAATTAATACTGATTCCATAATCCTTGAGGAATTCTTTCTCAGTTCTCATGATGAATCTTATCACAACTGAATAAGAATGTTAGTATCGATAGCATTATATGTCCTTTTAACAACAGGATTGATAGACTTCTGTAAGAATAAAAACATCAACTACTCCAAGATGGAATATAAAGCTTGCAAAATGAGGCATTTGCTGCCAGAAATAAAAGAGCATGCTACAGGTCATATGTAATTATCATTATTCAGGATGAGAGGAAAGTCTTCAAGAAAATTTTAGTCAAGGAGTAAGGATGCCAAATTGCAATTAATTGCTTCCACCACACTGAATAGAACACTTACAAACTTTTTTTTCCATCTATATAAATTTGAGCTGCATAAAGGCAATTTTCCTCCATATAACTAGTTATGTATATCTGGATGTTACTTAGACTGTGGCTCTGTATTTATGAAATAATACTGCTTTATGTAATATAAAAAAGACACAACTGCGGACTGTTTTTGTACATCTATTCTAGTACTTTCCTGTGTACTCTAGTTTAGTTCTCTAGTACTAATGAACTTGATCCTTTCCTGAACACAAACATCAGTGGTATTTGTCTGACTCTCCTGCAGCATTTATTCCTGTTGAAGGATGAGTTCTATCAACAGAAATAAAAATGTTAGCTGTAACTAACGCTATAACACAGATAGTTTTAAAACTTTACTGTCTTGCTAATAGTAAAGTCATCCTGCTAGGTCTTAAGATTTATTTTCAAGTTTCAATGACTATGTTCACATAAAATTGATGACGTTCAGTTTAATTTAGTGTCTCAGAAGAAACAGAGACATATTATCTCCATAGTAACAGATGGCTCATTACTAGCCATGAATTTTTTACTAAGGGACTGGATCTAACTAAACAAATCTGATAGAAATATAAGATATATATACATATATTTATAATAAATATTACAGTCCCCCATGGCTTTCATTTTTCATGTATGATTTAATAATATTATGACATGAAAACATTCTGCTATCTAATAACAACTGAAAATATTGTGAATATTTTTTAAAAGCTATTATATTTATATTATTATCATTTTAGGTTGATTTTAAAAACGACGTATTTGCTGAACAATTTATTAAAAATCTTTCAATGAAAAGAATTAACATATCAAGTGTAAAAAGGTTTTAAATTACATTTTCTGTCAAGTAAGATGGACATTAGTAGTAATGTAGCTTATTCCTATAACTTTGGCAGGCCAATTAAAGTCAACCAGGTAAAACTTACACAGTGATCCCACCTTTACGGCAAATTTCCAGAAAGGATACATGTATGATTTAGGGAAAACTTTGATGGTGAGAGGAAACTACTAAGGTGAAAATATGTGAGTATGTTTTGAACAACATAATGGGGTGGAAGAATGTAGACTTTGGAAAAAGTAAAGTTCAAATAAAAATATTTTGAGAAATATTAATACATATTCAAACAAAAATTTCTCGACTTTGTTTTCCTTTCCTCCAGAACAATAGTAATCAAAGATTTTTCATAAAACACCTTTTTGTAGTCTTCAAATTTACAAACTTATTTCCATATTTAATAGGCTTTACATTGTCATTTACACATAGACTAGGTCTTTACATTATATATTAACATGCTGATCACGTGAGAATGAGAATTTCCCCAATCCACCCTCACTAAAGAGTAGTCACCTAGCTAAGTACTCAGTAACAAAATTTGCATATATGTATCTTTTTTTTTTTTTTTTTTTTGAGACAGAGTCTCACTCTTCTTGCCTGGGCTAAGTGCCGTGGTGTTAGCCTAGCTCACAGCAACCTCAAACTCCTGGGCTCAAGTGATCCTTCTGCCTCAGCCTCCTGAGTAGCTGGAACTACAGCCATGCGCCACCATGACCGGCTAAATTTTTCTATGTATTTTTAGTTGTCCGATTAATTTCTTTCTAATTTTAGTAGAGATGGGGTCTCGCTTCTTGCTCAGGCTGGTCTTGAACTCCTGAGCTCAAGCAATCTGCCCGCCTCGGCCTCCCAGAGTGCTAGGATTACAGGCATGAGCCACCGCGCCCGGCTCATATACGTATCTATAAATAAAATAGTTTTGTATTATGAACTCAATGAGAACATCTTCGTGTTCTCAGCATGATCCCAGCTCTGGGCATGCAGGAGATAAAGACAATATTTCATCAACAAAATCTACTGTTTCACATTTTTAACATCTCTGAAATATGGCTACATCTTAAAATTGACAGTAAAGCATATTTTAATAGTGTTTTAGAATAGAAGAAATCAATCAATTTTAAATGTAGTTGAACTGAATTAAACTGAGGTGAAGCGTGTGTTTTCTATTCACTCTATTACCTTACAATAAACTGAAATTCATGGTTTTTGATCCCTTCTTTTACATGTTTGTTTAAAACCTTATATTATCATATGGCAATTAATAGGTTATACTTTTAAAATTTACTTAAAAAAACTACCCAAGTATATATATCAAAATGAAGGAGAGGTCTAATCTCAACTTTCAGCAAAGCCCTAATTCTCTTTAATTCTATGAAGGCTAAGAGAAGTGAGGAGGCTACAGAAAATAAGTCTCCAGCTAGCAGACGTTGGTTTATAGGGTTTATGGAAAAAAGCCAACTCCATAACATAAAAGTCCAGGGTGAAGTAGCAAGTGCTGATGGAGAAGCTGCAAGTTATCCAGAAGATCTAGCTAAGATCATTAATGAAGGTGACTACACTAAACAATAGATTTTCAGTGTAGAAAGATCAGCCTTTAATTGAAAAAAGATGCAATCTTCTAGGATCATCGAAGCTAGAGAGAAGTCAATACCTGGCTTCAAAGCTTCAGAGGACATGCCAACTTTCTTGTTAAGGGCTAATATATTAATAGCTGTTGACTTGAAGCCAATGCTCATTTACCACTCTGAAAATCCTGGGGCCCTTAAGAATTATGCTGAATCTACTCTGCCTGTGCTCCACCAATGGAATAACATAGTCTGGATGACAGCATGTCTGTTTGCAGCACGGTTTACTAAGTATTTTAAGCCAACTGTCGAAACCTACTGCTCAGGAAAAAAAAGGGTTTCTTTCAAAATATTACTGCTCATTGACAATGCACCTAATCATCCAAGGGTTCCAATGGTGATGTACAAAGATTAATGTTGTTTTCATGCTTGCTAACACAACATCCATTCTGCACTCATGGATCAAGCAGTAATTTCAACTTTCAAGTTTTATTTTTTAACAAACACATTTTGTAAGGGTATAGCTGCCATACACAGTGATTTATTCTAATGAATCTGGGCAAAGTGAATTGAAAACCTTCTGGAAAGTATTTCTCATTCTATATGCCATTAAGAACATTTGTGATTCATGGGAAGGTCAAAATATCAACTTTAACCGTTGGAAAGAAAACTACTATTAAGGAGTTAACCTCACGGATGACTTTGAGGGGTTCAAGACTTCATTGAAGGAAGTCACTGTAGATGTGGTGGAAATAGCAAGAGAACGAGAAAGAAGTAGAAGGGGAGCTTGAGCTGTGACTGAATTGCCGCAATCTCATACACTAAAACTTTAACTGATGAGGAGTTGCTTCTTTTGGATGAGCAAAGACAGTGTATTCCACAGACAGAATCTACTCTTGGTGAAGATGCTGTGGACATGGTTGAAATGACAACAAAGGATTTAGAACATTACTTAAACTTAGTTGATAAAGCAGTGGCAAGGTTTGAGGGAATTCCAGTTTTGAAAGAGGTTCTACTGTGGATAAAATGCTATAAATAGCATCATATGCTAAAGAAAAATGTTTTGCAAAAAGAAGAGTCAATCAATGTGGCAAACTTGATTGTTGTGTTAAGGAACTGCGGCGGCCACCCCAACTTTCAGCAACCACCATCCTGATCAATCAGCAGCCATCAACACAGAGACAAGAACCTCCACCAGCAAAAAGATGATGACTCACTGAAGGCTCAGATGATTGGTACCATTTTTTAGCAATAAAATATTTTTAAATTAAGGTATGTACACTGCTTTTTTAAAGATGTAATTCTACTGTACACTTAGTAGACTACAGTATAGTGTAAACATAATTTTTCTATGCAATGGGAAACCAAAAAATTAATATGAATCACTTCATTGTGATATTTGCTGTATTGCAGTGTTCTGCAGCAAACACTATCTCTGAGATATGCCTATATTAACTCTTGCAATCCATAAATACGGGATGTCACTCTATTTACTTGTTTTCTTTAATTTTTCCAACAATGTTTTATATTTCTCAGTGTACATGTCTTTTCACCTTCTCTTTTTAAGAATTTTAAAGTTTTTGATGCTATTTGTAAATAGGATTGCTTCCATTTCCTTTTTGAATTTTTCACTGTTAGTGTATAAAAACATAACTGATTTTTGTATGTTGATAATATATCCTACAACTTTGTTGAATTTATGTATTAATTCTAACTGCTTTTCTATAGAGTATTTAGGTTCTTCTACTTATAGGTCATGTCCTCTTACACAGAATTTTACTTCTCCCTTTCCTTTCCAATTTGGATGCCTTTTTTATTTCTTTTCCTTGCCTAATTGCTCTGGCTAGGACTTCTAGAACTATGTTGAATGGAAGTGGAGTGGCAAAAGTGGGCAACCTTGTCTTGTTCCTGATCTTAGAGGAAAGCTTTCATCTTTCCACTATTGAGTATTATTAACTGTGCTCTTTTCATATATGGCCTTTATTAAATTGAGATAATTTCCTTCTATTTGTAGGTTGTTGAATGTTTTTATCATGAAAGGATGTCGAATTTTGTCAAATGCTGTTTCTGCATCTATTGAGATGATCATGTGATTTTTATTCTTCGTTAAGGTAGTATATCACATTAATTGATTTCAGATGTTGAACTCCTCTTAAATTCCAGGGATAAGTCCCACTTGGTAATGGTGCATAATCTTTATAATATCCTACTGAATTTGTTTAGCTAGTATATTAATGAAGATTTCTGCATCTAAGTTAATTAGGGATATTAGCCTTTAAGTTTTCTATTTTTGTAGTCTTTGGGGTTTTGGTATCAAGGTAACACTAATCTCGCAAAATGAATGTTTCCTCCTCTTCGATTTTTTGGAAGAGTCTGAAAAAGAATGGCATTGATTCTTTTTTAAATATTTGGTAAAATTCACCAGTGAAGCCACCTATCTGGTCTTGGACTTTTCTCTTTTTGGGGAGGTTTTTCTGATTATTGATTCAATCTACTTACTATTTATCAGTATGTTCAGATTTTTTATTTATGACTCGGTACTGATAGATTTTATGCTTCTAGAAAATTATTCATTTCTTCCAGGTTATCCAATATGTCGGCATATAATTGTCCATAGTAGTCTCTTACAATCCTTTTTATTTCCGTGGAATCAGTTACGTTTCCTCTTTCATTTCTGATTTTGAGTCTTCTCTTTCTGTTCTTAGTCTAGCTAAAAGTCTGTCAATTTTGTTTATCTTTTCAAAAAAAAAAAAAACTTAGTTTCGTTGATTTTTTTTTCCTATGGTTTTACTATTCTCTATTTCATTTATTTCTGCCCTGCTCATTACTATTTTCTTCCATCTGCTCACTTTGGGCTTAGTTTGTTCTTTTTTTAATTGCTTGAGGAGTAAAGTTAGGTTGTTTGAGATCTTTCTCCTTTTTTAATGTAGGCACTAACTTAACACTATAAAGCTCCTTCTTCAAACTGCTTTGCTGCATTCTGTAAGTTTCAGCATGCTGTGTTTTTGTTTTTGTCTCAAGATATTTTTTTGCTTTATTTCAGCATATTACGGAGGTACAAATATTTAGGTTATGTATATTGTCCTTGCCCCACCCAAGTTAGAACCGCAAGCGTGTCTACCCCCCAGACTTCTGAATACTCTTTTGATTCACTGACTAGTCAAGACTATATTGTTTAATATTCATATATTTATGAATTTTCTAGTTTTCTTCCTGCTATCCATTTGTAGCTTCATTCTGTTGTGATCAGAAAAGATACCTGGTATAATTTCAATCTTCTTAAATTTGTTGACTTGTTTTGTGATCTAACATGTTATCTACCCTGGAAATGTTCCATGTGCACTTGAGAAGAATGTGTACTCTGCTCCAATTGGGTGGAATATTCTATATATGTCTGTTAGGTCTATTTGGTTTACAGTGTTGTTCAAGTTTTGTTTCCTTATTGATTTTCTGTCTGGATGTTCTATCCATTACTGAAAGTGGTATGATAAAAGGTCCTACTATAATTTTGTTACTATTTCTCCTTTCTGTTCTACAATGTTTGCTTCAGGTTAGGTGCTCTGATGTTGGCTACATATATAACTGTTACATTTTCTTGATGAAATGACCCGTTTTATCAACACGTAATGTCCTTTTGTCTCTTGTGACAGTTTTTGACTTAAAGTCTATTTTGCCTGATGTAAGTATGGCTACCTCTGCTCTCTTTCGGTTACTATTTGCATAGAATATCCTTTTCTATTCCTTCACTTTCAGCCTGTGTGTGTCCTTAAATGTAGAGTGAGTCTTTGTAGATAGGATATACTTGAATTTTTTTTGTTTGTTTGTTTAATTCACTCGGCTACTCTATAACTGGGGGATTTAATCCATTTACAATTACAGTAATTACAAGTCAGGAAGAACTTATGATTGTCATTTAGTTAATTGTTTTCTATTTGTCCTGCTGATCTTCTGTCCCTGTGCTCCTCTCTTGCTATCTTCCTTTGGGTTGGGTCGATTTTTGTAATGACATGCTTTGATTCCCTTCACATTTTCATTTGCCTATTTTCTTTGTGGTTACCATGAGGTTTTAAAAAATATAGCAGTCTATTTTAAGCTGACAACGACTTAACTTCAATCACATAAAAAACTCTACATTCTTACTTCTCCCCAACAACATTTTATGTTATTGATGTTACAATTTACATCTTTTTATATTGTGTATCCATTACCATATTTCTATTACAGTTGTTTTTTACACATTTCTCTTTCAACTTCTATACCAGAACTAAAAGTGATTTAGGCACCACTGTTATAGTATTGTAGTATTCTGTATTTGTTTATATATTTATTTTTACCAGAAAATTTTATACTTTCATATGCTTTCATGTTGCTGTTTGGTATCTTTTTCTTCATTCTTTATTCTTACTGTCTTTAACTATATTCTAGAATCTAAAAATCATATTTATTTTATAAGTTAAAATAGCCAAGGAATATATGCATCAGTGTTGGCTGATAATTATAAATCAGAATTGAGCTTCTACTCTAAGACTTAAGGTATTGAAAGAACTGTGTTCCTGAAACTAATAATGCAGTTTTAGTCCATAAAAACTCCACCAATTTTAATACCTACCAGTTCCTTTGCTTAGATACGGTGGCTTAAAAAACTTCACAACACCATAGACATTAACAATTGTACCACCCTTAAGTTGATTCAGGGGTGTATATACATAATTTGTTGCTGGGACCTAAAGAAAGAGAAGACAGTGAATACATCATTTACATTTTAGAATCATGTTATAATCATATTTGTAAATTAGCAAATCCGTACAAGTGTATTTTATCCTTTTAAGTGTCTAAAAGAGGCTATAGCCTAAAAAGAGGCAATGCATAACTCATAAAGGTTACTATATAAACCAACTAGTTTTCCTTATAAATAACTTCGCTTATAAATTGTATAATTTGCATACTAGCCCATAAAAGCATAATTAACTTATAATCTGAATGAAACATTTTACATCCTCAATAAAAAATATGTTTTCAATAAAAAAGCAGAAAACAGTATACAGACGGTCCCCAACTTACGATGCTTCAACTTACAATTTCCTGAATTTAGTATAGGTCTATCAGGGTATTAAATGCATTTTCAACCTACCATATTTTTGACTTATAATGGTTTTATCAGGACATGGTCCCACTGTGAATCAAGGAGCCTCTGCATTAAAATACCAGCAATTAATGTAAAAACTGAAGCAATAACTGAAAATAAGATATACTTTTTTTATATGTATATCTTCAATGTGAAAGATCTAAGAAAAGAGAGTTTTACTGAAAGGAAATGACAGGTAATTATGAGATATTTTTAGAAGCCCTGAAAGGGCAAGTAGAACATTGGTCCTATCAATAAAGAATCCATATCTTGTAAGTTTAGGAAACGTTTTTTGTCTAGGACACTTCCAAGTGTATTAAAGCCTCTGAGGGGCTCTTTAGTAATTAAATCATTCTAGGTATCTTCAAGTTAGTACTTCCCCAATTAATTTGGTAATGAAAGTGTAGTTGGAGGACAAGAAATCATACTATTAACAGACAGAGCAAATTCTAAGACAAGTAGTTTAAGAGATTTTGG
Organism: Indri indri; assembly: GCA_004363605.1. Taxonomy (NCBI): domain Eukaryota; kingdom Metazoa; phylum Chordata; class Mammalia; order Primates; family Indriidae; genus Indri; species Indri indri. The sequence goes on from RJWJ010000586.1 coordinate 184,036, forward strand.
TTCTGACTTTTAACCTTAACTAGTATCTCTTCAAAACTTAAGGTACAATTTCTTTTTTTTCCCTCCTATACTTTATAAAGATTTTACTTAGGCCTAAATAAAGTCAGGTTTTCATTCAAAAATGATATAAACATTAAAAATGGTAGCAACAGAACACAAAGTTTACTTTCTGAAATAACTGTGCATAAGTTTGGAAAGAGAAGGGAAAGTGGTTTACAAGGCTGTTTATATATTAACAAAGATACTAAACCAATCCTTAAAAGGCTTCAGTTGGGTGACCCCATCATCTTACTCACCTCTACCTCAATTGGAAAGTTACCATCACTCTGAGAATTAAAACTTTAAAACTCAAATCGAAATGAATTAATTAGCTTTTTCAAGGAGGCTGATGCCTCAGGCCAAACAAAAAGAGTAGGGCTTAGAAATCTAATCAAACGTTAATATAAAAAAAGCTGTAGCTCATCAATGATGAAAGAAGAATGCAGAAACAGAAGCATATGGAACAGCAGAGAGAAGATATGTGCTTAGCTAAAAAAATAACTGGACCTAATATTCTATCTTAACAAGTACTTCCCTAATGTAAAGACAAATGGGAAAGGCCAACACAACTCAATGACACTAACCATTATGGTCATCCAAGTAAGTGGACTTGTTAATTCATGACCAACATAAAACTTCTTAATTATTAATTTGGATTTCCATGTAAATCAGCCAATATATGCATGTATAGCAGCTAAGTTATATTCCTCATTATAAATTAATAAATTGGTATTTTCACTTCTTAATTCTTCTCTTACAAGTTTGATTAATGTATTGAGTAAGCCCATACTTGGAAACATGGGAATTAAATATAGATAATGATTCCCAGTAAGTAGCCAATTTGTCTCTCTTGCTGACACAATAAAGTATGACATTCCATAAAAAAGGACTGTAAAGGGGTTTTTAACCTTAACTAATATCACTTCAAAACTATGGTACAATTTCTCTCTCTTTTTTTCCCCATACTATTATAAAGATTTTACTTAGGCCCAAATAAAGCCAGGTTTTGATTCATAAATGATATAAAGAGATTAAAATGGTAACAAGAGAACACAAAAAATTATTTTCTGAAATAAATGTGCGTAAGTTTAGAAAGTCCCATCAGTTTGAACTTAAGAGACAAATGTGTGTTGTGGAGGATATAGTAGGGTTAGATAAGGAGAAGAGTAAGCAAAGGCTTTCTGAAGGCGGTAACAAATAAATCTCAACATTGAAGGATAAGTAACACAGGACCAGGGTACATAGCATGTGCAAGCGAATGGACAAGGCATTGTATTAATATAATCAGGGATCCGGAAAGTCTGACATGGCTGATACAAAAGCGTGTCTAATATCTATGACAACAGGCATACAATATTTATGGCATCCTAACAACTCCCAGGCTAATAAAAGCAGCTAGTATTTCTGATGGGAATGTTTACTGAAGCACTGTATTGCTCCCTAAATAATCTAGACTAGCACTGTCCAATAGAACCTTCTCTGATAATGGAAATGTTCTGTATCAACACTGTAGCTGTTAAGGAATTTAAACATAACTAGCACAAATCATGAACTGAATTTTTAAATCTAATAGCCACGCATGGCTAGTTGCTACAGTATGGGACAGCACAGGTCTAGACAGTCACTTGGCCTAAAATATTAAAACATACTCATGAAAAAACCATGGGCTCATGACACACTAAATGTAACCTGATTCCATTATCAAAAAAATATTCAGCAAGTATATCTCTTGATCTACCCTTCGCATAGACATGAAAAGTCTTTTTGTTCCAAGAGCTTAAGAGGCAGCCCATTATGGAATAAGCCAAGAAACTGTGAGGACTAGTTTAAATGAGATATAATTTACAGCATATGCAGCAAGTTAATAAAAATCAAGCACAGCAAACAACATACGCCTTAAGAAAAAAGACACCTAGCTGCATAGTTCAATCTACAAGTTCTTTATTCTTTCCTTCACCCCATAATTCATTCGACAATGGGTTATGCCATTATACATGGTGCTAAAAATAAAGGTGTGAACAAAACATAAACAGCCCCTGCACTAATGGAAGAATAGATAGTAAAAGGTGAGAGATGACTTAAATGGAGTTTTCTTAGAAAGTCCCTTTGAAAAGACAGTTAAAGAAAAGAACCACTTAAGCACAGAACAGAAGGTGAGAATGAGATAAGCAACAGTGTTCCAAACAGAGAAAACTAACTAAATAAATTTGAAAATTAAGAAGGAGGCTTGCATGGCTGGAGTGTACTGGTCAAAGGTAATAACAAGTTATTAACAGTTTGGTTAGGAATATAGGGAATAGTTTATGTTGGGCCTTCAGATTGGATAACTTGGCCAGTCAAAGCTTTTAAATTCTGAAGATAGTACAAGATCAAATGGTTACCCTAAGTCACTTGAAAAGGGCAACCCTTCCATCACAGGAAAACAAAATACTTGATTTTCTGGATTCCAACAACATCTCTAGTCCTCAGATAGACTAGATATTTAATAATGCATTTTCAAGAAAACAGCACTTTTTCAGGAAAACAAGAACCTCAACAACAATAACTAGAAGTTTTCTTGATATCAAGATAGCAAGATCCCTACTCAGTTTAAAAATGTAGAAATGTGCAAAATAAGCATCTTGGAGTCAGGAAAAAAGTCAAATAAATCTGTGCCTGATTTAGTTAATTTAGAATGGGCTTTATGAAAAATCATTTTTGCCAAGTTCAGAGGCTTTTCACTTACCTCTGCCTTATTTACAGGTTCACAGATATATCAAATATTTGAAACTGACCAATCTATAAAACTTGGGGGAAATACTTATATCTAGGGTTAATTCACATTTTCAAAAAGAGTACATCAATCCTTTTTATTGGTTTGGTTACAGTGTCCCCCAAAAAACAAATTTTAATTATTAACAGTACTCAGGATTTAAAATCTGTGTCCAGCAGCCATTGTCAAACAGAAATTAAGTCCCTACACTGTTCCTTCAAAACTAAAGGTTTAAAAACATAGATAAAACATAAAAATTATATTAAACTTTATCAATATATTATCTTCTTTCCAGTTTCACTCAGCTACAAGTAGCTTACCTATAAAAAGAGGAACCTTCCTATTGCTATGGAATAATGAAATTTTATAAAACAGGGGAAAAAAGAGTTAAGAAAAAAAAGAAAAATAAATGACAAGTATAAAAAAACTTCTTAAAATTATATAATTTGTCAAATCATAATTCAGTACATAATCTGCTTAAATATATAAGCTGATGAAAAACAAAAGAACTGAATTTGCCTATTGTTTAAAACTAATGCAAATTTCAGTGTCTTCACACAGTAAAAACTTTTAATTTTCTTGTGTATGTATCATTTACATAAAATATCAGTAAACACTCCAGACAACAGAATATTCATATATTATTTACTAGGTAAATATATAACTTCAATGTAGCATAATCAGATATAAAAAAAACTATGTTTTCCCATTGTATTGATACAACTTCAAAATCAGACTATAAAGTGGGTCAAATATATATAAACATGTATCTGTGCGTATGTGTTGGTGTAGGTGTACATATTCTAAATAAAACTGAGTATCATCTTACCAAAGACATTGATTCTGTAGAACAATCTCTTACAGATTTAACATAAACCTGAAAAAAAAAGGGACTTATTTGTATGCAAACAACCTCTAATGTAATTACAGACCTTTAGTTGTAGTAAAACTACACACTTAACTGCATATTATTCAAATTCACTAAAATGGCATAAAGTTACAGCTTACAAATTAAGAGTGACATGTGCAAAGTTGTCTAAGCCATAGAATCTAAAAAAATAAAAGATGTAAGGTCAAATAAAAATGTACTTTATAAAAAAATCAGTACTCTTAGAGACTAAATTTGCAGTACACCAACATTCAGTTCTCAGTATAGAATGTAAAAGAGAATATAAACTTTTATTAGTCCAAGGGAAGTGGAAAAGCAGAGTTATTTAAAATTTTTCTGCATAAAACCCTCAATTTTTTCAGAGAGAAAAAAATGAGGAAGTACAACAGTGATCACTCTAACTGTAAATCTCACTGATTTTCAGTCTAATCCATTAATTTTAATGTCAAGCAGGGCCACATGTAGCCCTTATGGTACCTTTGTGTATACTAGAAAAAAACCAGGCAGATGCTGGCCTGCAGGGCATATGATTTGGCCCAACTCCACTTAACAGCCTAGACCAAAGAGGCAATTTTCAGGTATGTGTATGCCCGTGTATTGGGAGGGTGGGGGGTGGAAGGTGTGGGGGAGGTCTATTGTAAAGAGGGAAGAAAAGGATAATCATCTTCACTAAGGATAAAATGGGAAGAAATCAGTTTTACCTAGAAAGGGTACTTGAATGTGCAGTTTTGTAAGTTTCATTAATAAGTATCTATAAGGGATCTTCCTTTTCTATCTAGAGTCATTCTCAAAATAATGCGAAGAAAATAATTTTTAACCTTAAAATATTCAGCTAAATAGTTGAGTCAGAACAAATAGTTTATCTGCAGATTTACGGATATACTACTTCTACCCCACCACTTTTAGCGCATTAAAACTGCAATATGATTAGAGACTAGAAGTTGCACACTTACATAAACAGCTGAATTAAAGTCTTCAAATGCTCTCAAAAATATGTAATGTTCGCCATTCTAGATGAAGCTGACAAAACAAGAAATTCAGCCACTGCAATGGTGTCCTAAATAGGAAAAAATGTTTTAAATCAATTATCAAAGTATCTATAATTCTTAATATCATATAATCTTTATTTATATTATTTAAAAACAGGAATTGCTTCTATAAAATGGACAATTGGTTAACTTAAACTTGTTTAATGCTTAATGAATATATTATCTCCTCCTCTAAAAGGGTCTTCAACATCTACAGCTACATTATAGCCAAAAATAACTATAATGCCCAACTTCATGGACCAAGAAAAGTACCGATAGAAAATATGAAACGTAATTCAAAAAGAAAAATGCTTATCTGACTTTAACAAACATTAAATAACTTTTCTATATTGATCTTACAAATCTTGTTAGATTATTATATTTTAAAACATTCTTACAAAAAGTAAGAGGATACAGGGAGAAACCAGGGGACCTAATGGCATGGATAATGTGGTGACTGACAGAAAATATTTCTCTAATATAAAACAATGTATTTTCAGAGTATTAACATCTACTGGATTGTAATATCAAGGACATAATTAGAAGTAATATATGTGAATAATATTAGCACTGAAACCAAAATCCTTAAATGGTCTACAAATCACTATATGATCTGACACCCACTGATCTTACCAGCTACATATTGTGTGACTCACACAATATTCTGCCTTCTCACAATTCTTTAAACATCTCAGGATGCTCGCTCAGGGCCTTTGCATATGCTATTCTTTCTTACCAATCCATAAATAACTCAAGTACTCCTGTGCTCAGTTTCCCACTACTCTTCTCATTCTGCTACTCAATATTCTTAGTTATATATCATATCTGGATAAAATAATTACATTAGTTGTTTAATTCTACTCTTCTTCATTGAACACTATGCTCTCCATGAGGCCAAGGCCTGTGACTGTCTAATTCACTGATATCCAACATTTATCACAGAATACATGAAAAAATTCAACAAGTATTTGGACAACTAAATAAATAACCAAAGATATTAATACTTATATATATATATATATATATATATAGAAAGTATACCTTCATAAATCTTAAATAAACTGTACAACTGGTGAAAATCTTACTTCATAGAATCCTAGCATTTTAGAAAAGCATTTAAGGGGTCCTTAGAGTTCATGTACTATTAATAGAACGCCTTTCAGATAATAACCAGAGAGGATACATGAATGGTCTATGGTCACATACGGCAATTAGTTATAGACCAAGACAAGAATCCAGATCTCCTGACTTCCAAGACACGCACCATTCTACCTCCTCTTTCAGAACTAAATTTTACAAAGATGGGAAAAAATGTATTAACAAATGTCCATAATTTTGACAGTTTTGTGATAAAATATTGTTTTAAAAACTTTCAGAATACTTTGGAAAAGTCTTTCCTCATATTTGATATCCACATACTAAATATTAAAACTTACTTTTAAAAAATGAAAGCTAAAATTGAAAAAATGCCTTATATGGAGGGAGGTTCAATTAGAGCATGCGTATGTCTGCAAAATTTATCATTAGTCTACCAAAGCAAGGATTAAAATCTTGTTCAAATTCACTTTAGTATTAATATTTTAGGATTATTGTTTTATTCAAATACAAAGCTATCCTTAAGAGAACAAGCAAGTGACAAAGAAGAAAAGTATAAGAATTAAATTAGAAAAAATTCATTCCTTTATGGAAAAAGTTTTACCTTTGGATTACAATAACCTTTAATCTTGATACTATAACTTTTAAAATAAATAGACAAATTACACTCTCAAATGATCAGCATTTGAGGATTTTAAATCCAGAAAGAATTTGAAGTAAACTATGACCCCAGTCTTTTTACCATTTTATTTTAAAAGGGAGAAAACTTTGACTTACCATTATTAACATCCTCTGTTATCTGACAAGTAATAATTAGCTAGTATAGTTCTATTTTATTTTAATGAGTACCTACTTAAAATTCATTTCAATAGCAGAAAACACATTTCATATGTTAGTTAGGTAAAATACTAATAAGATACTGTATATGTTTTGCAGATGCATTGTACATGTTTGGCTAATTCATATTATAACCCTTTTATATTGTTTCTCAAATAGCCATTTAATATAAGAATCTTAAAAAGGGATAAAGATGAAAATGTATTTAAATATAAGCAAACAGATCCCTAATGTTCAATACCACGTAATTATTTTAAAAACCTTTCTCTAAGATAGCCAACATACATTAGTTGAAAATAAAGTACCTTGCAAAACATGGATAGCATGAAGTCATGTAGTGAAAAATATATACATACAGGCTTATACACACACACACACACACACACACAAGTATGTGCACATATATGTAACACATACATAAAAGATGAACAAAAAAACAAAAAAAGAACTATAGCAGTGATTTTATCTGAAGAATGGGACTGGGAGATGATTGGGTTCAGGGAGACTTCTGCTTCTCAGATTATATCCTTTTATACTGCCTAAATGTTTTCAAAACCATCAGCACATAAGAATAACAAAATCTTCTAAGGTAACTATTTGCAAGATTATCAAGTCCATAATACCTCCCTGAGGTTGGAAAAAAAAAAAAAAAAGAGAGTCGTTTCTCCATTTACTGCAAGTTCTTTAACAAGTTTTACCCTTCATAATAGAAGTACTAATGACTATCATCACAGAAAGTTAATGAAGACTTAAATGAGAAACATAGGGAAGCACTTCGCAATCTGTAAGATTCCACACAAATGTAACATAATATTCTTAACAAAAGATGTTAATTCTTAAAAAAAACCTGGTTAAATGCTAGAAGCTGGCTATAATAAATGTTTGACAAAGAAACAATGTTTTCTACTACCTATTTTTTAAGTAAAATATACCTAACAGTCTTTTAAATATAGTCTTTATCATTTGCTATTAAACTATGTAAAATAAAGGATAGGAAAAGGAATAAAAATGTAAGTTTTTTAATCTCCTTAACTTCACTAGAAATTAGAATTTACATCTCTGTATCATTATACTCAAAAACATCCAAATGTTAGCTAGAAAAACTCTTTAAAAAGTTATGACTCCCCAACAAAACATAAACACCTACACACATGTACACACAGACCCCAGGAGTAAAGAGGAGGAAGGCAGTGTAAAAATAACAGATATTTATGCACTAAAATAAAATAAATTTTAACGTATATTCATATAAATATAATACACATCTCTCTCACATCAACTCCACCTAGAACATCTCCCCCAACGATATTTTGTATTGTTTTTTAAATTTCCCAAACTTTAGAAAACAGGATCAGAATTTTTATTAACACCTGACATTTATGAACAAAAATTTTTCTAAAAATAATGCAAGATTTTTATAACATATCAATTTCTAATATCAAATCATTATTATTTCTCTATAATGTGGTTTTCAGAGCTAATTACTCTTGGGGCCCCATATTAACTCAACTATATACCATGACAGAATCACATGAAATTCTGCCCTTTAAAAAGCAGTTTTGATGACTGTGGGTTTATGGATCTTTCTGAGAATGAGATAAGAGTTACAGATGACATCTTCACAGAAAAAAAATAATATACACACATTCACATACACTTTTACTGGATTCAAAAATCTCTCATGCCAATCTATTCACTACTGAAGCTCACTGGAGATCCCTGTACTCTAAGATTGCGGTCTCCAACCCCTGGGCTGCAGATCTGTACCGGTCTGCGGCCTGTTAGGAACCAGGCTGCACAGCAGGAAGTGAGCAGCGAGCCAGTGAAGCTTCATCTGTACTTACAGCCACTTCCCATCATTCCCACGACCACATAAACTCTGCCTCCTGTCAGATCAGCAGCAGCAGTAGATTCTCATAAGAGCGTGAACCCTACTGTAAACTGCGCATGCAAGAGATCTAGGTTGTATGGCTCCTTCTGAGAATCTAATGCCTGACGATCTGAGGTGGAGCTGAGGCGGTGATGCTAGCACTAGGGAGTAGCTACAAATATAGATTGCCATTAGCAGAGAGGTTTGACTGCAAAATAAATGTAATGGACTTGAATCATCCCCAAACCATCCTCACCCTCACCCTCGTCCGTGGAAAAATGTCTTCCATGAAACCGGTCCCTGATATCAAAAAGGTTGGGGACCGCTGCTCTAAGATACTCATCTTCACCTAAAGACAGCTGGTCCTTTCACAAAAATTAAGTATGCTTTTGTTTTATAGGTAGTTCACTCTTAAAATCAGGATGCTAGAGCATCTTCTTCATCATTAATTAAAATGAACTTTTCTTCCCTAAAGGAATAAGAAGACAGTTCAATGCTTTACTTATTAAAAAATTTCAGGAGAGAAGAAGGGAAAGGGAACTTTAATCATCCTTAGCAAATTGAAAGAACGTAGACTATAACAGTTTGGCCTAGGTTCTTAAAATCTCTAAAAATGTTACAAGTGTACATACATCTTTACAGAAAGGAAATAATTCATCTGAAATAAGAACATGAAATCATATTTTATGCATATTCAATACATTCTATGTCCCATGAAAACTAAGTGTCACTAATGGAAAGCACTGTGACAAAAATTGCTTATAAATACCTAGCAGCCTGAAAAACTGGGAAGCCATTAACAGCATTTGTTTGTTGGGATGATTTGCATGTTTGTCTCCTCCAAAACTCATGCTGAAACTTACTGCCATTATAACAGTGTTTAACACATTGACCGCCACACTAGGAAAAAAAATTTTTCCTTGCAGCCACAGTGTTTTATTACAAAAACAGAATAAAAACTTCAAAAGCAAAACAATCCTTTTTAATTTAATGAAAAATTTGTTGTTTTTTATTGTTTTCTGTGTGTGAGTTATATGCAACTTGAGAAATAGTTCACATGGCTCCCAAGGTGAAGAGACGTGTGAGTTACGTATGTTTCATGAGGCCCCAGGCTCAAAACTAGCGTGAGTTAAAAACAACTCACATGGCAGTTAATGCGTTAAGAGGCGGGATCTTTAAGAGGTGAGTCGTTAGGCCAAGAGGGTCCACATGGTAGGATTAATGCCATTATAAACATACAAGTAAGGCCCCCTTGCTCTCTCTTTTTGCTCTTACACCTTCCACCATGTGACACCGAAGCCTTCAAGGTGCTTTCTTGGAATTAGAATCTCCAAGCTTGCCAGTGCCTTCCTATTAAAATTCCCAGCCAGAACCATGAGCCAGTAAATTTCTGTTCATTATAAACCGTAAGACCCAGTCTGTGGTACTCTGTTACAGCAGCACAAAACAGTCTAAGGCATTTGCATTTTGGCCTTTTTTTGGGGTGGGGGGAGGTTGAAGGGAAGAGGAGCCAGAAAAAATTTCTGTTGTAGTTTAATACTTACGTGCCAGTTAGTCAATAAACTGATTTTTTTCATTTTCCCCTATCTCAAGAAAGCACTGTAATGAATAAATTGTGTCTTCTAGTTAAAGGAAAAATTATTTTTGTTAGCTTTTTAAATAAGTGAATCTTTCTCTGTTAAACATTGACATATAGTCTTTCATTCATATTCTCTCCCTCCCTCCCTTATTCTCTCTCAATCTCATCATTTCTGAAGAATATGTTCCTAAAACATCATGATTTCAGATCTTCTTAAACACTGATTTCTTAATAATTGAGAACTGTCATTTCAAATATCAATTATCTTGATTAAGCTGAAATAAAGTCATTCCTTTAAGGGAAAGAATAATAATAGGAATAATAGTAATGATAGCAGGCCTTTACTGGAGCCACTCACTAACAAAAATGCCTCATCAAAATAGACAGTTATGGAGGGACTTGGTTGAAGATATTGACTCCTACCCTAAAGGGCTTTAAGCAGGCATGACTGTGTCTGTGTGCATGCTTTTTTCTATTTTATTTCCTACTCTTCTTTTTTTAGTATATTTGCCTCTAGAACTTCTATGTCATATGAACTACATTAAAACTGTATCTCAATCAAAATTTTCAAAATTGTATATAAAATTACTCTAGTGATCATTCTGAGAAAAATGGTCTTATGAATTACCCTCTGAGTTTTAGGATATGAATTGTACGTCAACTGCCTTACTTCCTCAAATTCTAAAGAAATATTTTAAGATATACCACTGACTCCATAACAGCTTTGCACGGGAAAAACTATCACTACACTGATTTTCCTTTTCTTTGTTCAAAGTAGAAATTAGAAAAAAATTAACTGACTTACCAGCTTTTCACAGAACCTTTAGTAGAAAAGATAAAATTTGAGTTTGTTGATGTATCCATAAAATTCTTGTTCAAGAAAAAAAAAGTGGATGTTCTAAGTTTCCTTGAAATCAATCTTTATATTCTACTAGCACCATTTTTCAAGTCCACTGAATTGTTTCTAAATCATCGCAATTTCTACAATTATAGTATGTCAGAACTATTCAGAATTCTCAGCTAATCCAACACCCTCATTTTATATTTGATTAAATTTGGATCCATAGACATCTAATGTTATTTGAGATCCAATAATTAACTGAGGAAAAGCAGGGACCAGAAGCCAAACTCCTGGGCTCAGGGTGTAGATTTCCTTCCTCTACCCTACTCTTCCTCACTGGGCTGTAATTCCAGTAAGAAAATAATAACAATAATAGTTGCCATGTACTCAGTTCCTACCATGTGCCAATAGTAGATATATTTTGTCTCTAATCCTGCCAATAATCCAGAAAGGTAGGTACCATTAACCCCATCTTAAAGACTGAAATAAAAAAAAAGAAAAACTAAACGAAAAACGGAGTTAAGGGTTTGACCCAGGTCCTATCTGCTGGGATTTAGACACTCTAATCCCGTTGCTGAGTCTAAAACATACACTCACACTTCAGAGCCTGTGTATTTGCTAACTTCTGGTCTAGTATGCTCTTCAAATATCTGAGAGATCACTTCTTCCAAGTCTCTGCTCAAACATCACTATCACGGTCTTTCCTTTACCACCAGATAAAAACAAACCTCCCTTCTTCTTATACTCATCATACCTTATCTCTCTTCCACTGCTTTAGTTTCCCCATAGCACTGTTTGCCACTAGAAAAAATATATTATTTATTTCTGTTTATTGTGTTTCTCCACTAGAAAGTATGCTGTATAAGAACAACTTTCTTTGTTTGGATCACCAGTGATCTAAGCCTGGCTCCTAATAGATGTTCAATACACTGCCAAATAAATGCAGGAATGACTGAATGTCAATTATTATCATTAACAATTAAGAAGGTAAAACTGAAATGTAGATTTCTTTCTCTTTCTTTTATTATCAGATCCATTTTACTAAGTCCCTCAACTCCACCTTAACTAAAATAAAAAGTTCGCCAAACATGCAGAACAAAATATTGGATATGACAGAAAAAAAGTTCAGTGAACTTGAAGACAGATAACAGAAATTACTCAATCTGAAAATCCTTTCTTCCAAAAAACTAAAACAACAAAATGCAGGAAAAAGGAACAATATCTCAGAGATCTATGTGATAGTATCAAACAGCCTAACATATGAACACACATGCAACTGGCATTCTAGAAAGAAAAAATAATGTGGCAGAAAAAAAATGTCCAGAAATAGTAACCAAATTCCCCAAATTTGATGAAAACCATTGACTCACAAATCCAAGAAGCTCAGTTACCCACAAACAGGAGAAACTCAAAGAAAAACCACACCTAGGCACATGACAGTCTAACTGCTGAAAACAAAAGATAAAATAGAAAGTGAACAAAGGGAAAAAAATGCTCATTACGTACAAAACAATGAAAGCCAGAAAGCAGTGGAATGATATCTTTAAAATGCTAAAAGAAAGAAAAAGCAACCCAGGAGTCTATATTCAATAAAAATATTCTTCAAAACAAATGTGAAAGAACAGCATTTTCAAATGAATGAAAGCCAAGAGAAGTCACCTACAGCTGAAACTGTAAGACATGCCTGATATTTTTCAAGATGAAGGGAAATTAACCAGATAAAAACTCAGGTATACAGGCAAAAATGAAGAATGCCAGAAATGGTAAATATACCAGGCAATATAAAAACTATTTTTTCCTTTTCTTAATTTCCTTAAAAGACAACTCACTGTTTAAAGCAAAAATAACAATGTAAGGTGGAGTTTGTAATGCATGTACATTAAAAAGATATAACAGCTCAAAGAACAGAGAAGCGGGTAAGTGGAATTTTACTGTTGTAAGATTTTTACATTTGTCAAGTGGGAAGAATTTAAGCAGGACATGAGAAATAACAAGTATCATCTGGGAAGTGGTACAACAGTATGTCCGAGTAGACTGTAACAAGTTAAGGATGTATACACTCTTAGTGCTACAATAACCACTAAAGAAAATAAAACAAGCATTGCTTAAAGCCAAGAGAAAATACAATGGAATATAAAATATTTAAGAACTCAGCTAAAAAGCAGAGAGGATAAACAAACCAGAAGGACAAATCAAACAGCAAGATAGACTTAAACAGACCATATCAATAATTATTTTAAATAAATTGACTAAGCATGCCAATTAAATGATGAGATAGTCAGACTAGATTAAAACGTATGATCCAATAATATGCTAAGAAATACTTAAAGTATTAAACTATAAATAAGTTTTTGGTGTATAGACATAGTCTGTATAGACATACCACCAAAACAGTAAAGACATACCACTAAAACAGTAAAGATAAGAAGCTGGCAAGGCTATATTATTATCAAACCAAACAGATTCCAAGACAAGTTACCAGAGGCACAGATGTGGGGCAAGAGTGACTGTGGGGAGAGTGTGTCTCCACGAAGCACTTTGATTCACCGCCTTCATTTCCAACATGGAAGAAACATCAACTCCTTGGACCCTAAAGAGCTATTACAATGCCCCTATGGTAAAAACCACCAGATCAGGGCCTGCAGATTTCCTTATCATCTTACCAAGTGCAGAAAGAACCATCCTGATGTGGCAAACAAATTGGCTACTTGTCCCTTCAATGCTCACCACCAGGTTCCTCAGGCTGAAATCAGTCATCATATCTCAAGCTGTGATGACAAAAGTTGTATTGAGCAAGATACTGTCAACCAAACCAGGAACCTTGGACAGAAGACCCTAGCTGAGAGCACATGGCAGTGTCCTTCTTGCGACAAAGACTGGGATAAAGATTCGTGGGAACAGACCAGCACCCCATTTGTCTGGGGCACAGCCAACTACCATGGCAACAGCCCTGTAAGCAACATAGGGAACATAAGAGTAACCTGGCTTCCGGCATGCAAGTTTCCAAATCTTTGCCATATATCCTACCATGGAAAAACAATGGAAATGCATAGTAACTGAGTATCTAGCTCATCAAATGCAGATCCTAGAAGACTCTTGCTTTTTCCTACTACCAGTGCGTTCTTCCAAACCCCCAAATCCATTTGCTTCCTGGACATTAACACTTAGATACTTCCAAAGACCTCTCCAACACATCCAAAATTGAAGTCATCATTATTTTACCTAAACGTGTGTCTCCTATTGCCTTCCCCAGGCTGGCTAGGAATTAGAAACAGTCGTTTCCTGAGTATCTCTTTTCCCCACTAGTCTACTTGTTCTCTGATACCTGTTGATTCTGCTTCATTATCCTATCAGGTCTGAAGCAAATCATCTAGATTCAAATTCCTGCTTTACCACTTATTAGCTATATGATCTCAGGCAAGTTACTTAACCTTTCTGAAATACAGCACCCTCATCTTCAGATAGGTAATAATAGTACTTAAGTTATAGGTCTTTGTGATGATTAAATAAGTTAATATATGTAAGCACTTAAAACACTACCTAACATATGGAAAGAGCTCAATAAATGTTATCTCTTCCTATTATTATTATTTTATTACTGTTTTTTTTCTATCTACCTCCTTCCCATCATCCCCTCTGCCACTGGCTCTGATCAATATTACACCTAGATTACTAAAACTGCCTCTTAACTAAGTATTCTTCCTTTAATCTTGCCCTTTCCAACATATTCTTTACCCACCAGGCAAACAGTTTGGACTCAAAGTGAATCATGTCTTTCTCCTACTAAAATCTGCTAAGGCCTTCCCATAGCTTTTAGGGTAACATCCAAATTCTTCCAACATGTATATAAGGACTGCTTTTACCCAAAAGGAAAGTACAATACAATCTGTCATCCTGTAAATTCCAGCTCCACTCTCCTGATCTAATGTGTCAGAACCAAAAGTTCTCATGTTCACACATCACAATGCTAATACCACACTTATTAATTAGAGATTACGTAGTCAGTCAAACCCCCCAAAAACCTTTAGTTCAGGGACTACATTTATTCATTTTTGTACCTCGGAAACTTATTCCAGTATATCGCAGAAGAATTCAATAAATGTTTGCTAAATAAAGGCTGAATCATTAAAAATAACTTATCATTGAAATACTGTCTCAAATATACGGCAAAGATAAAAACCACTCCTAAAATAGCTTTCATAAAGAAACTCAATATAAAATTCTGCATTCCTTTTAGAAGGAAAAAACATTCTGAGTTATGAAAATTCTTACCTGGATATATTTCTTGCTATAATCACAACCTGGCTGTAGGGATCTGAAATCCACTCTGTGTAACTTACTCAGTGGCTGAACTTCAGGCACTCCACTGACTTCCCTTATTAATTCAAGTGGCATATCAGTTCTGCTTCACAGTGATGTCCAAAGCAAATTCAAATAGGGAAGTTGACAGCTTGCTGCTGAAAACACAAGACCAGTGTTTTACCCAAAATGTAGTCAATAATTTGCTCTAAGCCTCTTTGACTTAATTTTGCTTCTCCTTTCCTTTAAATGAGTTACCACGGTTGGGAAGGCCGGGACAGAAGGATAGATTATTTTACATTTTATTACAAGGATCAATACACAGCATTCTTTTAAGGAAGTGAAACTCGACACTTTTCTACTTAGCTTTTGTATTTAAAGTACCTCTAAAAGCCAGTTTTAAGATCTGTGAAAACTTCACTAATGCTTTTACCACCTTGCTTTAAAATGTAAAAGCTATTGCGGAAGGAGAGTGGCTGAAAAGCTTTGTTTTTGTTTTTTAAACCCCTTGGCGGTTGTAATATTGTGTAAGTAAATTGTGCACAAAAAGCTTGCCACAGTATTATCTGTGGCCTCCTCCCTTCACCCTCTAAATAACCGAAAGAAACAATTATTAAACTGAAGCTAACTTGTGCATTGTAGGTTCAGTCTTATTCCTCAAACCTCTTGACCGGGTCTGTCACTACTGTCAATATTTAGTTTTAATGTATGCGCACCAACCTTCCCCAAGCAACTTGGGCTTCCTGAGAGCAGGGACGTCTGCCTCTCCCAAAGCGCCAGGCAAGATGCTCAACACCAGCAGGCTCAAGGTAACACGTAAGTAAGGTTTCTCTGCAATACTTACATCAAATTTTGCTCTAAACTAAATCAACCCCTTTATAATACCAAATCCGGTCCCAACCCACCTTGTACCCACGCAACGAACTCCAAACTTACCTCTTAGAAATTCACTGACCCGCACTCCGGAAGGAAACCTGCGAAGAGTTTACATGGGCGCGCTCAGGACGTCACACGCACGCTGACGCCCAGCTCCCACGCATGCGTACAGTGTCACTAGCGCTAAACAGTCGTTCCTTCCCGCTCCCGGGGAGTGCAAACTGCGTAATAGTTCCCAGGCCTAAGAAGCCCTGGACGTTACCCCAAACTTGTAGAAAATTCGGCGTTAGAGGTGGCCTAGGCTCTCAGGACAGGCCCCGCCCAGTCCGGTCGCATCTCCCAGAATTCTTGCCGCTCCCATTAACTCCGCTCCCCGTCGATTCCCCGCGTTCGTGGCTGGAGGCGCCTGACAGGGAATCGGGGCGAATGTGCAGCGCGGGATTTGCGATTCGGTTTGATAGCTTGGAAGCCCCAGTGGGCAGCGCCCTTCTTTAACTTCAGTTCTCTTTCCTCCAGAAGTAAGCACCCAAATGCAGTTTTTACAAGGAAATAGTTACAAAGATAACAATGTTATTTGATACTTTGTATAGCAATTCTGGGGCATTGGCATCATTCCTCCAATGGGTTATGCTATTTACAGGCAGATTTGGTTTACCTTGTTATTGGTTTCTAGGGCTATGATTTGTGTTATAATAAATAAGATTTGTTGTTAAGTGTGTATCCTTTGCAAATTTCTGATGTATGCCTTCAGTCATATAAGCGAAAACACCTCAGTGTGAGACTGTAAGGCAACAAAGGATTACACAAATATTTCCAAGGCTAATTTGGACTAAAATATCTGCTTTAGATAAATATTTGCAGGAAGAAATAGCTAACTATTTTTAAAGTACCTATTCTTTCAACAGGAAGCATTATCTTTCCCTTCCCTACCGTGGTTATATACCATGCATGAGCCGGGGGTGACAGGTGAATAAGCTCAGGAGCTGTCCATTTGAGGAAAACTATGGTAAGTAAGTGTCACTGCCCTGTTCATGTATGAACGCTGAGGTGTTGCCCCAGTTCTTGGGCCCTGGGCTTAGAAGAATCACAAGCCTTGGCCCGCATGAAGGAGAGACATGACAAACACTCCGCAAACCTGCGTCAAGAATGTACTATAAGTAAAGTTTAAGGGTTCAAAGCTAAAGACGTTTCCTAAGGGGAAAACAGGTCTGTCTCTGTGAGTGGAGAAGACACTGTCTACTTCTGTGTTTTCCCTTTTATATGCTAGTAGTTTAGGTAAAGGTTAATTATAATTATTAATAACTATATGTCACTGTTTTGGGGACTGAATTCTTTCCAGGTATGGACATAACTTAAAGGTTGTGTTTCAGTCATTCTTTCTAATACACGTATGGTAGGGAAAGTGCCATAACTTGTTTATGGTGTATTTTACATTGTCTGACTGGTGGTCAGTGTTCCATGGCCTAATTGCCCCATTCTTTAAGACTGAAATAACTATTCCCTCTTTTTATTTTTCTGTAACCGTTTCTTCCTTATTGTTTTTCTGTAACTGCTTTCTCCTTTCTCTTCTACTGATTTCCATTACCGCTCACTTATTTTTCTGTCCCTAATATAAAGGTCAGACTCTGTCGTCGTTTCTTCTCTGGCCTCACCCAGCTGTGAAATAACTGTTCCTAGTCCCTAAGTGAAGCTCTCCAAATGAGCTTTGGATCCTGACCGTTTTCATCTCCCCTCTGTCCTCAGTAATATTAACACATCTTCTCTCAATGTATTTTCAACCCTCCTTCCTCATTCGTTCTTTCCTATCAGCATTTAAACACATTCTTCCAATCGTGGAAGCTTTTTAAGGGCAGGGAGAATTGCCTACTAAGTAGAGCCTGTGCAGTGTCTGGAAAATTGTGGGTGATAAATATTCGTTGAATTAACAAATAAATGCTAAGGAAAACTGTTTCTCTTTCTTCACCTCTGATTTTCATCCCATCCCACTCTGTTATACTGAAACTGCTCTTGACAAAAAACATTGAAGACCTACCTCTGTGTTGCTAAGCCAAAAGGACATTATTAGTTTTATCTTTGTAAAAGCATGTTCATTTCGCTACAAATAGTTGTAGTTTTCCTCTTACCTTTTCATCAATTGAATCTTCTAAAATCGTTCCTCATCATCTGTTTAGCCTATAAATGTCTATATTCTGTAGGATGTGATGAAGATATCTAACAGAAGTGTGCATTAACTCCTTTTTTTTGTTGTTGTTGTTATAGTGGTTGTTCTCAATTTCTCTAGGATGTAAACACTTCCTACACATCCTAGTAACTTCCAGTCTTGTTTCTTTTTCATAATCTCCCAATTAGTGGCAGAGCTGGGATGCATCTGGCTCCAGAGCCTATCTGCTTTTCCTCACATTAGCAATTAGTTTCTACAAATGAAGAAAATTACACATGAATATACAGTACAAATTAAGATAATAAGAGAGGGGGGAAAAAAGAGAGATTGAATCAACTGGATAAGGCACTGAGGGCATTAATGCCAAAACAATCTATTACTGTTTTTCTATGCCTGTTGAAGCAGCATTGAAAAGCTACTCTAAGGCTAACAATTAATGTAATAACTATTAAAAATTATAATTTTTAAAGGTGCAGTGAAAAGTTTTGATATAAAATCTACAATATAAAAATGTTCGAAATTGAACACTTTTAAGAACTTTTTAAGAAAAGTTAAAATGAGATTCTCAATAATAAGTGACGAGCACCAAAAGTGGAAAGAGTACTTTTTTAGCTGATGCATAAATAAAAAGATCCTGTGCAGTTATTGTAAGTAATAAAGGTGAAAGAAATTAATCTGCAAGTTGCTGGCACTTCTTCCCTCTCATTACTGTTCTCAAATCATTCTTTACTATTTGCTTTTTAATGACTAAATGTCAATTTGAATTGCCTAACAGTCTAACACTTCAAATTCATTTCCTTTGCATTAATTGTGGGGTCATTAACCTATTGCTATTTTCTATCTATCTATCCTGCAAGATGTTGTCATCATGTTGCATCCCTGCAGCCTGACAATATCATCTCCTATTTACTCCTGAGATTTTCTATCAATAATAGCTAGGATATAGTGGTTGGAGTTCATTTTGTTATATCTAACATCATTTCTGCCCAATCCTAATGAACATCTAGCTTGATTTATCACATTCTATTTCAATAAAGCATCAAATTTTTATATTGATATATAGTTGAACCAGGAGATAATCCAAACAAATTTATATCAAAATTTATGTTTAAATTATAAATTTAAATGATAAGGCATATTAGGAAGACAACAAAGATATTTTTGAAATATAACATTGTGTACCATAAATTGAGAAAAACAGGTGTCTGTTGAAGAGTTCTCCCTAAAACTTTTGTATTTTATTAGTAATTTTTAAATTTACATTAAATTTTAAACTTCCAGTTCCCTTCAAATCCTACTTTTTTTAAAAATTGTCTTTCTTGTCTAAGAAAAAAACCCTATATTCAAATTTTAATTACAGACTGTAAATAGATCAATATTTTATAGTGTATTGATTGATAGAAGTAAATTATAATTATGTACTTTCTCTTCTTCAAAGACTATAAGAAATATATGACCTTCCCAAAATAACTGTTTCTCTATGTGTAACATTTTCTTAATTTTTTTTTTTTTAAAGGCATTGTGTAACTTAATGAATATTCTGAGAACATTTACCAAGTGCCTGGGATTGATCAGGACTCTGGAGCATTAAGTTGTGCACAATCAGGCATGTCCCCAGACCATTTGGAACTTGCAGTGGAGATGGAATCTTTCATAAATTCAGAGAAATCAATGCAAAATTTTTATTATGATTCAAGATATAAAGGACAGTTCATGGTACCAGGAAAGTATAAAATGGGAGAAACTGACCTAAATAGAAAAGTCACAGCAAGGCTTCCTGAGGAAGTAAGAATTAAGCAGAAATGAGAATATAGCAATATATTTCCTTTATAGCAATAAAGGAAAACTGATTCTCTAAATTTCAGTCCTGTTACAATATATAGCTTCAAGCATAAAATACTCTGGACTAGTCAATACATTTTTAGTCTTCTTCCTTTCCGAACCCTGTATCCAGCCTTTATTTTGATTATGAGGTCAAACTTATTGCTTCTTTTGCTAGCTCTAGGCTGTAGACTGCAGCAGATATAATTTTATGTGATTATGCTCAGATATTATATGTGAAAATATGAGAATATACTCAGATTGAGACTCTGGTAAGACTGGCTCATATTAAGCAAACATTGATATAAAAAAACTGATAATACAAATAAATTCCAACCAGAATTTTTAATTGACTGTGTTTACAGAATAGGACATTATCTTAATATAAGTGGTTATGAGAAGCCAAATTGTTAATATAAACTCTTGGTTGTTGGGAAAGCATAGAATTTAAACAAAGAAAGTTTATTTGATGATCCTACATTTTAACATAATCAAGTCATGTTAGTTTGATATAACAGTCTACTGTAGAAATATATGTGGATGCTTAATGTGTGTGGTCCAGGGCACCATCTTCCCTTAATGTCTGCCTCTGAGGTGGTCTCTTTTCTAGGCACTTAATCAATCTCAACCTTCTTCAGACGCTTCCTATTTTCTTTCTGTGCCTTGATTTGAATTATTAGTAGAAATAGATTACAGCTATGGTCCTTATAATATTTACAAGTATTTGGCTGTGACATGTTTCTATCCTTAGCTTTCTAACAATTTATAAAATTCAAGCCTCTTTGTATAATCACTGTAATATCTCTAATGATTCTGAAAAGACAGTTAGGGATCTCTCTTTTTAAAAAGCGTCTCATCTAAAGCGTATGATCTAATTTTTCTAGATATGTGTCCACTTCTTTCTAAGTACAAAGTCTTCAAGGCTTGTTAGTGAATTAGCTGTCCTGCTGCTAAAACCCAAGCTGCATGAACTCAGAACTCAGAGTTGGCTGATTTTCTGTGAACAATTGAAAGTTCAAGGCTCATCTCATTGCTATAACAAGAATGAACACTTTCTTCTTCTAGTTTTCTTTCTTCCAGCTGAGAGGATTCTTAAAAGAATTTATGCATTTTGTTGGGGTAAAAACATTTATCTGAAATTTAACCATCCTTTCAGTTTTACTTCAACTGTTTTCTCCTCTGATTAATTCAAATAAAATTTAATATTTAATACTTTTACTTTAAAACAACATTTATATATTATGATTTCTTTATTTTAAAAATAATTCTATCTACCCACCCAGGTAGCTTCATTTCTAATTATATTTATTTGTACAGAGGTGTCTGAAATAATGTTCATAAAATATTAACACTGGTTATTGTTAAGTGTAGGATTTGGATGACTAGCTGCTTTCATTTTTGTTAATTAAAAAATTATTTTTACTTTTTTTAATCATTTAGCAACATAACTAAAAACAACTAAACCAAAATAATTTTTTGAAGGCCTCAAAGTGTATTTAAGCAACTTTTAGTGCTAAAATTATCTGATAACCATTTTGGGTGTTTATGCAGCTTATACTCTACTTCTCTAAAAACTGCCTTCCCCACACAAAGAAGTCTAACCATGCAGCCAGGCTGGAATTACATACTCGATGCTGTTCCACCCTGACTATAGGGCGGGTGAGGGTGATCACTTGATCACTTGACTTAGGGTCAGCCAATCTCTTGCCTGTGCTGAGCCAATCAGCTTCTCTCTCTTAGGAAGAT
>RJWJ010000587.1:0-32486 GCA_004363605.1 Indri indri
CATGCGCCACCATGCCCGGCTGATTTTTTTCTCTATATATATTTTTACCTGTCCAATTAATTTTCTTTCTATTTTTGGTAGAGATGGGGTCTCGCTCTTGCTCAGGCTGGTCTCGAACTCCTGAGCTCAGAACGATCCGCCCACCTCGGCCTCCCAGAGTGCTAGGATTACAGGCGTGAGCCACCGCGCCCGGCCTCATTGCAGTTTTGATTTGCATCTTGCTAATGTTTAATGATGTTGAGCATCTTTTCATATGCTTATTGGCCATTTATATATCTTCTTCAGAAAAATGTCTCTTCAAGTCCTTTGTCCATTTTTTAGTTGGGTTATTTGTGTTTTTTGTTGTTGTTGAATTTTAGTCATTCTTTATATATTCTAGCTATTAATCCTTTATCAGATATATGATTTACAAATATTTTCTCCCATTCTGGGGGTTGCCTTTCACTCTGTTGTCCTTTGATACATGAAAGTTTTTTATTTTGATAAAAGTCCAATTTATTTAATTTCTTTTTGTTGCCTATGCTTTTGGTGTCATATCTAAAAAATCATTGCCAAATCTAGTATCATGAAGCTTTTCCCCTATGTTTTCTTCTAAGAGTTTTATAGTTTTAGTTCTTATGTTTAGGTCTTTGAACCATTTGAGTTAATTTCTGTATCTGGTGTAAGGAAAGGTTACAACTTCATTCTTTTTACGTGGTTATCTACTTTTTCCCACAACATTTGTGGAAAATGTGTCTTTTCCCCAATTGAATGGTTTTAGCACCCTGGTTGAAAATCATTTAATTAACTATGAGAGGGTTTATTACTGGGCTTTCTAGTCCTGAACTCATTTTTAGCAAGCGTTATTCATCTACAATATGAATACATCAGAGTTTATTCAAACATTCCCCTATTGATGGATATATACATTATATCCAGGCTTTTGTCACTACAAGCAATGTTGCAATAAACATATTAGAATATACAGTCTTAACATGCTAGTACTTTTGTTTCTCTGTAATGTATTCACAAAAGCAGAATTTTTAGGTCAAGTGGTACGTTTAGTTTTTAATTTCAGGCAGGTCACTTTTTTCTAAAAGATATATGAATTCACATTTCTGTCAGCCATAGATGAAAGCCTGTTTCTCCACATCTTTGGTAGCACTTAGAAATCTTTTTAATATTTCCTAATATGACCATTTAAAAATGGTAAAAGGTCTTAGTCAGTATTTTTTGGTGAAAAGTGAACAATACTGATAAATATCATATATTTCAAAAACATTTTACTCTTGGTTTTAAAAAAATCTCTATCCAGCCGTGCATGGTGGCTCACATCTGTAATTCAAGCACTTTGAGAGGCCAAGGCAGGAGGATCACATGAGGCCAGGAATTCGATATCAGCCTGAGCAAC
This sequence comes from Indri indri, assembly GCA_004363605.1. NCBI lineage: Eukaryota > Metazoa > Chordata > Mammalia > Primates > Indriidae > Indri > Indri indri. The sequence goes on from RJWJ010000587.1 coordinate 1,391, forward strand.
ATAGCAAGACCCCATCTGTACAAAAAATTTAAAAATTAGCCAGGTGTGGTAATGCACTTGTAGTCCTAGCTACTTGGGGAGGCTGAGGCAGGAGGATTACTTGAGCCTAGGCTGCAATGAACTATGATCATGCCATTGCACTCCAGTCTGGGTGACAGAGCAAGAACCTGTTTCTAAAACAAACAAACAAAAAAACTCTGTCCTCTCAAAACATGAGAAATGCAAATGAGAACAGATTGTCATTTCTATGTGTTATTAAATGGGTAAATTAACATGTTTAAACAATCAAATTTTAAGTGTTTTTCCTGCTTTAAGCCATTTTGAAGTAAGCAAAATAGCCAATGGCTTCTCATTTTTCTTAGCTTAATGCAGATACCGAAAGAGAAGAAGGAGAAGAGTTTGAAGACAACATGGATGTTTTTGATGACAGCAGTTCCAGCCCTTCTGGCACCTTAAGAAATTATCCACTCACTTGCAAAGTTGTTTATTCCTACAAGGTTTGTATTTCTCCAACATATTGCTGTTACTAAATTGTGACAGCTCCGAGGATATATGTGAATGTATCTACCCAGCCTCTCATACTGTGCTTGCTTAGCATATAATTGTTGTAAAGTTAATAATATTAGAGGCAACATAACATAATGTTGAAGAGTTTAGGCTCTGGGTTAAAATCCTGTCTCTGCCACTTATGAGCTGTATGCCTTGCACTAATCCCTTAGTCTCTGTGAGCCTCAGTTTCCTTATCTATACCATAAGAATAATATTGTAGGGTACATGCGAAGATCAAATAAGGTAATACTTTTATAGCAAAGCACTTAGCACAGTGCCTGGCATCTAGTAAATTTTCAGTAAATAGAACTCTTTATCCTTATTATCAGTCACCTTCTTGGCATAGGACCCTCCATTAGGATGACCCTCAAAATTGATACCAAAGGAAAGTTGTGTTACAAAGCAGTTTTTAAAACCTTGCCTTTCTTCATCCCAATATAAACAACTCTAGTTATGCGTGTTAAGCAGGGACCGGGGTGAATAGATGCCAGAGTTTCCAAACCTGATTTGGTATAATAGTTCTTACTCTCTCTCACCCCTGCCCTGCTTTCCCACTAATTTTTTATTCAGCCCAAAGTAAATTGAGTTTCAATTCCTCAGTTCCTTTCTTTCTCTCACTCCTCTCATCCAGCCAGTGCTATTGACTCCACCTCCAAAACATATCCTGAATCTACTCATTTTCACTATCTCTGCTGCCACCATCTTGGCCTAAACCATTGCTGTGATTACCGTGAAAGGAAAAAAATCCTCCTAATTGGTCTCCCTCTTTCATACTTGCCTTCCAACAGTCCATTTTCTACTCTGAAGCCAGAATTACTGTTAATACATAAAGGAGATGATTTTAATCCTCTTCCTTAAAAATCCTTTTTAAACTTTCCATTACATGTAGAAAAAAACCCAAACTCTTCCCTAGGGTCTATTAATGTCCAGCCTGATCTGGCCCCAGCCATTCTCCCTCGCTTCATACCTTCATGTTAGACCATTCCCAGCCCCACCCACTCACTGCACAGTGGCCATTCTGGCCTCCTGTCGGGCTTCAAAAGCACCAGGCTCCTTCCTGACTTCATGTCTTTCACTTGCTGGTCCCTCTACCTAGAACTCCCTTTCCCCAAGTCTGTTGGCTGCCCACTGCTCCTTACTGAAGCTCAGCTCAAATAGTGCCTCCTAGGGTCACCCCTAGCTGCCTAAATATATAATCAACTCCTCGGTCACCACTCTCTGTGCCCTCTTTTATTTACTGTATAGCTCTTATTACCAACCAAACTTAATCCTCTTTATTTTCATATTTCTTTGTCTGACTCCCCACTAAAGGTCCTTGAAGGCAGAAATCTTGTCTGTGTCTGTGTACCCTGTGTGTCTTCAGCACTTAGGACAATGCCCGGTGCATGGTGATCACCAGTAAACAATTGTGGGCTGAATAATGAATGATGGAAGGAGGGTACGAACAACAAACCTTTCTCTGGCCCCCATTCTGATGGAGACATCAGTGAGAAAGGATAGTGCCAAGGGCTAACAGCAGAGGAAGGGTCTGGAGAGAATCTTCACCTATCATGTACTGGACAGTCTCACTCCCACCACCGTCATCCTTGTGTAGCCAAAAGGTGGCAGTATTTACTTCTCAATAGCAGTGATTTCCAGATTTCTGAGTTTAATATCCTTTCATTATATATTTAAATTCATAATACTTCCTGTTTTCTAAAAGGGGTTTTTTTTTCCAATTTAAATTGTTTTTATAATCTTTAGAAAATTTGAAATCATCTTCTGAGATACTTGGAAAGGTCTTTATATATAGGGTATTGTAAAACTAGGGTTGGGAATGTTTCCCGACGTCACCTATTATTGCTATATTTACTTGAAAGTTCCAGAACTAAAATTTAAGGTCCTTAAATGAAGAAGGGTCCTAAGTGTCTGAGTGATTTTAAACAGCTCACATTCATCCAACATTCCCTCTATTAACATATCCCAGGCACGTCCCTCTGGTAAACCAGACTATAAAAATCTATAGAGTCAGTTAATCACTGAATAAATGTTTATTGAATGCCCAATATGCAATAACTTTTGGGGATGTAAGAATGAATATGACATTATTCCTGCCCTCCAGGAATGGATAGTCTGGAGGGGGGATAAATATTAAATGGGAAAATAGACACCATGTATGAAAAGATTTATAGTAAAGGTAAAGCCACTAATTCTACCTGTGATAGTTGGGAGAAATTTATAGATGAGGTGGCATTTAAATTAGGTTATGAATAAGACCTTTCTAGATAGAGTGAGAACATAGAGAGTGGAAAGAGCCTTCTAAGCAAAGAGTATAGCAGCAGATACAAAGTGCGGTAAGAGTACAGGGTGTTCAGGAAATGGTCAGTTCAGTGGTATGGGAGCATCCAGTGAGGGAACAGAGCAGTTGGATGTAAAGCTGTTTGTTTTCAGATCCTAAAGGGCCTTTGTACCAGACTCAGAAGTTTAGTTTTGATCCTGGCTGGGAGGATCCACTGGATGTCCTAAAATCAGATTGGATTTGGAGGAGGTAACCCTGCTCATGGTATAGATACTTTAGAGGATAGATTAGAATAGAGAGACTGATGTTAAGCCTAATCATGATTCCTATAGTCCAGACCAACACAGAAGGCCTAGAATAATCTGGTAAGAACAAAGAAAAGCTTTGTTAGATTCAAAAGCCTTAAAAATGTTAATAACTTTTGACCTTATTAATCCATCCCAAGGAAATAAATCATAATGTAGAAAAATGCTTTGGATATAAAAATGTCCTTTCATTATAGTACTACTTTATATACTTTATAAGAGCTCCAAGTTAGAAGTCCAATAAGGGAATAGTTAAATTACCATTCATGTACCATAACCATAACATATGATATTATGAAGATGATTGAAATTTACATTAGTAAGTTTTTATATAAAAAGAAACACTTATAATATCAAATAAAAAAGTAGGATACCAAATTGTATGTACCTTAAGACCTCAATTATGCATATTTTCCAACTTTTCTGCAATGAACATGTATTTTATAATCAGGAAATTTTGTTTTTAAACATACTGTTTTAAAAGAAAAGACAGAAAATTTGGAGAGAGATTGGTGGGAATGGAGTTCTGGTTGTCACTGGACTTAAGGAGACAGTATGAGACCATGTGTGTATTTAATAACTATTTACTGACCACTTACTGTCTTCAGGTGGGATAAGTGAGAAGAAATACAGTCCCTGCCTGCCTTAAGTCTTTCTAGTAGGAAGCTCACAGGACTAACAGCTAACTAGAATGCCATGGTAGTCAGTGTTAAAGGGATGCGCAAAGCTTTATAAGAACAAAAGGATGAGCAGGCAATGAGCTCATCATGGCTGGTGGGGGAAAACATAGGAGATGAGCCTCAAATCATGAGTAATAATAACTACAGTAACCCTATAAGGAAGATATTATCAAATACCCCATTTATTTAACAAATATTACTTGAACATCTTCCATATATCAGTGCTGTGCTCTTTTCTAGGCTCTGGGATATAGCATTAATCAAACAGACAAAAATCTCTGCCCTCATGGAGCTTATATTCTAATAGGAAAAAAAAGAAAACTGAGGCTCAAAGACATTTTATAGTCACTTGCCCATAGAAACAGACCGAAGCTGAACTTAAACCCACAGTAATCTAAATCCATTCATCAGATAGGAAAAAGGGAGCAGAGCATGCGGGGTAGAAAGAGCAGCCTGGTAAGAACATAAGAGGCAAGGGAGAACATGGTGTACCCAGAAAACAAGTGTACTGAGTCCAAAGCATCAAGAGGCCCATGGGGACCAAACTCTGTAGGGTCTCGATTGCTGCGCAAAGGACTTGACCTTGTTAAGTGGAAGAACTGGACATCACTGCCTAAGGATGGTATGATCAAGCTAGTGTCTGCTTATGTTGGACAACTAGTGCTGCTGCAATGTTGGACAACTTTTGTGGATCTCTGTGACTTTTTTTTTTTGAGATGGGGTCTTGCTATGTTGCCCAGGCTGGTATCAAACTCCTGGGCTCAAGCAATATTCCTGCCACAGCCTTCTAAGTAGCTGGGATTACAGGCATATGCCACCAAGCATGGCTTCTGTGGCTTTTTTTTTTCTTACAAGGGCAGCAATATATTTAAAGGTGCTCTGTCCCTCCTGCTTTGCTCTCACATACATTAATGTCTGGTTGTGTTGGTACTTTTTAAGTCTTACCATGGAATTAGGAAAACATTTTATTACAAAGGTACCTTTTGCTGATATACTCAAGGCATAGTGTGGTTTCAGAGTAGCAAATAAATCCACCGGAAAAGCTACCAACAGTAAATGAGCAAGTTCTTTTCCCCTCATATTTTGAGATGAGGTAATTTTCTTGAAAATCTGATCCTAGAATATTCTGTGATTGGTCAGCTATTTTCAATATTATTTTTCTGTCTCAGTGAGCTATGGCAACATCCAGAATCTGGGTTTTGATGCAATGTTTTAATGTTCATGAAATGGGAAATGGGCTTTGGAAAGTGACCCATTTTTTTTGTCTTGTTTTTGCTTACATAACTGGGAAATATTTTACACTTTGAAATTGTGAGATTTGAAGAACTGTATGGTCACAGGTGATAGTTTTAACTGATCTTGGGACTTGGGGAAAGCTTTTAAGACTATTTACTAGAGAGCCAGAAGAAGCCAGCAAGCCCCTGCCGATCACATGTGGCAGGCAAGGCTCTTTAGGAAGCAAAGCCAAATGGATTATCTGACCCCTCCGCAAAGCCTCTGAGAGTTTCCTCTCAGGTTTTGCAATCTCAGGGGCAATATCTAGGCAGCTGATGCTAGTGGATTCCTGCTGTCAGGGATAATAAAACCATTCTAGTTAGCAGCTTATGCAGAAGAACCCAAGTGGATCAGCCTAGTCTTAACAGTTATGTTGGAGCATAATAAATGCAAACCTTGACTGATCACAATCATTTCCTTTCCCACAATTTTCCTCTTTTGGCCACTGGGTTACAGTGATTCCAGATCAGTCCTAGGCACTGCTCAAGCTGTCATCTAATTCATGTACATAGTTCTTTGCATTTTCACAGCATGCACCTCCATTGTGGCAGTTCCAACTCGGTGCCTGCTTCTTTGCCTCTGTTTCCCAAGTCATCATGGTTTTGTGCTTATTCATCCCACATTGCCCCTCCCCCCATTCTCTGGAGAATGGCAGGACTGTCATTTTGAAGAAATGGAGGCATCAAGTTGAATAACTTACTGATAGACACATAAGCTGGAGTTGGGACCCAGGTCTTCTACTTCCAGTATGGTGCTCTGTCCATTGAACCTGATTGCCTCTTGACGATTCAGTTTCTCCAGTTTTTGTTGTGGTTTTATTTTATTTAGTTTTTGAAAGTAAAACTTCACCTCATTATGATTGTTTTACAGCATTTAAATTTTTATGTTCAATACGTTTCTCAAAATCATTTCAATATTTTGATCTCCCATTTTTGTTATGATCGGCTAACATCTGCTCTTTATCTAACCTTTTTAATTTTGTCCATGACCATCCTACATTGCAGGCTTCTCAACCAGATGAGTTGACCATTGAGGAACATGAGGTGTTAGAAGTGATTGAAGATGGAGATATGGAAGACTGGGTAAAGGTATATTCCTTTGCTCATATCGCCCCTTCTTGTGACATTTTTAGGAGTTTTTTTTTGGTTCTTGTTATGCCCTGTCCAAATTTGTTTGTGTGTGCAAGTTTGTGTGTGCAAACTTGTTTTGTCACATGTCTTTTACCCAGGCTCGAAATAAAGTTGGCCAAGTGGGTTACGTGCCAGAAAAGTACCTACAGTTTCCCACCTCGAACAGCCTACTGAGCATGCTGCAGTCCCTAGCTGCTTTGGACAGTCGGTCACACACGTCCAGCAATTCCACGGAAGCAGAACTCGTTTCAGGCAGCCTCAACGGAGATGCCAGTGGTAAAGACTGAAACAAGGCACTCTTTATTTGGTCACATTTGACCTAAACTGTATTGCCCTGGAGTAAGCCATCAGTAGGTTAAAAAGCACAACTTTATTCTATCCTATGATATGTTTTCCTTTATTTGGTCACATTTGTCTTATACAGTAGAACCTAAAGTTGATCTTCAGTGAGTAAAAAAAAAAAAAAAATTACAACTTTACTCCTATTCTATATGATGCTGTTTTAGTTGTCACTGAGCGAAGGGGTGGCTGTCAGTGTTCTCACCAGCTTTGTCTCTCTCTTGCTCCCTAGTCTGTTTTGTGAAAGCACTTTATGATTATGAGGGCCAGACAGATGATGAGTTATCTTTTCCTGAGGGAGCGATCATCCGTATCTTGAACAAAGAAAACCAAGATGATGATGGCTTCTGGGAAGGGGAATTCAATGGGCGGATTGGAGTTTTCCCATCGGTGCTAGTGGAAGAACTTTCATCCTCAGAAAATGGTGACGCTCCGTGGATGAAGGAGATTCAGGTACATGAGAGGGAAGGAAGCTGAATTAAAAGATGTTTAAAGAAAATTACTCCCAAGGGGTCTGTTGATCCAAACAAAAGTGGGCTGTAGCCTCTGCCTCACTCTCACCACTTCAGCCCTCAGTGTGTCTGCAAAACTGAATTTGAGAAACCAGAGACTTGTCAGCCCTTGTGGAATGTGGTCATATTACACCACCCTTCTCCCATATTCTGTCCTCTGAATCAGTTAACCAAAATGCTAAATCGTACACAACATACCAGAGTTTTCTTTGGTGGAGAGAAGGAAACAGACCAGAGAGGGAATGTTAGTTTACGTAGTAAAACTCTCGGCTATTTCTCTCCCTCACTGTCAGAGCCTCCCTGCCCAGCTCAGATCTGCCAATCCATTTCACAGAATTAACCAGCTGCCAGATCTCCCATTCCACTCTCAGATGGCCTTGGACTTAGCTCATCGTAGGGAAACTTGCGGTCACAGTTTGGTTTGTCCTCTCTGCATTTCTATCTGCAGCCCAGCGGGTAGAGGAATAAGGAACGTGATTGCCGCTCTCGTTTGCATGGTGACTGTGACCACTTAGCCTGACTGACATGTACAGAGCCTGGGGAAGTCAGAAACTCAGCCAGTTATTTTTTATCTTCACCAAAAAAAGTACTACTTGTCCCCTCTTTTGTTCTTCACTGAGTTTACTGAATTGGCTAATTTGGTATGTTTTCAGTAGAACCTTAGAGAATGGTCTGACTTGATAACTGCTTAAAATAAGCCAAAATCAATAATATAATGAGATCGGTGAGAGTAAAAAGTTAAGTGCAACACAAAATTGGGGTTTAGGGTGGTTATTTTCGGCTCCTTTGCTTCTAATGAGGCTGACAAGGTTTAATAGTCTTAACTTAGCTCCAGAGAAAGGACTGTGTGCCGAGCAGTCAGAGAAGCAGCCAGGCTCTCTCCTGCCTGAGGAGGGGGGCGCCTGGTAACCTCCTTCCCTTTGCTGCAGATCTCTCCCTCCCCCAAGCCGCATGCCTCCCTGCCTCCACTGCCGCTGTACGACCAGCCTCCCAGCAGCCCCTACCCCAGCCCAGATAAGAGGAGCTCCCAGTACTTTCCCCGGTCTCCTTCAGCAAATGGTAAGGGTTCTCCTGGGCATGGGTCTGAATGCATTTTCACTTCAGAAATCCACATATTCGCCTGAAGGGCAAACAGATCTGCATTAGCATTTTTATTGCTCAACAACTCAAATAAAGTGAGCTGCTTTGGTTCTCTCCCTTAGAAAACAGCCTTCATGCTGAATCACCAGGATTCTCACAGGCATCAAGGCACACTCCTGAGACCTCATATGGCAAACTGCGACCTGTAAGTCTCCGCTCTGCAGGGTTACTGAATGCGTAGTTCTTCTAAATACAGAGTTAGAAATGGTTCCCCGTGGCCCACGTGTTGTTGCTGATTCTGCCAAGCAAGGGGGAAATAGGTTTGAGAAGGTAAAAAGAGCTATTGAAAAGGAAGCAATAAAAATCAACTCATCTTAGAACGTTTAGTCTACACTGGAACTTTTTTCACTGAGCCATGGTGAGATCGCAAGATGATAGGTAGGAAAGTGTATTTACGTTATAACAAGCTTTGTGAGCATTAAAGTGGTCTCATTATGAAAAAGAAGCACTTTTTTCTCAGCAAGCACTTATTAAGAACCTCTTTTCCAAGCCTGTATTTGCCTTCTTGAGGAGCATTGAGATGAAATAATGAGGTACACATCATGGCCTCAAAGAGCTTCTATTCTCAGGGTGAATATATTCTTGCAAATAGTTGCCTCTACTCACCTCACTTTACTGACGTCTCAGTTCTACCCCTCACTGCACTCCAAGGTCCTAACTTTGACCTTGGTAATCCAGCGCTTAATTTGCAATTTTATTTTCCTTGACCTTTATCAGCTTTTGACACCATTAGTTGAACCACTGACTTCCTTTGGCTTTATCCATTCTGCTGATGTGTGTTGAGTGCCTTGTTAAGGACTTGGGTCTTTATCCTAAATGTGACAGGAAGCCATTGTAAGGTGGTAAGCAGGACAGTCTTGTGGCAAGTTTTGCATTTTTAAAACATTGCTATAGCAGCCAAGTGGAGAATGAATGGAAGGTGTGAGAATGGACATGGGGAGCCCTTACGAGGCCGGAGCAGTGTCCTAGAAAGAGGTGGTGGTGGCACGGCCTTGTGGCTAAGGGTGGGAACAGAGTGAGGCGGCTGACGTGCTTGGTGCACCGCACTTTCCCAGCTTGCCCCCTGCCTCTCGGGCCCTACCTTTTCATGGACCGTCACAGGCTTCTCTGCCTCTACTCATCTCTGCTGACACTTGTCATGGTTCTGTCCCTGGGCTGCTTCTCCTGAAGTCATTGAAAGCACTCTTCCCAAGTGTTCTCACAGCTGTGATAATCACTCATATACCAGCAACTCCCAGATTTCTGACTGCCAATCCGATCTCTTCCCTGAGCTTCAGACTTCTGGACGTCTCAACTTATATGTCCCAAACCCCCAAAACTCAGCAAAAATGAGTTAATTATCTCCCCTCCCAGACATTCTCCCTCTCCCATATCACCTGTCTTGGTGAATGGAACCCTCATCCTACAGGTGTTCTGGCATCAATCTTGATACCTCCCTGGCCCTGCCTTCCACAAACAGTCATCACCAGGTCCTGCCAGGTTAACCTGAGAAACAGCTCTCAAATCTTTCCACCTTGCTACATCCCCCATTGCTGGCACCCTAGTTCAGGCTAAAGTAACTCTCATCTAGCAGACTCCAAGTCTCCTAAATTGTCTTCTTACTTGAACTCTTGCCCACCTCTGGTCTTTTCTCCAAACTGTTACCTGAGTCATCATTTCACAGATCTAATACTGCTTAACATCCATCAAAAACTCCTCTTTGCCTGCAGAATAAAGCACAGATTTCTCAGCATGGCTTAACAAGGCCCTTCATGACTTAATCTCAGCCTGCCTCTCTAGCCTTAGCTCTCGCAGCTCTCCTCCTAAGACATGCTGAAATGATTTCAGTTTTCTAAACATTGCTCCCTCTTGATTCCAACTCCAGGCCTTTGCTTTGGAGAAGGATTTGAGGACGACAGTGACTCCTGTGCCCATGCGACTCTTGTGCTTTCAGCCTAGGCAAGAACCTGATTTGTGGGTTTGACATTTCATTGAGAAGAACAACCGCTTCTCTGTGTGGGAAATAGTGAAGATTAGATGGAAAGCACGTGCTCAGAGCATTTCTGAGACCCCTAGGGTCCCCGTGTCCTTGGATAGATGAGTAATTGGGTTTGGGGGTGCTTCAGGCACTGCATCAGGAAGCTGACTGACCATCCATGTGATTGTTTCCTGCTCAGGTCCGGGCAGCTCCCCCTCCACCTACGCAGAACCACCGAAGGCCAGCAGAAAAGATCGAGGACGTGGAAATCACACTTGTGTGATGATGGGTTTGCCCATCCATTACTGCTACAATCAAGGCCAGGCTTGGGAGTTTGGCCAGTCTTGTGTTAGGCACCTTTGCATGATGATGACTCTTGAACAGAGCAAAAACAAGGAGGTTTATATGTGACTGGGTGGCCTGGTGGACTCCTCCCACAATTTGAATATTTTGTGCCTTTTTTTGGTTGTCATTTTCTATGTCATCTCTCCTACCATAGCACAAATCCTAGTGGACCCTAGGCAGAGAGTGGGGCAGACCTCATGCCTAACAGTGGTCCTTTTTTATATGAGACTCAAGACCAGGCCTCGTTCCAGGACACAGTCACAGAATTACTGATCATGTGCACTTGTACAGTATATTACTGTGGCCACAGGATGTGGCAAAGATTCTCATCTTTCTTCAAGTGGCTTTTGCTCATCTGATTAAGTATTAATCAGATCATGTTGGCTATCTAAGGAAACAGAAGGAGGGATTTCAGGAGAGGCTGGCTCCTCCCCGAGGTTAGTCCCCAGACTGAGAAAGTGAAAAAAGTGGACTGCCCTGAATGTAGCACCAATTGCATTAACGCACATCTCTTCCACAACTAACAGATCTAAAATGATAGCAGTGTCCTTTGTATTAATATCTATGCCATTCATTTAGAATTAGTGGAGCTAATATGGAGGGGCTGAAGTAGTAGCCACATCTTGTCCATCACACAGACTAATAAAAGGAGGCTACGGCTAAAGCAGAAATGGAACTTCCAGATCTCAAACAAGCCGATTTAATGTTCTTTTTGTATTTGGGTATTTTTCGTCTTAATTTTTACAGCATATATTCTTCTTACCAGTATCCTTAGAATCTGAACGTCTAGATAAATTGAGGACACATACCTGCATTGTTGAGCTTCTCTGTGGGGAGGCCTCTAGCATTATTTTATTCTCAAGCCAGTGCACCGGTCCAGTCCAGCTGTCGCCCATGGAAAATGCAGCTTCCAAGTCCCAGTGCCCTGACATTTTCTTGGGAGGAAGAACCTGTGGGCTCCTGGAGGAAACCAGCTTCCTATGAGAAAGGACTGAAGGATTGCACACCCTGCATAAATGCAGATGGACAAGAAAAAGACTTCATGTGTCTTCGTGTGTCACAGGGAGAGCCAGGAGTGGCATTCTCTGCGGGCCAGCGAGCCACAGCAGCAGGTGCCCAGAGTAGGGCTCCAGCTGTCTGCTCCTGTGGAAGGTAGGGGGTGCAATACCTGGGAACTAAGGGATGTGTGCCAGTTGCTTTTTTTACTTTTGTTAAGAAATCAGATTTGCAGAATTTAATCCAAAAGTTGTTTTATGCTTTGAAAACTCTATCCCTCCTAAGAATCTTTAAAAACTTGAAATGCTCGCCAAATGTCCCCATGGGATTTTTGACCAAAAGTAAGGTCATAGCTGAGGAAATTTTCAGTTAGTCATTTGATCACTTTGGTGACAATACCCATTGATGAATCTTCTCTGTGATTTTGGGTTTTTTTGTTTTTGTTTTTTGCATTTCTTAACCTGTTGATCTATTTGAGGTCTTTTTGTGTTTATCAAACTTATTCTTAAGTTTAAAAAAGAAATTTAAAGGGTGGTTTTTTTAAGATTTTAAAATTTTTTGACATACTAAAAATCTTCAAAGTGCTTATAAATAGAGCAGTTCTTACCACCCGGTCTTGTATTTTCTCTTTAGCTAGCCAAATTGTCCTTGAATTTGGGTTTTCCACAACCTCAGAGGGTTATTTGAAGTCTTTTGTTATATTTTAAAATATTTTTTGGAAGAGCTGCTAATTTTATTTTAAAAAACAAAGTTGTAAAAATATGCCTCCTTTTTAAAAAATAACCCCTCCCTCCAGGACATGTAACCCAGTGTCACAATGCACGGGGCAGGGCTCAGAGGGAGCCTCTGTGCAGATGTGCTTTCTTTACAGTGGCTGTAAAAAGTTTGTATTTATTATGTATAAAATGTTGAATAATAAAAAAATGGAATTAATTTTCTGAGTTTCCCTATAGAAAGATTTGGGTTAACAGACTTTTCCAAAAAGACCATGCTTCTTATAGACACTCCTGGGCCCTCCTTTAGACCACTTAACAGACACAGAAAGGAGGAAGTCAATTAATCCATCCATGGGACACACAGTCCCTGAAGCCACCGCCTGCCAGGTGCAATATCCTGGGCACTAGAGGTGGAAATAAATAAGTTATGGTCTTTACTTTCCCTCTCTCCTTTCCTGAACCTCCACTGTGAGGAGTAATAAATCGTGTGAAAGGAGATTTTATTGGTAGGTAGAGGACTCCTGGGTAAAGGCTGAGTCCCTCTGGCTTCCAGACAGCCACCCTGAGGACCAGGGCTTGGCCTGTTAGAGGAGGGGCCCCACAAGCTCTCCGTTCCTAGCACTGGGGACATGCAGTTGTGTATTCTTCCAGGACATTTTTTTTTCTGCATAAAACTCGTAAGTGTACACATTGCCTTGTTAACATAAATGTGTTCTCATATAAATATTGGGTAAATTCCTAAAGGAGAATCAAAAAGGTATGTATATTTAATTTTATTAGATTTTGTCAAATTGGCATTCAAAAGGATTATATCCGTTTCCACTCCCACCAACAGCATATGAAACATCATGAACTTGGGAGTCAGAAGGTCTGAGTTAAAATCTGGCTCCACCACTTGATAGCCCTGGGGACTGGGCCTCAGTGTCCTCGTCGGGAAGCTGAGAATAATGCTGTGGATCCACACATACCGAGTGTGGCACAGGACGGCCACCACAAACACTCCTCACATGCCCTCTCCCCCCGCTTCCTGGTGTGCTCACCTTCACAGCCGGGTCCCCGACAGTCTCCCAGGCACACAGTAACACAGGGTTATCATGCGGCCCATGGGAAGGAGTGTGTGTGAAATGCTTCACATACATGTGGGACATGGAATACCATTCCAGTTTGGTTGTATGTGGGTTGTATTTCTGTCATGAGAAACAACTTCATAATGAAAAGAATAAATGCAAAGATATCATTTCCAACTTCTGCCTTCCCTCCCAGGGAAAGCTGCTCACATTTGAGTCTGCTCTTGGCACTGGAGGCTGTCTGTGACCAAATGCCTCACCCCAGCATCATAGCTAAACTTTGGCCTCCTTCATCACAGGAACTGACTCGATGCCGTCAGGCCATAGATTCACAGCCCACATCCCTTCCTCGGACCCCAGCACCCTCGCCCACAAGCAGGCAGGAGCACGTCATCCGGCCTTAGCCCTGCCACTGCTTGAGGGATGAGCTCTGCCTCTGAGCTGCCACATCCCCAACTTAAAAAGGATGGAATGAGGTGATTTCCAAGGGCTTACCCCGCTCTTACGTTCTGGATCAGTTCCGTTTCTAGTTGCCGAGTGAGAGGTTACAATATTTGAGAAGAGACTTACTAATACATACACTTGAGATGGCAAGAAAGTGAAAACTCAAGCCACTGGACTCTTCCCCTGGGACACTGGAACAAAACAAACCCTCATCTTGGTTGCAATTGCATTGCAGACCACGCTATTCACTGACTGCCTGAGGAGCCCAACCACAGCTTCCGGTTTTGGGGCCAATTACTGCCCAGCCCTCTCCTAGTGACCTTCAGACAAAATCTGGCTGCTTGAATCTTTGCATTTATTCATTATGAAGTTGTTTTTCATGACAGAAATACAACCAAATGACCGAAATTTTAGGTTGAAAGGGAGAGAGAGAATCATAATCTGTCCTGAAATCCTACAACTTGACACAACCAGCTAAGTTTCCTCCTTGACTACTCCTGTGTTTGCTTCATTACTGCTTGATCTGCCAGGAACCAAAGGAATGTCAAAGAGCATCTTGTTCCCGGACTATTTTTCTCTCTGTCCCAGTGGCCAAAAAAATACACTTCTGCCATGTCTGTTTCTGAGAGCTCTGGTCTGGGAATATTTTCCTAGAATGTTTTATCCTGAGACATGACAGAAGTGAATCCATGAATAGGGTTCACAGCCCTTCCACACTGTGTACTGAACACACTCTATGCCCTCTCTTCTGCTTGCTCTGGTGAGGGACAGGGAGGGAGCAGGGTCAAAACTTTTATTCAGGTCCCTGGGCCACCTCAGATTAGCTGTGACTTTAGGCCCATCCCTTCACCTTTCTGGTCCTTGCTTTCTCATGCGTCAAGTGGGAAGGAGAAGATAATACAAACTTCCTAAGATTCAGGGGAGATGAAGTAAGAAAATGTGCAGATAAGCGGAAAATATTTTTGACAAGTGGATGTACATCCAGAGCGTGAAAACAGCCTTTGCCCACACAAGGTATGTCTGAATCTCACCGATGGGGTCTGGTGGTGTCAGAATTTCTCCAGAGATCGCCTCTGTTCGTGTGCTCTTTGTCCCTTCAGCAAACATACTGCCCTAGGCCATGTTCTGGTGACTGGGACCCTGCTCTGTCTCTCAGGGGCTCACATCTGGCTGGGGAGACTCGGGAACAGCAGGAGATGACCAAGGGGCAGTAGGGACCCAGAACAGGGGCCTCTGTCACTTCTCCTTCCCTAGGCATTCAGACTCACTAAGGCCTGAGACTGCAGGACCACGCAGAGGTGGCAGTACTCAGGTCTACAGAACAGCTCTGAGAAAGAGCTGTGTCACCTTCGGGGAGGCCCAGAGCCTTGGGACAGGAACAGTCTCACAGATGGGGACATGAGATCCTAAGAGTCATTGTGACTTGCCCACGATCTCTCGGGAAGACAGAACTGGAGCAAATCTAGACCAGGGCCTCCAGAAGACCAGGCCAGCCCCTCTCCAGAACTTGAATCCAGTTTTTAGAAAAGAGGGAATCAGTGTTCTGATTCCAGCTCTGCTGTGTGACCTTGGGCGAGCCCCTGCCCCCTCTCTGGGCCTTAGTTGCTGTGCATAGCAAGAGCGCAGGCCTTTCCAGTTTTGACCTGGGGATTCAAATTCAGGCAGGCAGCCCGTGAGTGCCTGAGCACTGAAAACCAGAGCACTAAAGACTGAAAGCCTGGAGGGGCTGCTAGCACTTGGGTTCTATTCCCGCCCCTCTGCTGGAAGAGAGGTCCAGCCTTCCCAGCTGGCCTCCCTCGGGCCTCTGCTCGGCCTGTGCTAGCGCCCCTTCCTCCTGCCAACCTCAGTCCCTGGAATGCCTTGGCCTGTCTCTGGCCTTCCAGATTTGCTCCTCCTAGCAAGTTAAGGTGAACATGTGCTCCCTGAGGGGTGGCAGCTCCACCCCCGCAGTGACAAGCATATGTGGTAAGATCTGCCCCTGTGAAGTAAAAGGGAAGGCTTCAGGGGAATGCAGGGGTCACTGTCCCAGGGATGGAGTCAGATCACTTCCTGAGCACCTGTCTGGGTCATCCAAGCAGTCTTTACTGCAGTCAGTGAGGTGGCAGAGAAACACTGTGCGGTACTTGCCCAGCAGTGCAGCTGGTAACTCCAGGACTCGAGTTTCTCCCACTTCAAGGGGCACCAACCCTCCAGGCTCAGTCCGAACAGAGGGAGAGGTGTGGGGAAGGAGTGAGGTTAGACACAAAGCCAGGATCACACCAGGCAGGGGGCGTCTGCCTGGGCAAGCTCTGCCCAGCTGGGAGCCTGAATTCTCCGACATGTTGTTTCAAAAGGAGTGTGTGATGCGGTCACAATCCAGCTGTGTCACTAGCTGTGTGATTTTAAATCGCTGAGCCTGAGGCTCCATTTTCTCACGTGGAAAACATCCTACATCCACCGCAGAGTGGCTGGGAGGACAAATAAAATGCTGCCTAAAGGGCACAGGGCGAGGCCGACACACCTAAGTGCTCACTAACGGTGGCTACAGGAGCAACCCTGGAGGCAGGAGTGCCTCGGCACAGACTGGGCAGCGGGTGACCCCTGGTGGCCACTGGGAGCCAGTGCATGAGGGCTGGGGCAGGGGTGCGAAGTCTTGGATTTGAATGGTTGAACCCTAGAATCTTGGTGAGACTTGTGGAGACCTTGAATAGGAGAATTTAACCACTTAATAAACGTTTCCTGAGGCTTTCTCTGTGCAAGGCCTGATCCCAGGGAACACTCTGTTCCCATGTGGCCTCTTCCGAGAGCCCCCTGATTAAAATGGAGGGAGGCAAGTACAAGCAGGGGTGTGCAGGGACCGAGGGGACCTCCACCCAGCCCAGCAGATGAGGGAAGGGCTCGCAGTGTGTATGTGTGGGCGGCGGGGGGGGATCCCGAAAGAAAAGTCTGGATTGGGTGCTGGGGGGAAAGGAGAACGCTCTGGGCAGAAAAGCATGGGTAAGACATGCAGAATAGCAAGGAGATGACGATGCAGCTGAGAAGCCAGCAGGGTCGCATTTCGTGCTGGGGGTGGTTCTCTGAAGGCAGCAAGGGAACTTCTAAGGGTTGGACGTCCAGGAAAGTCACTGTGGCCATGCAAGGAGGGGACTGGGTGGGGGCAAGTCTAGAAGGTGGCTGCAGGGGCAGCACTAGGCTCTGGCACCCACGGATGTGTAGGGTATGAGGGGGAAAGGTCACATGCAGGAGGCAGCTGCATATGTCATCTGGAGCTCAGGACACAGTGATCTGGGAGTCAGCAGAGTGGAGATTTTGACATTTAAACAACACTTGTCTGCCTCCACAGGCCCGTGCCCAGCCCTAAGCTGGCGAAGGATGTGCGGTGTCCCGCCCTGCCCTGTCAGCTCTGCGCTGCACTCAGAGGCTTGCCGTGCAGACTAAATCGGGTGGCCGTGTAAGTGAGGCCTCCGGCCCAGGCCCGGCCCGCGCTGCCCTCCCCCGGGCACAGACACACAGGCCCTGCTCTGCCTCACCCCGGGCTCGGGCTCTGGAGGAGGGACGCGGCCCCACTCAAAGGCAGGCCCGGGGTACCCAGGACTAGGACAGCATTCTCTAGGACCCTTTCCACCAGGACCCCTCTAGGCTGCCTTGCCGGCTCCCTCCTCAGAGGTCCCACAGGCCCTCCTCAGCCTCAGTCTACCCTGGGTGCCTGAAGTAGAAGGGCCCGAGGTGTTGGTTTGGCCTCAGGACCAGGTTGGAGCCAGGTTCACACCCTACAGCTCCTTGCTGTCTCTGGGCCCATCTTCCTGCTGTTTCCACGGCGAGCCTTGAGCAGCGCCCATCTCCCCACGCAGAGGCGGCCAGCGCTGCCCAGCTCTGCGGGAGGAGGAAGGGGGCCAAGCCAGGATCTGCCCGAGCCCACCAGCCCGAAGGTCTCCCTGTACCCTGAGTGCTGCAGAGAGGCAAGCAGACATGCTTTAGATACAATTTTTTCTACTTCAGGGAGAGAAAGTGAAAAGACAGAGAAAAAAAACAAACAAAAAGTACTATATTCCACCCAACCTATACTTTGTTTTTAAACCAACAGGCCAGGTCCTGCCAGGCCTTCTTCCCCAGTAAATCCCAAGGCCACCCTCACTCCCAGCCCCGCCCCGCTGCTCTGGAGCCCTGTGGAGCCAAGGGGCGCCGTTCTTCAAGGGAAGCTGTTCTTCAGGCTTCGGACCAGAGCTCCAGCCCAGGCAGGGGAGCCGTGGCCCTAGTGCCAAAGCACAACCTTCCTGCCCTGGTCCACGCTCACCACGTGGCTCCCGGAATAGCACCAGGCCACAGCGTTGATGGCGGCACTGAGGAGGGGGGGACAGGCTTCAGGGCGCATCGGGAGCTGGGCCTGCAGCCTGGCTCTGCCCCTCCCTGTTGGACCTGGACAGTTTGCGGCCCCTCGCTGAGCCTGTTTCCTCGTCTGTGAAATGAGCCCACAGGGCCGTGGTGAGGACAGACCCAAGTGCGTGTGGAAAGGTGCCTCAAGAACTGTGATGGGCTCTGGTGGGTGCAGGGACAAGGGCTCGGGATTCCAGTATCCCAAGTATGTCAGAACCTGGAATCGGCTCAGCAGCACTGAGGCCGGTCGGCACTGGCCCTGGAGCTGGGGTGGGTGGGCAGGTGAGCGGGTGGTGGTCGTGCTCACCAGTGGGGTCCCCGAAGGCTGCTCTCCAGTTTCCCAGTGTCTGCGTTCCAGATGTAAAGGGCTCCATCCCAGGAACCTGCCAGGGCATAGCTTCTGTCCGGGCTGCAGTGGCCACAGCAGAGCGAAAGAACAGGGCATCAGAGGGAGGACGCACACAGGGGCAGACGGGGCGCACTCAGGCACAGGTGTATGCTCTCATGGACACACCTGAACACAGCTTTGGTCCAGTCAGAACCGCACTTGAAGCCATCAGCCCTGAGGACAGACAAGGTCAGGGTCAGAATGGAGGCAGCCACCAGTCCTTCCCTCAGCAAGGAGCTGCAAGACGTCCTCTCTCTGTTGAGGGGTCAGGTACTCAGCAGGACCTGGTCTGGAGGGGCCTCCAGGGAGGCACCAAGAGGGCCTTTTACGGGAGAGGCTCAGCCGCCCCAGCAAAGGCCACAGAGTCAGCGGGCACGAGGCTGGTACCTGAATACCTGGCGGATATTGCTGACACGCAGGTCGATGACCTTGAGTGTGTCATCTCTGGAACAGCTGAGCAGATGTAGCTGGTCATGGCTGAGGCTCAGGGAGGTGACACGGCCCTGCACAGGGATGACCTGGGTGCAGTGGGGCCCCCTGAGGAGCAGGGACAGCGACAGGGATAAGGAACAGCCCGCCCTGGCCACTCCTGACAGGAAGGGGCTGGGCACAGCAGCTTTCCCAGCTAACAAAGTCCAGCGGCAGCCCAGGGCCTCAGATTGCTGGGGCCAGGCCAAGGCTGATGGTGACCGACCTCCCTTTTCCCCATTGAGGAACTTGGGCAGACTCTGGTTTGAGAGCTGGGGAGCCCCTGAAACCCTTGGGTCACTAAAATAAGCACAAGGAAAGCAATAAAAAGTCTGTCTTCAAAAATGTGAAAGAGTCTGGGTGCAGTGGCTCACGCCTGTAATCCTAGCACTCTGGGAGGCCGAGGCAGGAAGATCACTTGAGCTCAGGAGTTTGAGACCAGCCTGAGCAAGAGCAAGACCCCATCTGTATTAAAAATAGAAAAATCAGCCGGGCATGGTGGCACGAGCCTATAGTCCCAGCTACTTGGGAGGCTGAGGCAGAAGGATTGCTTGAGCCCAGGAGTTTGAGGTTGCCGTGAGCTAGGCTGACGCCATGGCACTCTAACCCAGGTGACAGAGCAAGACTCTGTCTCAAAAAAAAAAAAAAAAAAAGTAAAAGAGATCCTGGAGAACATTTAGGGATAACTAACTAACTAAATAAATAAATAAATAATACGAATGTGAAAGAGAGAGGGAGATTGCAAACGTAATCACTGCAGACCAGTAGAAGCCTGAGGTGGACCCGGCATTGGCTCTAGCCTTGTTTTTTTTTTTTTGAGACAGAGTCTCACTGTGTTGCCCGGGCTAGAGTGCCGTGGCGTCAGCCTAGCTCACAGCAACCTCAAACTCCTGGGCTCAAGCGATCCTTCTGCCTCAGCCTCCCGAGTAGCTGGGACTACAGGCATGCATCACCATGCCCAGCTAATTTTTTCTATATATTTTTACTTGTCCAGCTAATTTCTTTCTATTTTTAGTAGAGACGGGGTCTCGCTCTTGCTCAGGCTGGTTTCAAACTCCTGAGCTCAAACAATCCGCCCGCCTCGGCCTCCCAGAGTGCTAGGATTACAGGCGTGAGCCACCGCGCCCGGCCTAGCCTTGCTTTTATACTGTTCAAGCCCAGAGTTGGGCTCTTTGGTGTAAAAAGCAACAAAGGAATTTTCTTCCTTTGATGAAATAGTGGTAACTAAACGGGAAAAGGTGCTTCTCTATCTTGGCTGCAAGGTCCAGGCAGAGTCCAGCAGCACTGGACTAACGGCCACCAGGATAGTGGCACAGTTCCTGAGGGAGCTGGGCCCTCAAGGGCCATGCCCAGCACAAAGGCCATCAGCTGGCCGGTGCCAGCCCCACAGCCTCACTTCCCCAAGATGCCACCACAACTCCTGCTGTCGAGGCCAGAGGAAGGAACGAGAGCTCCAAAGCCCTGCCCCAGGCCTCCACCGCCCTACCCACAGCCAGTGATTGTCACCTGCTGTCCCAGAACCGGATCTTCTGGTCATTGTGGCCACTAATGATGATATGGTCCCCACACACCACATCGTTACAGTAGGAAAGGACGTTGATGGTTCTGGAGCCTGGGGACCAAGGAGCAGATCCAGGGCCTCAGAGGACGGTTGTTGGGAGCCAGCCCATGGGACATATGGAGAAGCTGAGGCCCAGAAGGGTCTAGAACCAAGACTAGAACCCAGGTCTCCTGCTTCCCAGCCCAGGGCTCACTCCACCCCTTTACCTACCCAGAGGTCACCAAGAAACTAGGCAGAAAACACCAACAGGGGGGATGGAGGAGGGCCTATGAATCTCAGACCCACCCCCAGAGAGCAGGGCGAGGTCCCTCATGCCCCGGCAGCAGGTTCCAGGCTGGTGGGGAGGGGAGGGGGGGCTGAGCCTCACAGTAGGCGCGGCCGAGGTCCCACTCCTTCACCGTCCGGTCTCGGCTCCCAGTCACTGCCTGGTGCCTGGTTAGCTTGAATTTGGCAGCTGTCACCTTGTCCTTGTGTCCAGACAATGTCTCCTGCCCCACCCCCACCCCAGGCATGGATCAAGGGCATGGCCATGACCCCATAAAAGCCCCCCAGTCCTGAGGTCTGACCCCTGACCCCCAGGCTGCCTCCCCAGTCAGGCCTCACCTTGGACTGTGCCTCCCCCACCTTCCAGAGCTGGGCGGCCCGGTTGTAAGTAGCCGCTAAAACCTGGGAACCCTGGAGAGGGGAGTGGAAGGAGAAGTCCTGAGCCTGAGCCTGGGCCTGGCAGAGGCCAGAGAGCTGGGGTAGGGGCTGCCCCAGAGCTTCCCATAGCCCAGGTAGCCAGGGCAGGCAGAGGAGCCTCGGGCCCAGGGAGGAGGACTGTATGAGAGCCCGAGGCCACTGGGGCAAAGTTCCCTCACCGAGGGGTCGAAGTCCACACTGGTGATGCTGCCACCAGCTCCCCTGAGGGTCTGGTTCGCTTCCAGGCGACCTGGAGGGACCAGGGGAAAGGACAGTTGAAATGAGGTCAAGAACTTCATGAAATAGAGGAATCGGGACTGACAGCAGGAAGATCAGTCTTCTCCAGGGTAGAGGACGGAATCACTGGGTCTGTTCTGAGGGCCTGGGCTGGAGGCTGCACCTCCCTTAACTGCTGCCAGTGGGTCCCAGGGAGCAGCCAGTCATTTCACAGGCTGGAGAGGACCAGAGAGAAGAGAAGAGACTGTCCCTAGGTCACACAGCAAGCCAGGACCAGGCTAGCTGGAGACTTGCCTTTTCAAGAAAGCCTCCAGGGCCCCACCCCCACCCCCACCCCCCTACAGAATACAGAGCTGAGACAAAGCAGAAACTCAACTGAGACCTGAGTCTTCCAGCTCGACTGATGCTAGAAGAGGAGGTGGCCCTGCTGGACTTGGGACTTGCTCCTCAAGGGCCCGTCCCTGGGGGACCTCACAATAGGGGACCCTCCCCATCCTGCAGGTCTGGACCCCAGGAGCTGGCAGGGTTCACCCTTCTTCAGGGCAGTGAGCTCAGAGTCTCACTCTTGCCAAGGGTTTATCCAGCCACTGCCCACAGAATGTTCCAGGTAGGGAAACACAGAGGTCCAAGACCTTTGCCCACCAAGGCATTGCTGAGGATGAGGACTAGAGAGAAAGCACTGGGTTGGCCTGCAGGGAAGGGGTCCTTACCTCCCCCAATGTTCCAGAGGTGGATAAGGCAGTCAGCCCCTCCAGTGGCCAGGAGGCTGCTGCTGGGGCCAAAACAAACAGCTCTGACCTCAGAGAGGTGGGCATCCTGTGGGGAAAGGGGAGGTTGGTGCCCCAGGCCCCCCCACAGGCCTCTCTGTGCACACACACAGGCTGTCTCTCACGTGTGCCCATGCACACCTCACAGCCCTCTGCTGACTTGTTATCCCCGCCCCAGAGCCCTCTGCTGACTTGTTATCCCCGCCCCAGGTCTCTCTGTCCAAAACCTTGAGTTGCAAACCTGACCCCACCAGGCCTCATTGCCTCTGCCCAGATCCCTGCAGCAGCCTCCCCGCTATGCTACTCCCCTGCCTGGCCTCCCGTCTCTGCCTCCCCACCCCCGATATAACATGCTGGAGTGGCTCCCACCACAAGCCGTGGAAGGCAGCCTCCTGTCCCTGCTGAGGAGCCCAGCCTCACATCCCTGGCCTCCTGGGACCACCCCTGGCGCCTGTCCTCCCTTCCCACTGCCCTACTGCCCCAGGCCCTTCCTCACCAGCACGTCCTGAGCCCGGGTAGGAAGTCGAGCGACAACGCACACAGGGATGCTCTGGTATCGCTGCTCAGAGGCTCCCCCAATTGAGTGACCTCTCCTCTTCTTGAAACTGGGGCAGAGGGGCAGGAGGGCATTCAGTAGAGCCTCTGACAGGGGAGCCTCCAGCTGCCCTGAGGCAGCAACAGTGGAAAGCAGACATGGCAGGAGGCAGAACGTGGCCCCACGGTACAGCGAGCACATTGCCCAACCCAGCCTCTGACCCCAGGGGTCAGTGTGGAGATGGGGCAGGGAACGCAGAGACAGACACAGGAGCAGGGCAGGGCGATGGGTACAGAGAAACTCAGGGCTGAGGTTTCAGTCCTGGCCTTGCCACTGCTTGGCTCTGTAACTCTGATCGAGTCCCTGACATTTCTGAGCCTCAGTTTCCCAACTGAGTGGGAGTTCCTGTCTGGCCTCAGGCTGGATCTCTTGGTTCCTATGAGGCCTCTAGGTGAGGACAGAGCCTTGTAAGGACAGAGCCTGGAAGATAGCTGAGCAGGGACTGGGGATGAGGCCACACACACCCGGTTCCTGCCTCCCAGGCCCAACAGAGACCCACAGACAGTTGGGCGCTATACAGACGGACAGGCCAAGGCACATACATAGACCAAGTCTGGGCTAAGGGAGCCCGACATGGGGTGCCAGGGGGCCCAACCCCTTCACACACATGGGGGCACACACACAGGAATACACACTTACTCCAGAAGCCCCTTTACCACATCCACACAGCGGGACAGCGTCAGGGAGGTGGCTGAGGCAGACCTGGGATGGAACCGAGAAATATGCTAAGGGACTGGCCCGTGTGTGCGCAAACGGCCATCATTCATCCCTACACTTGGCCGGAGACCTGGAAGCTCACAGCCTCTCAAGCATGGGCCAAGAACTGGACTTCTGCCTTACCCCCTAAGTGCCCACCAACAAAAGCTCCTAGGAGACTGGGGCCTATGGGGAGAGGAGAAGGCAAAGGTACCCCCAGGCTGGGACAGTACCAGGCTGGCGGGGGGAGCCTGGGCTTGCTGAGTAACCTCAGAAATGCCCAGCAAAGAGTATGTTCTGGGATGACTCGGGCTGCTAATGACTTTGGGACCAGCATCTCATGCCTCTCCCCAAGGTCCCCTCACTGCCCTGAGATCTAAACACTGGGGGCCTACAAGGAAAGGCTGAGAAGAGCCTTCAGGTTGGGGAATGGGTCAGAGGGGGCAGCCTCAATGACAGGCAAATCAAGACAGATGGGAGAGACTGAGCAGAAGGTACCCAAGGATTGAAGCCCCAATCAGGTCCCAGCAGTGTGAGCGCATATCTACACATGCTCGTAAGTCCACAGGTGCTCAGGTACGCACACGCAAGCTTGTACACACATGTGCCTCATGTCCCTGCGTACGTACATGCTTACACACCTATGCCTGCACACACGTGCCTGGGATAGCTAAGCCCTGGGCCTTGCCCACAGGTTCTCCCTGGTGACACTCACTCAGAAGTCTGGCATCCCACCCCCTCTGCTGAGGGGATGGGTTGAGGGCAGGGATTGGGGTCCCTGAGACAGCACTGATCCCAAGAGGCTCCAGGAAAAGGAGGTCAGACCTGTCCTGGGAGGTCTGAGCTATACCTCAGCCTCTCCCCAAGCCACCTTCCAACCCAAGAACAAGACCCAAGGTCTTCAAGGAAGATTCTGGCAGCCTCTGGGATGGGGCTCAGCTCAGAACTCTGGGTCCTCACCTGAAGGGCCTCTTCCACTTCTCACAAGCCTCTCTCTCCAGAGACTCCGGCTCAGGGGCCAGGGCCAGGGCCTCAGCCCCCTCCCTGATCCCGCTGCCTAGGGTGCTTGGGCTCCTGGGAGAGGGAAGGAAGCTCAGAGAGGCCAAGGATCCAGGCCGGCCCCTCCCTGCCCCAGCGCGGGCGTGGTGAAGATGTAAATTCCCGGTGATGAGGGGTTCTGTGGGCGCACGTGAGGCATGCACACGTGCAGGCTCCTATGTCTGCACAAATCCCGTGGACCCGGTCTACTTGGGGATCTGGGGACCGCGGCTGTGCACACGTGCAGTCAGGTCGCGGCAAGCAGGAGGGGGCGGGAGGCAGAGCACAGCAGGGCGGCTCTGCAACACAGCGGGCAGAGCCCACCCGTCCCGCTCTTACTCGCTGATGCTCACGGTCCGCCTGGCAGCCTTCTTCAGCTCCTGGGACACTTGCGCCTGCTTGGCCCTGGCGGGTAGAAAAGGATCCTGAGAGCCAGGCGCGCCTCTCGCCGGGCAGGGGGGCTCGGGACGCAGGGCCTTCGGGCCGGGACCGGACCCCGCCCTACTCCTCAGGGGGCGGGGCCTACCCCCAGAAGGGGCGGGGCCCCGCTCCCTACCGCTCCCGACGCTCGTTGCGCAGGTTGCGCTCGGCGGCGGCGCGCGCCTTGCGCTGCACAAGCCGCTCTAGTAGGTCGCGCGCCTGCTCCTGGAGCCCGCGCAGGGTCGCCTCCTGGAGCCCGGTGTTCGCGCGCAGCGCCTCGTAGGCCGTCCGCTGCTCCGCGTTCCGCGCCTGAAGCTCCGCCACCTGCCCGGCCTGCTGCGCCCGCGCCTCTCGCAGCTGCGCCACGCGGGCCTCCAGCGCCGCCAGCCTGGAGGACAGGGAGAGCGGTAGGTGGGTCCTGAGCCGCCTCCGACACTGCCCAGGGGACCCCGCCGCAGAACCGAGACGGACTTGCCCCTGGCCGGGGCCAGCCCGCTGGCTAAGCCAGCTCTCCAACCAAGCCTTCGCCCTCAGAGGCCTGCCGTTCGGGTCCTCTGATGCCGACCACAGGCCTGGGGGCCTTTGGCAACGGGGGCTAGCTCTCGCGCCCACGCCATCCCCCAGCCTCTGGCAGAGTTGGTCCCGAGCCTCCCACTGGTGGGCGCGGCCCCTCTCCGACCCGCCGGTGCCTCACCTGCTTTGCTGCTCCTGCAGCTTCAGCTCCAGGGCGCCCAGGGCCGCGCTCTTCTCCACCACCTGGTAGGCCATCTGGGGGCGGCGGACGGCCGGAGAGGTGGGCATGGGCACTTCTGTGCACGGCTCACACCCGGCCTGCAGCCCCCCTCGGGCAGACGGGGCTGGTGGGACAGTCTGCTACTTCACCCGCCCACCTCTCTACCGAAAAGAAAGCTGAGGCTCAGGAGTCTGACACCTGGGTTTCCATCCTAGCTGTGCCACTTAGTTTCTGTGACTCTGGGGTAGTCACTGAACCTCTCTGGCAAGAGGAATCTGCTCCATTTCCTCACCTGTAAAATGGGAACAATAGTGCTTACCTTATAGGGTTGCGCAGAGTATGAGGAGTAACATTTCAAATACTGGCAAACGATTTATAGCACTTTGCCATGCCTTGTTCTGAGCACTGCACTCTACACACATTCTTTTAATCCTCATAACACCATAAGGTAGGTACTGCCATTCTCCTTTGACAGACGAGGACATTGACACAGAGAGGTTAAGTGTCTTGCCCAAAGTCACATAGCTAAGTGGTAGAGCTGATATTTGAGCCCAGGCCAACTAAGTACATTATCCTCCAGGTAGCATAGGTCCCCAATCTTTTTGGCACCAGGGACTAGTTTCATGGAAGACAATTTTTCCATGGGGGGGTAGTTTGGAGGGGGGCATGGGGGTGGAGCTCAGGTGCTGATGTGCCGCAGGCCGGTTCCTAACAGGCCACGGACTGGACCGGTAGCCTCGGGCTGGGGGTTGGGACCACAGAGGTAAAGCACTGGTCTACAGGAGGGGTTCAAGGGATGTGAGTTCTGTTCCCCTTGTCTCCAGCAGCTGGCTTCCTGTGCCAGCCCCAACCCCTGGCCTGCACAAGTACAGATCTCAGAGAGCAGGGAGGAGTCCCAAGCAGAGGCACACAAGGCTAAGAATAACAAGGGACTATGGGAGCACAGGGCCCAGACTCAATGCTGGAGCTGCCCGACCAGCCCGGGCGCGGGGTGAGGGTCATTTCACGTATACCCGTCTCACTCAACATTCCTTCAGCTAACAGCCAAGAGCTGGCAAAGACCAACTCCCACCTTCCAGTGCTGAGGGGGTCAGTGAGAAAGGCAGACCCCAGGCAAGGGACTTCTCACCATTGTGGCAAGAGGAACATGAGGGCCACAGGCTCTGAGTGCCTCTGGCCTAAGCCAAGGCTGGGGGCTCTTGTTAACCTGGTCCTGTGTTCTCATGCGGGCCTGGTGAGGACGGACTGGGGAGCAAGGCTGGTGCTGGCCGCCTGCACCGACACGCTCCTTGTGTGAATAGGTCTGTGGAGGGCCCCTGCACATGCAGGGCAGGGCGCCTATTTTCATAACTGGCCCAATTTATAACATCTATAATTCTCTTCACCACTGAGCAATCTGATCACCACCTCTACTTCCTCACATGTCACTTGCTTTCATTTATGTTGTGTTACACCATTTGATATTTTTTTATTTGGTGCTTTTCCAAAATTCAAGTAAGAGATGGAAAACAGATTAGTGGTTGCCAGGGCTTAGGGATGGTTCGGGGGAGAGGGTTGAGTGTGACTAAAAAGGGGGAGTAAGGGCCAGGCACAGTGGCTCACGCCTGTAGTCCCAGCTACTCGGGAGGCTGAGGTGGGAGGATCATTTGTACCCAGGAGTTAGAGGCTGCACTGAGCTATGATGACGCCACTGCACCCCAGCCTGGGCAACAGAGCAAAACTCTGTAGCAAGAAGGAGATCTTTGTGGTGATGAAATAGTGCCATATTTGATGGTTACACAGATCTACACCTGATAAAATGATGAAGAACTATATACACACTTTCATACCCTTATCAGTTTCCTGGTTGTGTGTACTATATTTACATAAGATGTAGCCAATGGGGGAAACCAAGGAAGGGTACACAGGAACTTTCTGTACTATCTTTGCAATTTCCTGTGAATCTCTATTTCAAAATAAAAAGTTAAAATAATAATGATAAATGGTTGTGTTATGTGAAACAGTACTAAGGAGAATTAAAGGAAAAGCCCCCTCCCCATCCCCTGGCACACCCAAAGGGAACAGACTGGTGCGTGCCCAGGGAAGGAGTGCTGAGGGCGAGAGATGCACGGAAGCCTGGGGGCAAAGGGAGCCGTGAGCTCAAAGAGATGCCGCAGGGGCTGGCGCACCCGGCTGGGGAGCCGGGCTGCGGAGCTCTGGAAGATCTGCACCACGCTGATACTGGGAGAGGTAGTGAAAGGGACTTTTACTTTTTACTCTGCAGGCTTCTGTTCTCTTCAATTGTTTACAGCAAGCATGTTTTGTGTACTGCTTGCCTTTAATGGAGACCATTTTTGTTACTGAAAGATATCATTTTGAACGCTATAAGAGGAATGGATGAGAGGTGCCAAAGGAGGAGTCGTCCAGGGAAGGATGAGGGTAACTTGGACCAGGTCAGATGCAGTACCAGAAACAGAGAGAAGCTGATAGATTTGGAGGCAGAGTCAAAAAGCTGATGACCAGCTCTGGACGAGGGCTGGGAAGAGTCAGAGTGCGTTGAGTTTCCAGCGTGCATGACAACCACCAGGGGGCAGTCACGGGAGGGACGGTCCACCTCATCATCACTCAGTCTACACATACTCATTAGTATGGACTGTGGAGACAGGCCCCAAGGATATAGCAGTGGCAAACCAAAGGCATCCCAGGTCTTGGGGGGCTCTAAGCCCAGCAGCTGGGGTCAGATGTTTGAGAATCACCTCTGAAGCAAACATCAAGTTGCCACTGCAACAGCAGCTCTAGGGAGAGGCTCTCAAATGAGTTCAGCCCCTTCGTAGGGCAAGTGACTTGCATGCTGTGAGTGGTTGTGTATTTACTGGCCTATCACAGTCTCCTCCAGAGGACTGGATGCCTCATGGGGACAGGTTTGCTCACCACTGCATTCCCTGTTCCTTGGCTATAGCAATTGTCAATAAACGTTGAAAGAATGAATGGAGATCACAGAAGGTGGGTTTGCATGGGAGGGGGTTCAAAGCCTGGCTCCACCTCTCTAAGCCTCAGTTTCCTCTTCTGCAACCAGAAAGTTGTGAAGGATTAGCTGAGAAAATGCTTAGCCCACTGCCTGCAGGGAGTCAACTCTCAAAATGGTGTTGGCCATATTATTACATGGGAGATGGCCAGTCTGATTTTAAATGTGGTATCTAAAAAGCCACGGAGCAAGAGAGTCATGAACTCAGAAGAGAAGGCTGGGCTAGAGACAAACCTGGGAGTCAGCAAAGAGATGGTCCCTGATGCCATGGGAGTCAGTGAGCCATCCAAGCTCCAAGAACACTGGTACTTAAAGGGAGGAGAACAGGGAGGAGGGAAAGGAGCTGGAGAAAGAAGTTCAGAAGCAACAGCCACAGAAGTGAGAGGAAAGCCAGGAGAGTGTGGTGAAAGAGAAGCCAAGAGACAGCGCTGCCTTGCAGGGGGTGACGTCGGGCAGTAGTGTCAGGTGGAGGGACCACATCCTGCCTATGGATTAAATATGCCTTATTCATTTGGTCTGCAAGTGTACACTGAACACAACTGGTGCTAGGCCCTGGGGTAGGCTGGGCAAGACGTGAGGAGTAGAGGAGTGCGCAAGGCAGGCTAAGCCATCTGGACGGGGAGTCGCTGCCCCTGCACACCTCGCTGCCTCCAGCTGCTGTCGGAGCCCACTTCATCCCGGGCTGCCAGGGCTACTCTCACCCCTGCCCAGCTTCAAGTCTGGGCCCGGTACACACTGGTGCTCGCTCAATGCCTGTAGCAGTTGAGTTGGCAAATGCAGCAAAGACAGCAAATACCCCTTACTTGCTGGCTCCCTTAGACCGAATCTCCCAGCCCCAAAGTTCTGGATCTTGGCCACACCCCATTCTCAGACCCCTGCCCAGCTTACCTCACCACACACCAGCCGGAGCCCCTCCTCCTTCTCCTGCCACTTCACCCTCAGAGTGGCCAGTGATGGGACTTGGTCTGAGTCAGGCCCTGAGTCCTTCTCCCTGCCAACCAATCAGAGAGTGGTGCTCCTCGTCCCTCCATTCACCCCAGTGCCTGAGGCACCCAGGGGATGCCACATGAAAGGCCTAAAACAAGAGCCATTAACTTCCTCCTGGGGAACATGGATGCCAGCAAGCCAAAAGGAAAGAGCAGTCTCCAGAAATGAGCAGTCTATGACTCTTCTGCTCTGGGAAGCTCCCATTCCTTGGATGCCCCGGCCAAGGACCCTCCTCAAGAAGCACCTTGCAACTCTGAGCCCCAACCCATTCCTGGTTCTCACCGTCACTCGCTCTTTGGAACAGGCAGCAAGACCCTTTCTGTAGGCATCAGGTGAGGAACAGGGAGATGGAAAAAGACTGAGAAGGGGAAAAGACAGGAGTGCAGGGTGGGAGGGGAAGGAGATGGGACGAATGCAGAGAGAGGGGCCGAGAAGGGTGGGGAGAGAGGAGATTCTAAGCAGCAGGCCTGGGGAAGGCTCAAGGGCCCGCCTCCCCCAATGCCACCGCTGGGCAGCAGCCAGAGGCCGATGAGGTGCCAGGAGAGAACCCAGCGTAGGCACTGGGGCAGCGCACAGGCACAGGCAGCCCATTGTGACCCTGGATACATATATACTCACCAGGGGCCCTGGTGGGTGGCAGGAGTGACATCATTTGGCTCTGGCTGCAGCTTCTCTGAGAACTTGTCCAGCAGCTCAGCCTTCTCTAGGAGACGGTTATCTGGGGGTGCAGAGGTGAGCCTGGAGACAGACACTTGCCAGCAGACCCCTGGCGTACAAGTTGCCTCTGGCAGGAGGGCTGCAGGAGCCCAGGGATGCTGGGAATGGGAAAGCTTCTGGTGGGCTGGAGGGGTGTTTGTGCAGCAATACAGGACTTTCACCCCGGGCACAGCCTCCTCGCAGCACTGGCCCCCAGGCCCACCCAGAAAAGGACCCGCTCTCCCAGGGACAGAAGGGGGACTACTGCTGGGAACATCCAGGGATGCCTGCCGAGGGTCTTAAGAGAAAGACAGGGCCTGGGATTGATTCATCCCTGCCCCAGAGCAGGGCTTGGCCCCAGAAAGTGATGAAACAAACTGAGCTCCACCCACCTATGTCCTCTGGCAAGTCACTTCCCCTCCAAGGGCTCTAATTATCTAGACTAAAAAATAATCCTAACTTCCCCAGGGTTGGTGTAAGGTCCCCAAACCAGAAAAGAAAGTCCTTGAGCAATTATCCAGCAGACCTTCTTGAGTTTGGTGGTTTGACCCTGAAACACCGCGCCGCATCCAGCGTCACTTCCTCTTTCCTACCAGTTCTAGGGTAGGGTGGGGGTGGTAAGCGCAGGCCTAGCTCCTCAGCAACCTTCCCTTACCCAGTGCCCGGCCTATCACCTTGAGCTCCTGGGACTGGCCTAGTTCTCACACAAATCCCGCCTCAGCCCCCGGGGCACTGCACT
>RJWJ010000587.1:32586-98795 GCA_004363605.1 Indri indri
AGCAAATCTAAAAAAGGTTCCTATGCCCAATTTACAGGTAAGAAACCTGAGGCTTGGGGAGATGACCCGCCCAAGACCACAAAGATGACTGGACCTTCAATCTGTTTGATTTCAGCCCTCCGGGTCTCTCTAGTCCCTCAGACTTGCAGCATCCAGAGGGTAGGCGGGGGGGGGGGGGGGGGGGGGGGGGGGGGGGGGGGGGGGGGGGTAACCCCTCCCTCAAACTGGATGGTTCCATTGCCCATCAGAGGAGTGGAGAAGCGCAGCTGCCTGGAGGTAGGGGGCTAGCCTCGCAACCCTGAAGGGAGAGGACCAGCTTGGAAGGCGGTTGTGGTTGGACTTTGAACCCCATACACGACAATCTCAGGTGACCAGAGGCGCTACACACAGGTGCACACCTGTTTATCCTGTCTTGAACTACCACACCTCCTGACCCATACCTCCCTGGGCTCAGCCAGCAGCCTCCCACAGCCTGGGGACCCCTGACTCTCCTCAGGCTGGGTTAGGCTGGCACACAGGGGCACCACAAACCTGCGCCGGTAGCAGAGACTGAGACTCAGAGCTTCCCTTAGAGACTCAGAGTTCCACTGCTTCCCTGGACCAGCCAACAAGTGTCTGCTCTGGACAGTCCCACGTTCTTTGACTGCGCTACCGGGATCAGGCCCTACGCTGGGGACCGACTCTGCAAAACCAACACTCAGGGACGAATTTGTATCTAGGAAGCCCAGCTCGTGGGAGGCAGAGCGGCGCCTTGAGGGGTACAAGGACCGGGCTCTGCCCGGAAAAGGGTTCTTTCTAAGCAAAGCCTGGATTGGAAGGAGCAGGAATCCTGGCCAGCAGCGGATGGGGTGTAACAGACAGATTCAAGGCGCAAGGCACAGGCCCCCGGAAGCGAGAAGGCGCTGGCATACTTGAGTCACAGCCCAACGAGCCAAACAAACCCTCTCCCCGCACCCAGAGCCCCGTCCCCTTAAGGGCCATCTCCCAAGTCCCCCGGGGCGCACTCACAGGCCGGCACCAGATCCAGGAAGAGCGCCTTTTGCGTGCGGTCCCGCTGCCGCAGCTGCCGCACAATGTGGCGTTTCCAGAGGGCGGCGGGGGCAGCGGGCCCCGCCATGGCCGCCCTGCCGCCCTCTCGCCCTCCCGGCGCTCCCCTACCGCCCCGAAGGCGCAGCCGGGGGGGCGGGGCCTCGCGGGGACTCCGTGACGTAGGGGGCGGGCAGTGGCGGGAATCCCCGGGTTGTACTAAGCGCGTTCCCGGGGGAAGGACTGAACGCAGACGGCGAGGGAAGCCCTCTCAGGGTCTACACCCCTGGGGTCTCACCCAAAATTTTTATCTAAGTGGTGGTTCCTATTGCCGTGAGGGGTAATAAGCAGGGAACAAGGGGGATGGCCTCCCCCACGCCTGGTGGCGCGCTCCGGAGGCGGGGCCCCCACGGCCCGCGCCCCTTAACCCCACAGCGCCCGGACCGAATTCAGAAGTGGCGGAGTCTGACCCAGGCGGCGTCTGGACCTGGCCGCGCTCTAAGCTAGCACATGGAGACCCCTCACACCGGACTCTGAGTGGACACAGACATAAGGTACACATAGTATGACAGCGAGATAAGAAAGCACAGAAGAGGAAGAGACTGAACGGAAGAGGCCCCGCTTTTCGAAGATGATGGCATTTGAGTCGGGTTTGTGAGTAGCTGGCCCGAGGGAGAGAGAAAAGCGACTCTAGGTGGCGGGAAGAACAAGTGCAGAGGTTCCACGGCATAAAAACTCCCAATGGGTGCGGGGATGGAAGGACAGTAGGCAGAACCGCCCATGTGGGGAGCAAAGTTTAGGGGCCCAGATGGTCGCCGAAAATTTAGGTCCCTGAGAGTAAAGGGATGCAGCTGATTTTATCTGGAACGGTCCTGACCCAGAGGAGAGAAGGGGCTTGCTTGCCTGAGGTTGGTTGCAAGGTCGTGGATGGCTAAGGTTGCAGCAGCCCAGTGTCCCAATTCAGAACCGATTCAGGTTCACTCTGTTTGGGCCGCCTCTGGAAGAGCAGAGACATCTCTTGTGGTACGCTTGAAAGTGAATCACGGGTTGCAGGGAACTATGATAAAACTGTCTCTAGCAAGGCCCCTGTCCAGAGCTCTGCAGGCACAGGCTGGTGTGAGAAACAAAAGGAGGGATTCACTGCGCACAGCCTCACCCTGGGGCATGCCAGCAGGCCCTGGCCTCAGTAAGTGATTGCAGCCCTGGTCATCCTCAGGAAACAAGGAGAAATTGGGTGCTGTTGGGGAGCCATGCAGGCCCTAGAGGTGATAAAGAATGTTGAGATAATGATGGGGATGGGTCACAGGACTTAGAAAGCAGTGAAGGCCAGTGACACCCCAGAACAGTGTAGCCTGCTCTGCTTGGAAACCACAATGAACTGGGCTCAGTCCCTCACAAGTCATTGTCTTAAACCCTCAAGGCCTTTGCACATGTTGTGCCTGATGTTGGGGAACACCTTCCCCTCTAGTCAGCTTGGCTGCTACTCATGCATCACTTCCTCCAGGAACACTTTCCTGCCCCTGCACTGAGCTAAGCCTTCTCTGATACCAGCCCCAGGGCCCCCAGAGCCCTATATATCCTCTATCACCACAGTCATCACACTGTGTTATGATTTGTGGGGTTCCCCTTGGGGCAGGGCTTGGGTACCAGGTATTTCTGCATCTCTAGTGTCATCAGCCCAGGCCTGGCCCGTCTGTTGAAGGAATACTTCTGTTGAAGGTGGGTGGTGACATTCACCAAAAGCCATGCCCAGGAGAAAGTCATGGTACCCATGGAGAACAAGGGCTAGTTGGCAACAGTGATGAATTCCCTTTAGGACTGGCTGATTCTTGAGTGCTTGGGGACACCATAAAAGGAACTCTTGCTGTGTGCATTGGAGGGTGGGTTAGTAGGACTCTGCCTGGCTATGAGGTACAGAGATGCTGTTTCTCTCAGGTGAGGAGTCATACTGGGTGCAGGCTTTCATAATCCTTTTTTTGTTTTGTTTTGTTTTTGAGACAGAGTTTCACTCTGTTGCCCAGGCTAGAGTGCCGTAGCATCACCCTAGCTCACAGCAACCTCAAACTCCTGGGCTCAAGCGATCCTCCTGCCTCAGCCTCCCAAGTATCTGGGACTACAAGGACTCACCACTAGGCCTGACTGATTTTTTTTTCTAACTTTTAGTTGCCCAGCTAATGTTTTTCTATTTTTAGTAGAGACAGGGTCTTGATCTTGCTCAGGCTGGTCTCAAACTTGTGACCTCAAGTGATCTTCCCGCCTTGGCCTCCCAAAATGCTAGGATTACAGGCGTGAGCCACTGCGCCCAGCCAATAATCCTTTTTGACTCACAAAACACTCCTAGGAAATTTTAAATAATTTTGTCATTTTTGAATAGTATGTGATAAAGGAGTAATGGATTTTGAGTAAAAATATTTATCTTCTATTTTTAGAATATGAAAGGTTGTATTATAAAGGAAAACTAGCTCGGTGTGTTGGCACACCTGTTGTCCCAGCTACTTAGGAGGCTGAGGCAGGAGTTCAAGGTTGCAGTGAGCTATGATTATACCACTGCACTCCAGCCTCGGTGACAGAGCAAGGCCCTATCTCTAAAAAATAAAATAAAATAAAGAAAAATGAGCAATGGTGTTTATCAGAAGAAGAAAAAGAAAATTCACTTTTCTTGCATGTACCCCCCAAAAAAGAAAGAAAAAGATATCATCCAGAAAAAAATAAAACAATGCATAAACAGTGAAATATAAGGTAAAATTAAAATACGACATCATTTTTTACTCATCAGATTGGCAAAAATTAAGAAATTGAATAATACAGTAACATGCCACATAACATTTTGGTCAAGAACAGGCACATGAACAATGAAGGCACCATGAGATTATAAAACCCGCATTTTTACTGTACCCTTTCTATGCTTAGATACACAGTCACTTATGACTGTTACAACTGCCTACAGTATTCAGTACAGTAATGCCCTGTACAGGTTTGTAGCCTAGGAGCAATAGGCTATGCCATATAGCCTAGGTGTGTAGTAGGCTGTACCATCTAGGTTTGTGTAAGTACACTCTATTATGTTCATACAATGACAGAATCACCTGATGATGCATTTCTCAGAAGTTAAGCTACATATGACTATATTTACAGTTGGTGAGGGTATGGGAGAGTTGTTCATTGCTGGTGGGAGTGTAAATTGGTTTAATCTCTTAGGAGGACAATTTGCTCCTATTTGATATATGCAGGCAGTCCCTGGGTTATGGATAAGATACGTTCCTGAGAATATCTTTAGGTTGGATTTGTATGTAACTTGGATCCCTGATGAGCAACACATATACGGTAATATTAACAACACTATAATGGCTCGTATGTGATAATAATACAGTGTAATACTTATTGTATTGCACTCTAATAATAATACCCCTGTACTGTAATAATAAGTTACAAAAACTATTGTGCTTTTTAAAAATTCAAACACACAGAACATGACAACAAACTCATACAAAAAGTTTAGATAGGTGATAAGAGAAATTTCAAAAAAGAATATTAAAGGTTAACACTCACTAATGTTGCATCAACACTAGGCTAATAGGAATGTTATGCTCCTTTTGATCTTCTAACCAAATTAATAATAACCTTTCCATTTCAATAATTAATCCACTTGCTGGTTAGTAATAATTGATGCTTTCATCGGAGCCCTGCCTTTCACATGTTCCATTATTCTCACTTTATCCTTTATAATTATTCCGATAGGCCGGTGACTGAAGCCTAATGCTTCCCAATGAATGGAATCTGGCCTTTCTCTGAATGCTTAATTATTTCTACTTTCGTTTCCATTATAATCACCTTTCTCTTCACCTCAGGCTCACCTGGACTTGTAGTGGACTTTTGCTTTGGAGGGACGGACATAAGGGTAACCACAGACTCACAAAATCAAATCAAAAAAGTTAAGATGAGAGCTATGCTGTGCATAAGTGACCATATAAACAATAAGACCAGCCACTAGCATAAAGATGCCGCACCAATGAATTGCTTACGCCATGCGGGTTTATTTACATGTGCAGAAGAAACTAGTCCCGAATTATTCATTTAATTATTTAATTATAAATTATCCTTATGGGGAGCCTGGGGAGTCCATTCGTAAGCACAGGACGCCATAAGTCAGGTCATCTGTGTCAGGTCATCTGTAATCTAGGGACTGCCTGTATACACGCCTTTGGACACAGCAGTTGCACTCCAGTGTGCAATGGGACGAATGGTTACATATATCCTGGTACATCCATGAGATGGGATCCAATGCAAGCCAAAGAAGGAGCTTGATCTGTGTGTCCTGACATTGGAAATATGTGTCTATACTTCTTAAAACCCAGGTTTATTTTTTGTTTCTAATGTTCTGTTCTGTTTCTAAATGATGAGATAAAAGGTCCAGAATGCTGTTTGCATCCATGCAGTTTTCACAAATAACACCTTTGGGAGTGGGCTGGTTTTAT
The DNA here is from genome assembly GCA_004363605.1 of Indri indri. NCBI lineage: Eukaryota > Metazoa > Chordata > Mammalia > Primates > Indriidae > Indri > Indri indri. Next base: position 38,088 of record RJWJ010000587.1, read on the forward strand.
TCTTGGTGCATGAAATACCAAATGGGATATGATTGATCATCACATCTACCATTTTTTCTCTTTTCTAGAAGTGACTTTGCAGTCTTAGTGACATCTGGATGTGTCGTGTACAGGTTTTGATAAGATAAATGCAAGACTCTGGTAACAATCATGTTGAGGCAAATTTACAGGTTTATTGTTATGCTTGTTGTTAATTAATTGTTTATGTGCATAACCAATAGCCCACCATAGATTATAACTAATTAATATAGAACTAAAAATTAAACAGTTTAAAAGCGTGAAATCATTACAAATATCCAGGGCGTGGGTTAAGTGGTTTCTTCTGTAGTCCGTTTGGGCTGCTGTAACAAAATACCTTAGACTGAGTGATTTATAAACAACATAAATTTATTGCTCACAGTCCTGGAGGCTGGGAAGTCCAAGATCAAGGTGCCAGCAGATTCAGTGTCTGGTAACTCCCTCTTTGCTTCAAAAATGGTGCTTTCTCTCTGCATTCTCCCTTGGTACAAGAGGCCGGGGAGCTCCCTCAAGCCTCTTTTATAAGGACACTAATCCCATTCATGAGGGTAGAGCACTCATGACTTGATCACTTCCAAAAGACTACACATCTTAATATTATCATATTGGTTATTAGGGTCCAACATATGATTTGGAGGAGGGGGCACCAACATTCCGACGATTGCAGTAGCTGATGGGGTCTTGGGACCCCTTGACCTTACCTGCACACCACATGCACTCACTATTGACTATTACTTTTGTAAAAGTTGCTAGAATCAAAGTGAAGTCACTAGTGTTAAAAAACAAAAAACTAACAATAGAGCCAAGGGAAGGATATGAAGAGAGATTTCTGGTTGAGTGCAGTGGCTCATCCCTATAATCCTAGCACTTTGGGAGGCCAAGGTGAAAGAATCCCTTGAGGCCAGGAGTTCAAGACTAGCCTGGGAAACATAGTGATGCCCCCATCACTACCAAAACAATTTTTTTAAAAACCTAGCCTGGGCATGGTGACATGTACCTGTAGTCCCTGCTACTTGGGAGGCTGAGGCAGGAAGATGACTTGAGCCCTGGAGTTTGAGGTTACAGTGCGCTATGATCTCACCATTGCACCTCCAGCCTGGGCAAAGAACAAGACCCTGTCTCTGAAAAATAAATAAATTTTTTAAAAAGAAAAAAAATTTTAAAAAAGATTTCTTACACTTGTATGTCTAATAACAAACATTATCACAAAAGACTGCAAAAACCACAACCTTGCACAAAGGCCAAAACAACCTTAGACAAAAAAATACTTCTATGAGGAAATCTGCCTAGCAACTGCCTGTCCAATCCTGGACTGGCATCACCCTTGTTACTGATCTTTGTAGCCAAAGATAATTATTTCAAAACAATTATGTAATCCTCCTCCTTTTTTCCTTTAAAAACCTTTGTCTTTCTTTACGTCCCTAAATATGCACATAGTTTGCTATGGTACATGTATTCCCATTGCAATGCTCTTTTCCAAATAAACATTTTCTTTTAGAGAGCCTCTTTCTGCTTGTTGTTTAGGTTGACTCTTTAAAGGGAAAATATTATTTGGGATGGGTGAGCTAAAACTACACCCCTCCTCCCACCAAGGAGAAAAATTGTGATTTTAGCATCATTCAATATTGGCGAATGTGAAAAATGCTTTGAAATGGGTAAAAGAGTAGAAGATGACCCCATATTATTTTTTAAAGAGCTAGGTCAAAGTTACGTGAGTAAGAGGAACACATATTTCTTTGGCAGATGAGATGTGGCAGAGGTGGAGTGGGATGAAGTGGCAAGAGGGTCCTTCACAAGGACATAATTAATAGATCCTCAAGTTGTTGAAGTGTTTGGTTTCAAGAAGTGTTAGAGAGAAAACCAAGCACAGCTAAAGGGAAGCTTCCTCCTACAGTACTCACCCTCCCCCCCAGCAGCAGACAGGCCACGGCCTGCCCCTGTGCAGATCTCTCAGAGTTGGCCCCAGGAGAAAGCCACCAGGCTCAGCGAAGGCAGGTGGCTGTGAAATTCCCAAAGCACTAGAAGGGACCTGGGACTGGGTGGGGTGGGGACACTGGAAGGGCTTCAAGGAAGGGGACCATGAGAGCTCAGATCGGAAGGGGGAGACAGGTGGGACCTCCTCTGCAACCCCCACCTTGAGGCCCAACCCTTTGTTGAAGGGACAGGGACAAGAGGTAGAGCAAATCAAGCCTCTTTTTTTATCTCCTCCCACCTGAAAACCTCCAGCTTTCTAAGGTTTTAGGACACTGACCTATGTGAAAAACAACTGATATGGTGTAATGCAGTTTGAGAACAGAGGGTGAAGAGGTACCTGGCCCAGGTGAAGAGTATCTCCCACCCATTCCATGGTAAGAGGTGATTAGTGCCTAGTTCTTACTTGGAACAGCAGTGAATAGTGGTTGCCCTCCAACCAAAGAAAGAATCAGCCAACAACAAAAAAGTTCAGTTTTGAACACACTGAGTTTAAGGAACTTGTGAGTCAACCAGAGGGAGATGGCCTAGAGGCAGTAGAAAGGCCTAAGTGGGAGGTTAGGGAGTTGTAAGCACATGGATGGAAGCGAATGAGGTCATCCAAAGAAAGTGTGCAGAGTGAAGAGGGCCTGTGACAGACCTGCAGCATGCCAGTATTTCAGAGTGTCCCAGCCCAATTGGCCAAAGACCACCAGGGGAAAATCCATAGTCTGATGAAGTCAGGTTCCTTGACCCCTTGAAATGAGACAGACAGCACACCAGAGAAACCACGGGGTATCCCACCAAGCACAAAGGAAAAGATAGTTACAGGGTTTGAGAGGGGGTAGAGATGTGAACTTTAAATGAAGCAATATTTTGATAGGCTCAAAGCAAAGCAGAGCTGTGTGTAAAGGGGGTCAACATCAGGTCTACTGCTAAGTGGACCCACAGTCCTGCTTCCTTAGAAACAATAAAGTTAAAATAGATGTGGAATATTGTGTTCAAAACTCCTTATCTGAATCTCTGCACCTGGGTTGTAAATCCTGTCCACATAGTGACTTAAATCCCCCAGGCAAGACTTTCATTCTTATTCATGTAACGTCAAACAGCAAAGTTTCTGATATAGTAGTATATGATTTTAGAAAACAACGATGCTCAGAAAGAAGTAGTCCTCAAAGCAAGGGTCATTATATTTTACAGCTGCAGTACGTACTTGGGAAAAATATTTCCTGTTAATGTCACAGCTGCTTTTCAGATTATTATCTATGTCTCTATTATTCCAGCCTGATGAGTAGCAGGGCAGATTTTACAGACCGAACTAATTTTTGGGTTTAGAAGGAACAGTGACTGAGGAAGCTGCAAAGACTATGAGTAGTAGTAAGTAACCAAGAAGAACAAGTGGGTGACTGTTGGTGTTGAAGATGCGAAGAGGTCTAGTTTACTGGGCTGTCCAATACAGTAACCATACCCACAGGTGGGTTTTTAAATCTAAATCAATCAAAAGTAATTAGATTAAATTAAAATTTACAATAAATTCAATTTAGTAAGAATGTTGATTCTGCCATGGCATTTAGCCACATGTCAAGTGTTTAGTGTCCACAGATTAGTGGTTACTGTATTGGACAGTCCAGATACAGAACATCTCTATCACTGCAGAAAGTTCTATACAAACAGCAGCAAGGTGAAAACTGGAGTTCCAGGCAATGGTAACCCCTTGGGTGCAGTCTCCAAGGAGTGATGGGGGAGAAAGCCCTGCAGGAGAAGCAGACAGATAATAAGTAGATTCTTTCTAAAACATAGCTCTAACAATGTTACTCCGCTCCTGCGGCAGCTACCGTGTAATTCATGCGTAACTCGAACCCACAAGCCCAGACTCAGAGCACTTGGCTCTGTTGCCTGAAAGCCTTTCCCTGACAGCACAAACCCACCACCTTCCCCAAACTCCATCTCCCAACGTGCCGCGGGCCCTTTTCCTGCGACTCTGGCTCTTGGACTCCTGGGAAATGTAGTTTTACAGCGTTCCAGCCCCACAAAGGTCCTAGTCGTGAACTACAGCTCCCACGGGATAGTGCGCCAGCCGTCCCGGTCCAATTCCCTGCGGTCACCACGCTTACCGCGATGGGGGCCAGAGCCGGCACCTGAGGCTTAGTGTAGCAGTGACTGAGACGCTGGCGCCCCAGGTGCGAAGGAGGACGGCGAGTGTGCTGGGCCTCCTCCTGTCATTCCTCAGATCTCTGCCGCTCTGGGGCTGTGGAGACGCCTCAACCAAAGTAAAGCCTACGGGTGCCCCAGAGAGCCATGGTGACGGAGCGGCGACAACCACTAGGGGGCGTGGGGCAGCGCCACCCTTAGTCCGACGTGGAGTAACCCCGGGGCCATCGGGCGGCCCCGGGCCGGAAGCGCACGCGCAAGTGCGCGGCCTCTGTAAACACTAAGGAGCGCCTGCGCAATCGCAGCCTCTCAGGATCGGCACGCGGGGGCGCCCTAACGAAGATGACTAATAAATAGTAACGTAATGGTCTAGTCGTCTTTCTGTCTTTTCTATTATGGTTTGCAAAGCACGGCCCCATTCGTTGCCTCTGCTAATGTGATCCTCACAACAGTCCTTTTACAAATGGGTCAACGGGTCAGAGGAAGTCACGCAGAGTCCCAGCATCACAGAGTGTGAAGGACCAGAGAAGGATCAGGATTCAAGGACTTTAAGCCAGGCTCCACCTCCGACTTGCTGTGTGACTTTGAGTAATTTTGTTCCCTTAGGGACCTAACTTTCTCATTTTTAAATGGGAATAGGTTGTTGTGAGGATCAAATGAGATCCAGGGGTGAAAACAATTTAGTTTACTTTTGGGGAATTTACCCAAGCGGTCTATAAAGGCAAAAAATTATTGTAGTCAGGTGATTGCAGATTGAGGAACCCATTTCCTCATTGTACAGATTGCAAAACTGACGACCCCAAGAGGGGTAGGAGCTTGCCCTAGGTCTGAGCATCAGCAGTCTCTGAGCAAGGGCTAAAGCCTAACCTTCTGCCTTTGGACCTGGAGCCCTACCTTCCACCCCAAGGATTAGTGTCTGTGTTGGATGCAAGCTTAGAGAGACCGACTATACCCTGAGAACCTGGGGGAGTCCCTTTTCCCATCCCTTCTTCTGACCCCCACCTTGGCCTGATGGACAAGGCCCCTGCTCTATTGAGATGACCACGAGAGGCAGGGAGTTAAGAAGGATCTGGAGAATCCCGGAGGAAGAGAACAGTGTTGCTGGAGCTGTACAGACCTGCTTCTCAGGACAGTGGCCCAGGTAAGGAAAAGAGCCCAGGTGTGACAGATGAGAGCGCAGTGCTAAGGGCACAGACTCTGAATGGAAAGGAGTGGGAAGGTGTTGGACTTTGTTCCTGAGCCTGGGAGGCATTGAGTGCTCAGGTGACTCCAGTTGGGGCCAGTGGAGCTGGAGACGATACCTGGGCTGGCCTGGGTGATGAGAAGAGGAAGTGATGCACATCGAGCTGAGGCTGTAGGAGCCACTGCCCCGGCCAGGTGGAGCAACGAGGTAGCACCATAGGCGCATTATGCCACCCGCAGGATCATGCAGCTGCCCACCAGGGGAGTGAACTTTTCTCTGTCCCTTGTAGCAGAGACACAAGGGTTCTATGCAGCTGTTTCTCTCTGGAGTGCTTTTAGAGGTTAGGGTGGCAGTTAGGGGGAGGGGCTGGGAGACCCTGAGTTCTGACTGTAGTTTGGGCCTCTTCAGGCAAGTCATGAAAGGCAGGTATTTGTGGAAATAGAAATCCAAGATCCTCCCTACCTGCCAAGTGTCTAATTCTCTGGGCCTTCAGTTATCATTTCTGTTTTCAGCTGGGGAAACTGAGGCTAAAGAAGGAAAAGGACTCTCTTAAGGACACAAAGGAGTTGGGGTAGAACTGGACCAGGTTAGGGATCTTTCCATTACATGACAGTGATCAAACATCTTCCTCAAACATTTATTATCTAATGTATATGCTGAGAAGAGCTACCTTGGGGTAGAAAACAGAAGCCAGGATTGCAGTTAGACCTGGCTTTTACCTAAGCCCTCCCAGTGACAGCACTGTGACCCTGAGTGAGTCGCTGTCCCTCTCTAAGCCTCAAATTGTCTGTAAAGTGGGGACACTAAGCCTTAGGGAGTACTGTCTCGAGGTTTAACTGTGAGTCAGTTAAGAACCGTTAAATGCATAGAACAGCACTAGCCCCATGGTAAGCGTTCTTATGTTAGCCACTGTTGTTACTCATGAACACAAGTTGAGGCAGACTGCAGATGTGGTTCTCCTAGAGCCGAGCAGGGACAGAGATGCAGCAGCCCAGGTCTGCTCTCTCCCAGGTGCCTCCATACCATGCCCTGGGTGCCTGCCTTTCTGGAAGTCATGTGGGGGACCCATCTCCCCATCTCCTTTTCTAGCCCCAGGAGCCTGGCAGGGGAGAGATGTCGCTAGTGTTTACACCTGCACATACACATGATTCCTTTCCCTACAGCCCGAGGCCTAGAGTGAAGGAGATTCTTACCCAAAGCTGCACGTTACTCTAGCCCTGGATGGTCAGACCGGAACCAGAGCCTGCGCTCTTTCCAGCCCCTTCAGCGTGTGGGGCTGTGCATGCCTTTCCTCCCTGCAGGGCAGGCGTCCAGGAAAGATAACAGTAGGTTCTGAAGTGTTTCCCTGTAGTGCAGCGGGGGCTGGGAGCAGAGGGGAGCCTGGGTGGGAGATAGGGTCCGACATCAGACGCCCCACCCTGGCTCACCCTATCTGAAGTTGGAGGCCTGGCGCAGTGGTCATTTCAGTTCTGTTCCAAGCCTCCCTCATGGAAGTTGGTTCGAACCCCTTATTTATAGAGCAGGAGAGAGAAGCTCAGAGAGATCAAGAACACGCTGAGAGCCCCACAGTAAAATGGGGGTGGGTCTGGTCCAGCACTCAGGCCTCCTGACTTGAGGTGAGGGCTCTGCCGGCAGCAAGACTGGAGGGGCAGGGCTTGGCTCCACCTCTCCCCCACTGCCACCATAGTCCTGCTTGGAGCCAGCCCCCAGGGTGGCCCCCGGCTAGGCTCTGGTTTGGGGGGAGAGTTGGGAAGGTGGAGAGGTAAGGGCAAGGCGGGTAAAGGGCCAGTCAGAGAGAAGCCCAGGGCTGGCCTGGGTGAGTGGGACTGGGAGCTCTCCTTGGGGTGCGTGGCTGCCGCAGGATTCTGGAGCCTTACTAATCGGTCTGAGGCAGCAGAGGATAAAAATACCATGGGAGCACACTCCTGGAGGAGGGGAACAAAGCAGAATCAGGAATGAGTCACAGAGCTCAAGCCCTAAATTTAGAAGGTGCTGAAAGAGGCAGCCTTCCCCAGGGGAGGACTGGGGAGATACCCGCTGACCCAGGACACCAGGGATTCAGGGCAGGAAGCAGTGGTTGGCAGGAGTCCCCTGAACAGCAGTGCCCCATGGAAGCTGAGCCTGCTGTAGGGCCTAGTTCTAGGTGTGGATTTTGACCCCAAGATGAACCCTGACCCAGGGCAGATCCTCCTGCCCCATTCTCAGAGCCCCTAGGTAACCCACAGCAGCCAGCCCTCGCACAGTCCTGGGGACCAGCCCCTGGAGTGCGGACATCTCAGTGTTGTGCTGCCCTCTGGCTGGGCATGGCCAGACTCCCTGTGCCCTGCTGCTGTCCTGGCATGCGGTCATCAGGCCCTGAGGAGGGGCTGCGTGGATGCGGGGAGCTAATTCCTTTGAGTGAAGGCCTCCCAAAGGGACCCAACCAGGCCTTTTGCAGCTCTGCTTTGCAGCTCTCACTGGGGGTGAGGGAGGGGGACAAGATGTCATCACACCCCCTCTGCTCCCCTCTCAAGCCTCTAGGCTCCACATTAACCCAGGTGGAGAGGGAGCATTGCCTCCAGGTTGAGGAACAAAGAGACAGCAAAGAGGCCATGTCTTGGGGGCAGACGCCAGACCTGGGGGAAAGGTAGCTCAGGAGACAGGAACTGATAGCAGCTGTGGCTTTTATTGAGCACAGGCACCGTGCTAAGCATGCCACGTGATTAACTCACCTCATCCCCATGGTAAGGACAGAAATCCTTTTAGTCTACCCCTCTTAAAAATGGGACAGCTGAGACACAGAGAGGTTAAGTAACTTGCTCTGGACCGCATACTAAGAGGCTCTAACCCAGACAGCCCAAGCCGTTGTGCTAGCCTGCTGAGCGGGGAGCTTCGCCCCAGCTCTCCTGCCTCCGCTGCCATCCTCCTCTCCCTAATCCCTGCACCCCTGAGCCCTGGGAGCTGCCCAGCGCACCCCCAGGCTGGGGGCAGGGAGAAGTCTAACAGTAGTGCCCACCACCACCACCACCGCCACGCAGGACTTCACGATTTACAGAGCCCTCAGCCCAGTGGGGAGGCCTCTGGAGCGCCACTCTGACAGGACAGGCCTAGAGAGGGGCAGGGCTTTGCCTGAGGTAGGCAGAGCCTGGAGCAGCACCATGGGGACTCCCCCTTAGAGAGGGCCCTAGGCCCAGGTGGCCCCCACCCCTGCATGCTGGCCCTCCTGCTGCTGCTGCCTGCGGGGCCCTGCAGCCTGCAGGAACTAAGTTCCATTGCCAGGTAGATGCATCCTTCCAAAAGCCCTGGCGTTCCCTGTCAGAGGCACCTGACCTGTCTCCCTGACCCCAGGCCCTCCCCTCTGCTCTGTGCTCAGGCCGGGTGGCAGTAGGGGTGTCTTGGGTGTCTTCAGGGAGGACAAGGTTGTCTAGGCCTTCTTCTACCAAGATGGGAAGAACTCTAGCCCTGGGACAACGGCCCCTTTTCTGGCAACCCACACAACTTCCTTCTTTTGGTTTCTTATTAATCTTTAATCTCAAAGCTGGGCCCAGGACAGTTCCACCTCCTGGAACTAGAGGGGCTTCTGGGGAGAGTTCAGAGGTTGGGGATCCAGCTTCAAAGCCCAAGGGCTATTCCTGTTCTTGAGGGAAGAGGCTCCTCTGGGAGGCTTTGCTGGCCTGAGTGCTGCCTGGGGAGCTCGGACCGACCCAGGGACATAGCCTGGCCCCAGGTATAGCCTGACTTCCCACGGCCAGGGGACTACATGCTGGGACACCTAGGGTAGGTTCTGTTTCTTGCTGGGTCTTACTTTCCTTGTCTGGGGCTAATGGTCCTCGCCTGGCCTTCTGTCTGAGGTGGTCGTGAAGGTGAGGTGAAACGAGTAGCAAAGGCTCTTCCTCTGGCCCATGCCCCTTCCCAGAGAGGCTGTGCAGAGCCGTGTGCATGTGCCCGCCGGCGCTGTGACTTGGGTGCCGGGGTGTGCATCCCGAGGCGGTGAGTGCCTGAGGTCTGTGTGGGAACCGGCGTGTGAGCGCGGCACTTCAAGGTTTTACGATGTGGGTGAGGCGGGGCCTCAGGTGTAAGGCTGCCTGATTTAGCAAATATTCAGGATGTACGTCTAGTAAAAAGTTCTTCTTTGCTTATCTGAAATTCGAATTGCACTAGGCCTCCTGTATTTTATCTGGCAACTCCACTGTGCTGCTGCCTGTGGCCTGGTGTGACCAAGCCTGTGTGCCTGTGTAAGGCTGGCCCTGTGTGAGCCCCAGGTGGTGTGTGGGACTGGAACGGGACATCAGGAGGAGTGAGGATGAGGGTGACCCCTGGGAGTGGCTGACTTGGTGGCGCCCTGAGCCTCCAGCAGCTCCCTCAAGGAAGGTTTGGGCTGCTAGCTCTGAGAGGCCCAGCAGTGCTGGGAGTCCCGCCCTGGGCAAACACTCAGATCCGGCTCCAGATGGGACTGGGATATAGGCACATTCCCACTGTAAAGGACACTGTAAAGGTCCCTCTCAAGGCCAAGCCAGCCCTGGGGGCCTCAGAGGCTGCACCCTTCCTGAGGGCCTCTGGAACCACCCCTCCATTCTGCTGCTTCCTGGTGACATCACACAGGTCACTGCCTAATCTTCTAGAACTGTGCCCCCAGGACACTGCCTTGTTGCCCTGGACAACCTGGGAGTTTGATCAACTGGAACTGGCAGGCAGGGTTACCCCTGAGGAGGGGATGGGGAGGGAAGGGGTGAGGGGGGCCTTCTCATCTCCCAGAGGGGAGATCGAGGCAGCCATCCATCCATCCAACTAGATGGTGAGTAGGGGGTAGGCACCCAGGAGCAAGTCAAGACTTTCGGGCCCCTCGTTGTCCAGGACGCTGGGCAGGGTGTGGGGCACTGGGAAGGCTGAATCTTGAGGCTAAGAGAGTGTGGTGACTGTGCCAAGGTCACCCACAGGCAAGTGGAAGGGTTGGTGTGTAATGGAGGCCAAGAGCCTAGGTTAGGAGCTGGGAGACCTGGGTTCTTATTTTTGCTTTGTCCCTGCTAGCTGGGCCTTTATTTTTCCATCTGTGCAGTGAGAGGGTAGGGCCAGATGACCTTAGTCTGAAGTCTTTAGTTCTGGTGGGGGGAGTTGAGAGGAATGTTAGGGACCAGGTCATGGGGGGTGGCTCCAGGCAGGGGCCCTGATCCCTGCTCCAACAGCTGTCAGTGGGCAGTGAGCAAGGGCTGGTGTGAATCTTTCCAAGGGACCCTCCCCCCTTCCAGGAGTCACAGTCCATCTGAGGTACTAGAGGTCCCCTTGTGGGTTCTGACTGTGTGATTCAGGGGCGCCCCCATGCCCGCCAAGGCCCCAGCTGCACTCTCTTCAGAGGTACGTGTAAGACCCAGGCTTGCCCAGCGCCCTGGGTAATGATTCCTCGCATTCTCGTGGTGCTTCTCAGTTTGTAAAGCACCTTCTCATACAAGCTCTCACCTTTTACACCCACTCTGGCTCCTGCTCAGTGATGCCCTGTTCTGGAGCTGGGACCAGAGAGGAGCCAGACCTGAGCTCTGCCCTGGGGGCTCAGGGAGACACGTCCATCCACCTCCTGTGGAGAGGACTGGGTCTGGGGCAGGGGACTGCAGTGCGCAGAGCAGGGGTCAGGCTTTGCCAGCTGTTTCCACTGCTTTTAATCTTTCATGAGAATCTTACCAACCGCCATGTCAAGATGCTACCTTAACACTTTTTGTTGGAGCCATGCATTTTTGGACAGTGTATTTCCTCCCTGCCCTACCTACTCCCACCAGTTATATTTTTGGTTACTTATCTGGGGTAAACCTGTAACATATACAACTTTTTTCATTGCAGTAATTCTCAGATGATAGGTATTATTATTCCAGATGAACAAACTGAGGCTCAGAGAGGACACGTCACCCACTTCTGGTCACACAGCTAGGAAAGGGTAGAGCCGAGATTGAACCCAGGTTCCACAGGCCCTTTATACTGCCCAGCTGTGGGTCCTCTCCGACTTCTCCTCCAGAGCCCCTCCCAGCCCTCCTGGGCTCAGTCTTCTGCTCTCAAGCAGATGGGGCCCTTCTCACAGCTGCTCAGGGGTGTTTTGAGGCAGGATATGAATCTGCTTTGTCATGTTGGAGAGGCTGTCATGAGCCCCACAACAGAGATACCTAAATTCCTAGGGTGGGGTGGGGTGGGGGTCTTGCAAGGGTAAATTAATGAGTAGGATGGAGTGATGGCCTTCTGCCCACATGCTGGCCAGGTAGCTTGGCCTGAACCTAGGACTTAGGGATGAGCCCAGGGGTCCTAGGTAACCCACCTTTACTGACCCCAAACCCAAAAGATTCATTGTTGGTTAATCTGTGTTTGGATTTGAGTAGTAATTTGGTTCTTGCCATCTGTACCTCCTTGGGTTTCTGTCCATCAGACTGGCAGTTCTCTGGGTGGGAAGTCCTTCTGTCAGTCTGCCCTCACTGCTACCTGCTGTCACCCAGCCTTATCTCTTTTACTGTGGACTAGATGGTACATATGAGAGGGTTACTGCCCTGGTGACTGCTGTCTGCTGGGATGCGTATTATCGAAGCCCTAAAAAGGCAGGAGCCACCAGTCTAGTGCTGTCATCTCTATTCCTCATGGCAGATCCCAGAGAATACTGTTCACAAAGCAGGCTTTGGTTCTGCTGTGGTCCCCTTTTGGTCTCCCACCAGCCTGGGAGTGAGGGTATCAGACAAAACCACTGAGGCCTGGGGAGGGGCAGTGACCTGCCTAGAGTTGGGCTAGAGGCAAGGTATGTAGATAGCAGAGTTAGAGCCTGGGCCTCCTGAGCCCAGAGCCAGCCCCTTGCCACCCACTCATTCCCAGACACTTTGAAAGAGTGTGGTTTAGAAGGGGTGGAGTGATTATCTGACTATACCTCCCACAGTGCAGATGGGAGGCCTGGAGATCTAAGGTCATTCACACAGGCCTCTTGGGAACCTGCAACTCATTGTACTGGATTCACTTTGCAGAATGCCCTTTGGGGTCACTTTCCATGATGGCTCCCTGCTCACCTCCACTCGTTTTTAAAATGCGACCTGATTTGCAAACATCTTGGAGCCCCAGCACTTCAGGAAGAAACACCTCTATTTGTGAACTCACCGTGAGGACTCCTACACTCCTTGTTTTTCTCTTAGCACCTTCAAGAAAAGCTTTTCCATCCCACAGCTCTAGGCTGGTGAGCCTAGGAGGCGCCTTAGGGTTATACATTCTGATTCTCTTCTTCTGTACATAGGAAACTAAGGTGCGAAGAAGATAGGGCAGCCAGGGCAGAGAAAGGACCCCTGGGGTGAGAGGGGGCTGAGACCTGGGCACTGGTCAGAATGGTCAGGACTTGCTCTGACACTGGGCAAGGGGCGGGCATGTGTTGGGCCCTGTTAGCTGCCCATCCAGAGGAGTTCACCACAGGCCAGTGGTCCAGGACCAGTCACTGGGGTGAGTGAATGCTCAGCCTTGGGCCACGCTGCCACACTTATACTGTAGAAGTTGAGCAGTTGGCCTCAGTTAACACAGAGTAGAGGGAGGCAGAGCTGGGACTAGGACCCAGGTGGCAGGGCCAGCCTCCCTCCCAGGCTAGAAGGGGTGGCCAGAGACTTGGAGCTCTGGCCAGCTCTGCCTGGGGAGGGAAGGGAGCCCCAGAGCTCTGCAGTCAGATACTCTTGAGAGCTAGTCTAGTCCATGGGAGGTGTGTGCACGCTGGTGGACAAGGGCCAAAGAGTCTGGAGCTGGAGGGAGTCCTGGTTAGAGCTCCCAGGTGGGAGTGAGGCTAGAGTGGGGATTTTGCCCAATCTGGTCAGCCTGTGAACCTTGAGCCTTGTGGGTTGGATTACTTCCTGCTGGGTTTGCATACCCCACTGGGAATTGGGTAGGATGTATGCAGGCTAGATGTGTCTCTAGGTTGGTGGGGGATGCAAGCTGTGGGGCTGTCATTCCCGAGAGTTAGTCTCTTGATTGTCGTGGGAGTGTGTGCCCATCTTTGGATCTCTGGGTGTTGTGTGGGGGTGCCTCTGGGTTGTTCCGGGGACAGCGTGCCTGTGTGTAAATACTGTAGGTTGTTGCAGAGGTGTGTACCTGTGAGTATGGGAGGGGGATGGAGAGAAGGGGTTCACAATTAACTTCCAGAATCCCTCTTCTAGCACCTCGTGGCCCTTCCTCTCAGAATCCACTCAGTCTTGGCCACTCCTCACCCGTCCCCAACCCTGGCCTGAGGACTGGCCCCTCCCGGGCCAGGTCCCCTCCCGGGGCGTCGGGGCGGGCGCTAGGACCCTGCGGGGCGTGGCGGGGCGGGGCTCCGAGCTCCGTCAGCTTTACCTCCTCAGCCTGGAAAATACCGAGTCGAGGCGAGCGGAGCCCCCGGAGCCCCCGAGCCTAGCCGGGAGGGGGCGCCCGGGGCGGGGGGCACGGGGCGGGGCCGGGCGGCAGGACCCACTGCTCCTCCCCCCAGACCCCCCGCGCGGCCCCCGGTCGTCCGGGCAGCGGCGGCAGCGGCGGCTGCAGCGGCGGAGGCGCTCGCACCCCAGCCCCGGCGGGCCCCGGCGGCGCAGCGGGCACAGGTGAGCGGCCCGGCCGGGCGGACGCCCCACCCCGCCCCCACCACTCGCCCCGCGCGCGCATCCCGCGCCGGCGCCGCTGCCGAGTTAGTTGAGCAGGTCCGGCCACCGCTGCGCGGGGCCCTCGCCAGACCGCCCGACACCTCTGGTCCCGGCCATCCCCTGGGTCCCGACGGGCTCCCGCGGGCAACCCGCACCCGATACGCAGTCCCCACGCTGGCCCCAGGGAAGTCTGGGGTCTCTCCTTGGGAGGTGGCCCCATGGCTGTCCTGTGCCGGTCCACTCTCAGCTGGGGGCCGGCCCCTGCCTATCTTGAGCTCTCCACCTGCCCAGGACCCTGAACAGCCCCACCCGCGCCCCCAGCGCACTGATTCCTGTCCCCAAACCGGTCTTGCAGGTCCCAGGAAGGTGGCGTCAGCATCTGCAACCGCGTCGACGTTGTCAGAGCCTCCGCGAAGGACCCAGGACAGCGGGACTAGGACCAGGGCCCTGGGCCTCCCCACCCCCCCACCATGGAGAAGCCAGCGGCCTCGACAGAGCCCCAGGGGCCTAGGCCAGCCCTGGGCCGTGAGAGTGTCCAGGTGCCGGACGACCAGGACTTCCGCAGCTTCCGGTCAGAGTGTGAGGCCGAGGTGGGCTGGAACCTGACCTACAGCAAGGCTGGCGTGTCTGTGTGGGTGCAGGCTGTGGAGATGGATCGGGCACTGCATAAGATCAAGGTAGGGCTGCCCTGCTACACCTGCAGCTTCCATTGCACCATTACTGCCTCTCACAGGAGCCTTCCGGTCCTCTCTCTGGGCCACAGACACCTGGTTGTGCACCTGGGCTCAGAAAGTCTCCTGCCAGGAGCCAGGAGGAGGCACAGCCAGCTGGGCCAAGCCCACATCACACAGATGGGCCAACAGAGGCCTGAAGAGGGGGGTGTGACTCACTCTGGCTCACTTGCTGCTGGGAACCAAGGCTTTTGCCTGCCCCTGCCTGCCTCAGGGAGGTGGGCTGCTGCCAGGCCCATCTCGGAGAGTGGCCTCCCTCAGGGACCCCATGAAGCCTCCCCCTAATCCCAGGCAGGAGACTGGGCCCTTCTCTCCCCAATTGCTGGTTCTCTCAGCCTGAGCTGGGTCTCCTTTCCAACTCTCTGCACCCTGGGGTATGAGGACTGACTCCTTCCTGCCTGATGCCCTGCTCTCGCTCTCGGTCTTTCCCTTCCTTCCCTGGCTGCTCCCAGTCTCCTGCAGGGACTCAGAGTTTGTGGCTGCCACATCCTGAAGGCTGTGGGCTGGGGGAGGGGGAGCCTAGGGTCAAGGAAAGCCAGTGCAGAGGGCAGTTGCAGGCACATCAGCCCCTCACAGCCATCTCTCCCACTCCTCACCACCCCATGATTCTCCTCTCTTTGCTGTGTAGAGAAGGCTGGGGGTTTGTGATGAACCCACCTCCCCCAGGGCACTAGATGGGCCAGAGGCTGGTGAAGACTCTAGTCTAGGGGCCTCAGTAGCTGCCTCCAATGTATCTGGCGTTGCTGTGCGTGCCACGTTTCCAGGGTGGGTAGGTCCCCCTTTACTGGGCTCCTGGCAGTAGGCTGTGCCCTTCACCTCCCTTTCCCTGGACTTTCTCTCCCTTCTCCTGGCACATTCCTGTTGTAGGGGCCAGGGCACTGGACTCAAAGACCCACTCTCCCCTTCCTGCCTGGGACCTGGTCTCAGACCCAGCTTGGGCATCTTGGCCACACATCGGGGCCTGAAGTGGCTGACCTTTCCCCTCTGACCCTGTGCCTTTCTGCCTCACTTTGTCGTAATCACTTACAGCTTTGTCCATCTGTCCACACATGATTTTCTGGCTCTCCCTTTCTGCCTTCTCTTCTTCCCTCGGTGACTCTACTGCACCCTGGCCATCTGACCGTCTCTCTCCCTCGGGGTTTCCATGTGTGTCTCCCTCTCTGGGATTCTCTGCCCAGGACTGAGGACCCTGACCCGTGTCTGAGCCTGAGGAGCAGGGAAAGGGGTGGGCAGCTGGTGTGTCTCAGCTTGGTACCCCCTGAGGGCAGGGGCAGGTCCTTTCTCCTTTGGTCCCCAGTATCCAACACAGGCAGAGCAAGGATGTTGGCTGAAGGAAGGAGGAAAGAAGGAGCAAAGGAACAAATTGAAAAGTGAGCAAGGTAGTTTCAGGGGAGCCTGACTGTGACCTGGGAAAGGCTTGAGGCAGGCAATGAGCAGTTCGAGGTGGGGCATGTAGTTTCCCCACCGAGCTGGCTCTCCAGGAGGGAGTGGGGAGGAGGTCTGAACTGAGGCCAGTACTCCCACCCTCTGTGTCAACAGGGCGGAGCTGCCTCCTCCATCTGGCTTGGTTAATGAATAAACCCAGCCTAGCCCAGGACTAGGAGTTGGCAGGTCTGAGTCTGGGGGCCAGGGGCACAACAGACTACTCATGGCCAGATCAGACTTGTCAGGTGGCCTTCCTTGGGGATGGCAGGGACTTGGAAAACTGGGGCAATGTAGGCTTCTTGGCAGGGCATACACCCTCCCTCGCAGCCAGGACTCTGACCTTCCTTCCCTCTCAGACTGAGCAGAGGTTGGAGGTGCCAAGGAGCCCTTCACAATCGCTGTTTTATTACACTGCCCCTCACCCCTGGGGTACAGGTGAGAGTACTGAGGCCCAGAGAAGGGCAGGGACCTACCCAGGGTCACACAGCCAAGTCCCAGCAGAGCTGGGCCCAGAACCCAGATCTCCAGCCTCCTAGCCTAGCCCTTCTGTCTTACTTTTCTCCTCATGCTGCCCCTCGGCTCTGATCCCCACAATGGCGAGAAGGTGGGGACAGGAGGTGAGCAGAGCCCAGGCCCAGCGAAGAGACTGGGACCTTGGTTATGGGCATCCCATGGGGCCAGCCCTCAACTCCTGATCCTCTCAGCATAGCCAGATGGAGCTCTGGGACATGTGCAGAGGCCTCTGAGCTTCCCATCCCCAAGATTCCAGGACTCCCAGGTTCCATGCAGCTACTCCCATTTCTGCTAATAAGAGCCCCTGCTCTGATCAAGCATTCCTCTCCATCATCTCATTTACCCTCAGGCCAGTCTTGGACAGTAGTAGGCTGTCTCCATGTTGCAGACAAAGAAACTGAGGTTGAGAGAGGTAATGTCATTTGCCTAAGGTCATGTAGCAGCCACAGCAGGAGAGGAACCCAGGTCAGCCTGGCTCCAGAGCCCCTGCCCCTCTCTGTGCAGGCTCATATTGTTAGTCTACACAGTGGCCTTTAACCCCATCAATAACTCTTTGAAGGACTGAGGGACACGGTGTTCTCATCATCCCATTCTTGTTTGATGAGAGAACCAAGGGCCACAAAGGGGTGCGGCTTGTCAAGGTCACACAGCAGGTCTGAAACCAGAGTTCCGAGGGATGATTGGGTCACTCCAGGAGGCTAGGGCTCAACTGCAGGTGTTTGTTCAGCTTCTGCCCCCTTCCCCTGTCCTCTCTCCTGCCCTGGCCTGTTCTGGGCCTGTCCCCAGAGCAGGGAAAGCCAGCTGCCTGCTGGACATGCCCTGTGTGCCTGATCCCAGAGTGGGGGCGGGGCTCCACCTATCTTGTCTACCTGATTGATTTCCTCCTCCTCATCTCCCTTCCCCCTTCCCCTGTGTCCAGAGGTCCCTGGAAGCCACCATGGCTCTGGGCCCAGCAGTCGGAGACAGACCAAAGGGAAGGGGCTGTTGAAGGGCCCCCTTCACCCTTTCCCTCCTCCCTCCCTCCTGGCCTCCAGCCTAGCCTGGCCCCAGGCCCGCACTATGCTCCAGGTCCTGGAGAGAGGCAGACACCACCTCCCAAGAGCTCAGCCCTGTTCCAAAGGCAGATGCTGAACATGGATCCTGGGTACAAGGCCGAAGGCAGCTCGGAGTGTGAACCCAGGTCTCCCAGTGCCGAGGCTTCCCCACAGCATCCATAGTGGTGTGAGACAGACCAGGAGGTTCTGTCTGTCATTCCACCAGGGCCAGCTGGGGTCCAGTCCTGGCTATGGTGTTTTCTTGCTGTGTGTGTGACCTTAGGCACATCCCTGCCTCTCTCTGGGCTGCTTGTACATCTGTGCTATTGGGCCCTCTTGGCTCCAAGAGCCTCTGAACTCAGCACCTGGGCTGGGGCCTGTGGGAAGAGGTAAGAGGTGAGGAGCAGACGGACAGACAGCAGAAGACCTGCCCAGCCCTGCTCTGCCCTGAGTTCTCCTGATATCTGCTGCATGAGAGATAGCGGAGGAGACCTGGACCCTTCCTCAGAGGTTTCCGGACTCTAGTGGAGAGAGGACAGGCAATTCCTGGTGACCTCCTGCCTATTGCACAGGCAGCCCAGGGGCAGGAGTGAGGCCCGTGATAGCCTGGGCCTGCAACAGGGGTGGGCCGGGTGGGCAGGGGCCTCGAGGGGCTTGGCACTAGAGCAGGTGTGGGTGATCTCTTGGGGAGTGTGGCTGAGAACCTGAAGCTCCTCTGGCCACAGGAAGCTCGGCAGTGGTGACCTGTCTCCTTTTACTTCCTGTTCCCCAACTCCTCCCCTTCCCCTTTGGAGAAAGCTCCGGTGGCCCTCCCAGCCCTGTCTCACGGTCCACCTGCCCCCACACCACAGGCCCCTGGGTTCCAAGCTCCCAAGCCTGTGCTCAAGTCTGCTGCCCTCAGCACCCATCCTCCCGCTGTGACACGAGGGACGGCTCGGGGATCTCCAAGGGCCCTTCTCACTCTTAACAGTCTCTGAGACTCAAAGGGGTCATGGGGAAGGTGGGGTGGGGTGCTTTCTTTATGTCTGAGTCTTCGCTATTGCCCTGTGGGGTAGGTCTCATTAACCCCATCAAGCAGCTGTGGAAACAGGCTCAGGGCAGGGAATTACTTGCACAGGCCAAACAGCTGGAAATGGCTGAAGCTGGATCAGAACCCAGGCCCTCGGCTCACCAAGGCTGAGATCCCCCCACTCCCTTAGACCTGGTTGTTAGCACTGTTGGGCCCTTGGGTGTCCCTGTGCTGTGTCACTGTGAGAGGGCACCCTGGAGGGGACCCAGCTGGGCAAGAGCCAGTCCTTGCTATGTGACCTTGGGAGTCACTTCACCTTTGTGGGTCAGTCTTGTTGTCTGTGGTGGCTAGGGTGGGAGTTAACCTGGTTTTAGGGCCTTGGACTGTAAGGTTCTGGCTTGGTCTCTGCACCCCTGGGGCTTATTTTCCCCATCTTTATGGGAAGCTGCTGGGCAGGTGGTTTGTAGAGGCCATCCTAACCTTAGGCCTGGCTGGCGGGGGCTGCGCTGCTGGACACAGAGTAAGGGCGAGGGCTAAGGCCTTCTCGGTCTGTGCTATCAGAAAGGTCCCTCCACAGACACCCTGAATCCAGGGTTAGGCCCAGACCTGGCTGGCTGTAGCTCTGACTTGGCCTGGGGGCAGCTGGACGAAGCAGCTCCAGAGTTGGCCTCAGGGGACAGGCTCCCAGTGAGTACAACCCCAGGTAGTCAGTGTCTGGATGTTGGGGTCAGGGAGCTCAGAGAAGGGAAGGGTCAGAGGCAGCTGGAGGTGTTAGGGAAGTCTTCCTGGGCAAGGTGCCTGGGTTGTGTTGAGGACGTAGAGGAGAGAGCACAGGAGCCAGAGTCCTGGCTATGTGGCTCTGGGCAAGCTGCCCCGCCTAGGTTTCAGCTTCCTCATCTGTCCTATGTGGATAGTAGCGCTGTCCCGCCTGTCTTTGGACTCTTCATTCATTCATTCATTCATCCACTCATTCAGTGAACATGCACTGATAGCTTCTCTCTGCCTGACCCTGCACTGGGGGTGGGCGTAGAGAGGATAGTCAAACTCAAGCCCTGTTGGAAAGGAGCTTCCAGTTGGGTGCTGAGACAGATACTTATCACGGGAGCTGAGGAAACCCAGAGAGAGCATCCGAATCAGCCTTGGGGGTCAGGGAAGGCTTCATAGAGGAGGAATTCTCAGGCGATCCCTTTGGAATTGGGTAGAGAAGAAAGATTGCAAGCTTGATAGCATCAGAAGCATTCCATACAGAGGAATGAGGCCAGCGCCCAGAGGCAGGTAACAGGGTAGTGCATGTGGAGAATTGCAGGTGATGGTTCAGTATGGGCTTGGAACTCAAGGGGCTGGAGGTGATTAGAGAGCTAGACCAAGGCCCCAGGCCGGGGGAGGGTTCTAGACGAGGGGGCTGGTAAGAGGGTGCTGCTGTTGTGTTTGTCTGGGCAGAGGTGCCGATGCCCAACACTAAAGGTGCTGTGGGGAATGGAGCAAGGGATCAAATCTAGAGGGATTTAGGAAGGATAATGGATGGGACACGGTGGTTAGAGCATAACTCTTTGCAGTGCACAAACTGGGAAGTGTTGCACAGGCCAGGGTGCAAGATGGCATGGATGTACAGCCCCCTTGGTGCCTGCCCTCAGCAGGCCGAGGAACCCCTAATGAGTGGGAGTGGAGTGGAGGGGTATCTTTAGTCTGTGTCCCCGCTGGGACTCAAGGAGCCCTCAGCCCAGGCTGGCTCTGTGCCATCTATACCCAGCACCCCAGCCTCTGTCTTTTAAACTTTAACGAGCCCCGGCTCAGTTTCCAGCCGAGAGTCTTTAAAGTTTCAGGAGATGAGAGAAAGGAGGGAGTCCTGGAGACAGATGGGTTTTCTTTCTTCCCCTGCGTCTCCACGCCTGGCTGGGCCACCTGGAGCCAGGGCTGTGGGCTCCACGACCTCTGCAGGGCCCTGGGGCCTTGGCTGGGCTGCTCCAGCTTGTTCCTAAGGAGCTAGTGTCCGCTGGCCTGGGCAGCAGGTTGCCACCGAGGATAGATGGGAGTAGAAACCCTGTTCCACCCCTGAACCACCCGTCTTTTCCCTAACCTGGGCAGATGATCATGCTCTTGCAATAGGTGAGGGGAAAGCAGCTCAGACCAGGTGCCAGGCTTGAGATGTCCCCACCCCTCGCGGTGCCTGTCTTGAGCCCCTCCGCTGCTTGTGCTCGCCTTGATGCTCTGGGGCCCCTCGGAAACATGAGAAGTGGAGGGTCTCATGCCAAATGCAGACTCCTCTCACCTGTCGTTACAGAGAGCCTGGGGCAGGTGGCACAGGGCAGCCGGAGCTGTTCCCTGGGGCTTTAGCATAACCATTCCTTCCTGCCCCTCAGCCTGGGCTCTCTGAAGGCAGGGACTTGCCACTCTGATGTTTCTCTGGGCTCCTGTGTCCCGGGGCAGGTGAACAGTGTCTGCACATATGTACTGCCTCCCCCAGCCCATGGGAGGTAGGGGAACTACCACCTCCGGTCTTCCTGTGGTGCCCGAGCCATTTAATCTCATCCTTTGGGTTACAAGCCACAACCCCCAACCGCTCCTGGTTCCCTGGAATCCCCTCCACCATCTCCTGGACTCCCTCTCTGTCTTTAGACTCTTCCAGATTGCTTGGGACCTAGTACTGGGCCAGGGAGGTGATGAGTCTTGAAGCAGAGGCCCGATAGCCAGAGAGGGTGGATTTCCCTTGTGTGTCTTCAACATGCATGCATTCATTCATTTACTGAGCACATACTACATTTATTTTTCTTTATTTTTTTTTGCTTTTTTTGTTTTTTTTTGAGACAGAGTCTCACTCTCTTGCCTGGGGCGAGTGCCGTGGCGTCAGCCTAGCTCACAGCAACCTCAAACTCCTGGGCTCAAGCAATCCTACTGCCTCAGCCTCCCGAGTAGCTAGGACTACAGGCATGCGCCACCATGTCCGGCTAATTTTTCCTATATATTTTTAGCTGTCCAGTTAATTTCCTTCTATTTTTGATAGAGACGGGGTCTCGCTCTTGCTCAGGCTGGTCTCAAACTCCTGAGCTCAGGACGATCCGCCCGCCTCGGCCTCCCAGAGTGCTAGGATTACAGGCGTGAGCCACCACGCCCAGCCCATACTACATTTATTGAGCACATACTACACATTACTGAGCACATACTACATATCGAGTATTGTGCTCTATCCAGGAAATTAGTGGCCAACCACACAGATCAGACTCTGCTGTCACGGGATTTGTATATCCTGAGGGGTGACAAGCAAAACAGAAGCAAACAACTAAGATACCAGGTGACGGTTGGGTGTTAGGAGGACAGAATAATGTGATGCGGTTGAGGATTCTGTGTCTGGGCCCTTGTGTGTGGGGCTGGATTGTGGGTGACGGTTTGTGTGATATGGCCCTTAGTTGTGTGGACCATGAGCCCCTCACAGTCCTTCCCTGTCCCCCCGCTTCCTGCCCAGGCGACAGCCCTGGAGCAGGCACTAACAAGGGTCAGTAAATGTGTGTTGAATGTATGTGCGTGTGCCTGCAGTTGTGTCTGTGCCCCTGCGTGTGAGACTCTGTGTGTGTTTCTGTGTCTGGCATTACTCTGTGTGTGTGAGTCACACCCCCTCACTGCAGAAGCAGAGTTGTCTCTGATCCAATTATGTCTCCTCAGCTGTCTCCTGGCAGCTCTCACCCCCTGGCTCAGCTCTGGCTCTGCTGTGGTTTTCCCCTTGTGAAGCTTCCTGTCCTCGCCTCTGGGCCTATCTCTGGTTCTCAAGGTCTCCCCTTTGGGGTATGTTTTCTACCCCATCTCTGTTCCCCTCTCCCTCAGTGGTTACTGCCTCTGTCCTTAATTAATGTCTCTACTTGTCTCTTTTTATCCACTTTTTTCCCTGTCCAGTTATTTATTCATTCAACAAACCTCTTCTCATGCCTCCCACCCCCTCTTCTGCCAGCCACTGTGCTGGTGCTAGGGACCTGGAGATGGATCAGACCTGGGCCCTGCCCTCAAAAGATTCAAGGCCTAATGGGGAGACAGACGAGACAGTGAGACAGTGGCAGCCCTTTGTGGGAAGTGCTGGGATGGAGATTTATACTTAGGCTGAGGGGCCAGTGAGTGGCAGCATTGTAGGGGGAAGGTGAGGGGGCTTCCCCAGGAAGTGGTGTTTGGGTGGGGCTTAGGGGCCCAGCAGGAGTCAGGCACCAAGCCGAGAAGGTCTTGGTGAGTCCCTCAGTGAGGTGGGCTCCCCAGGGGCAGGGGTGCAGGGCTGAGGGTGAGG
This sequence comes from Indri indri, assembly GCA_004363605.1. Lineage (NCBI taxonomy): Eukaryota > Metazoa > Chordata > Mammalia > Primates > Indriidae > Indri > Indri indri. Next base: position 60,948 of record RJWJ010000587.1, read on the forward strand.
AAGAGTAGAGGTGGAGCCAGGGCGGGGAGGAGCCCCCCAGGGTGCAGAGGAGCCAGGAGAGCAGAGAAGAGGCTATGGCTATGGGATGGTGGGGCTGCCTGGGTTGGTGAAGAGGGGCTGCTGGGAAGGTCATGGCTGAGTAGAATCCCAGGGCAGAGCTGGCTGCAGGGAGAGCATAGGGGCAAGTCAGAACCATGCCCAGGTTCCAGGCACAGGAGGCAGGGGGAGTGGGCACTGGGGGAAGATACCATGACCGCACTGGCCATGGCAAGTGCAAGAGCCCGAGGGCTGTCCAGGGGGTGATGCCGAGGAGGCGGTTGAAGATAAAGTCTGGAGTTTTACTGGGGAGCTTCAGGGCATCCCTCCACGGTGGGTCACTGAAGCCCTGGGAGGTGTTTTTCCTCTTTGTCTTTGTCTGTCTTGATGTCTGTGTGTCAGTCCTGGCCCCTGCCTTGTCTCACTGGTCTCCGCCCACGCCCTCCCTTTTATTCTGGGCCTGCCTACGCTCTGCCTCTCTTTCTCAGCTCTCCCAGCTCAGTCTGCCCCCCCGCCCCCGCTCCCCCAGGACGGGTGTGCCGAGCTGCAGAGCAGGTCAGCCCCTGAGATGTCCGAGCAGGACTGCTGCAGGGCTGGCCTGCTGCTCTGGAGCCTGGGCCGGGGTGCAGGACGGCTGCTAGAGCCTAGGGGAGGGGAAGGGCGTCAGAGCAGGGATGAGTCACTCATCCTGGATAGAGAGCAGCAGAAAGGTCTCAGCTCCGTCTGCGCAGGGAGCTCCCGCGAGGGGGCATGGCAGCACCTCATTCCCCACCACAGGCTCCAGTGGGGGAGGCATTGCTGGGAGAAGATGGGTTGGAGGTAGCTACTGCCAGATGCCTTCCGCTTCAGAGGAGAGGGCCACAGGGATTGTCTGGTCATTTTGCCAGGGGGAATACCAAGCCCAAAGATGGGGGAAAGAGACCTTGCATTGGGCTCACACCGCATGTACTCTCCCTGCCTTTCCAGCTCTCCCGACTCCAGCTGAGCCAGCCCCAACACCCCTCCTGACTCCACACCCCACAAAAGCCCCAACCCCTTGCAGGGATCTCTCAGAGACAGTCCTCATCGGGCCAGGCACCAGCCCCTCTGGAATTCCTTGAGTCCTCCGTAGAACAGAGCCTGATGAATGAACAGGGAGCACTCTCAGGAATGGACTTGGGATCACGCCAGGTTCCAGGATGATTCCTACACTTCACTTTTCTGAGCCACCTTTTACCAGGAGGCATGACCACTAACATTTGCCGAATGAATGAATGGCTAGATAAATGAACGGTTTGAGGCACCCAAGGGACACCGCCGTTTCCCACCTCTATCCTTGTTCACTTGGTCACCTCGTGGCACTGCATGAGCCCTCTCCTTCCCCCAGCCAGTCCAGGCCGTTTCTAGTTCCCAGACTGGTGCCATCACCCCTGCCAGGACCCTCATGCCTGTCCTTGTCATCTGGGTGCCATCTGCTCTCCTGGTCATCCTTCAGGGCTCAGCTTAGGTGCCCCTCCCTGCACCTGCATGTCTGGCTTTCCTCTGTCCCTGTCATTGCCTGTGCCCATCACCCCTAGCCCAAGTCCCTCCCAGCCCCGGGTGGAGCTCGGGGGCACGTAAGCCCAGCCAGACGATGTGGAGCATTTCCACGTTAACTCAGGATCGGTGCGGGCAGCCGCGGGCCCTGGCTCAGCTGAGTCCAGGCTTTCAGGTCCAGGGAGCAAGGACTTCAGGGTTCTGGACAACACTTTTAAATTAGGGGGGGAAAAAGTATGGTTTTTATATATTGTATAAGCTATATTGTAGCACCAGTAACAAGAATCCAAAAGTGAAAAATAAATAAAAAACCACCCAAAGCCTTGGTTCCCTAAGTAAAACTTTCCCTTAGTTCCTTCCAGTTCTCACTCAGAGGTGTAGATAATTGACACATAGTTTAAACCATGGCACAGGTACTGGTCTGTACCTGTTTTGTTCATTTAACATTGCATCTGTAGAATTTTCTCATATTGCTACAGAATTATTAATTCACAAACTCTTCTGGCAGCTGCTCACTGCCAGGCCTGCTCTGGGTTCTGAGGGTACAGACCTGGCTCAGCTGCTGGCCCTGCCCAGGGGACCCCCTCAGTGGCTGTGCAGTAACTGTTAGAGTGACATGTATTTCTTAACCAACCAGGCCTGCTGTTGGTGCTGTTCCAGATTGTTCTCCAATATCATTTGCTAATTACAAATGCAATAATATACTCATGAATATTATAATAGAACTTTTTATTTTATATTTTTTCCTGAGTATAAATTTCTACTCTTGGGGTTCTGGGAACTGAATCGAAAGACATGGCGCAGTGGCTCATGCTTACAGTCCCAGCCCTTTTCAGGTCCAAGGTGGGAGGATCACTTGAGGCCTGGAGTTCAAGACCAGCCTGGGCAACTTAGTGAGACCGCATCTCTACAAAAAAAAAACCTAGCTGGGTGTGGTGGTGCACGCACATAGTCCCAGCTACTTGGGAGGCTGAGGCAGGAGGATCCCTTGAGCCCAGGAGTTTAAGGTTGCAGTGAGCTATGATGACAACACTGCACTCCAACCCAGGCAACAGAGTAAGAAAGAAAAGAAATACACATTTTTATGACTTTTAAAATATTTGCCAAATTGCTTTCTAGGAGAGTGGAACCAGTTTTTACTGCCACTTATTGTGTAATGGTTTTACCACATCCTCATAAGCAGTGGTTATTTTACATATTTTTGCTAAGTCACTGAGTATAAATTGGTATCTCAGTACAATTTAAATTTACTTTTTTTTGACTGTCAGACCTGTTAAAGATCTTAAGGCAAGTCTCAGAATTTCCCTGAAACTGTCTCTTGGTATTTTTGACACCCTGTACCCCTTTACTCCTTTTTAAGAGGCTAATGGCAAAAGTATTAATTGTCCTCAAGTTTCATAGAGATTTACAAGAGTCCAGGGGTTTTCACGACTACGTTTCTTTCTGAATTACACGGAGGCACTGAGGGTCACAGGCCAAGGCCACAGCATTCTGAAAGTCAGGGAAACTCATACAGGCACAGCCTCTTTGTTGGCTCACCAGTCCACCCCTCTGTTTGGGCAGCAGTTCTTTACTGAGCACTTGCTGTATGCCAGGTCCTGTGCCAGGCACAGGGAATGCTGAGATACACAAGGGCCACAGCACCACGGGCAAATTAACGCATTCCAGCATGTGCCCATGAGGGAGGTGCTGGGGTGCAGGACAGGGCAGGCTGCCTGGACGGGTAGGGGACAGCCAGGCTGACGTCCGAAGACATGATAGGAAAGGAACCAGTGAGGGGAAGTCCTGGGAAAGCATTCTGGGCAGACCTGGAGGAGGAACTGCCTCAGCGCCCCTCATGGCAGGACTGATCAGACAGGCCTCTCTTCCCACCTCTCTTCCCCATCCCTCATGTTGGTGCCCTGGAGCAGCTTTTGGTATTTTTTGGCGGGGTGGATAAGGGAATGGGTCTTGGGGGTCTGCATCCTTGGGGCCCCAGAAACTCAGAGCAATGCTGGCCCCTGGGGCCTTTGGGAGGGGGAGGGGAGAGGGCCCTGGGAGGAGAAGCGGGGAACCTCGGACCTGCTGTGTGCCACGGGGCCAGTCTCTGCCTCTCTCAGAGCCTCCTCCTGATCCCACGTGGCGAGGGTGGAGGAGTAGATCTGTGCAGGGCCCTGGTGTGAGAGCGCCACCCACCCCTTCCCTGTGCAGCCACCTCGTGGAGGGATCTTGGCATTTTTTTTTTCTCAACTTTGTTCCTTGTCCGTGTGTATCCTATCCTTTGAGGATTAGCAGGAAGGTGTTCCCTTGGGCAGGGCCTGAGAAATCAGGGAAAGTCGCTGGGGCCTGGGGCTGGAGGAAGGGCAGCTGCTGCCCAGGGCATTGTGTACAAATCTCAGTTAATCCTCACAGCACTGCTCTGGGGGGAGGATTACCCCTGCTCGGCAGATGAAGATAGTGGGGCTCAGAGCTCCGGTCCTTTGCCCAAGCCAGGGCCACGCAGCAGAACATGGCAAGGCAGAGGCCTGTCTGACACAGACGGCCCAGAGCTGCCGTGTGAACTGCGAGCCTGTGGAGTCCCTCGGGGTCTGTGGGGCAGTGCAATGGCCGAAGGATTCTCAGAGGGGGCTTCCAGGTACAGAGCCCCAGCACTGGGTTTCAGAACATCTGGAGCTTGATTTAGGAACTTTGTTCAGAGGAAGAATATGTGAGCTCCGCCTCCCTGGTCAGCAGGCCCTTCTGAGTCCAGTGAGCGCTGCATGACAACCACTAACTATTAATAACTAAGACATCCTCCAGTTGCCAGTGTGTTTTGTTTTAGCTGGGCCAGTCCTGCCCCTTGATGAAGGTAGCAGAAAGTCCTGCCACTTTGGGGTCAGTCATACCTGGGCTCTGGTTCTCTGACTTACTGCTCTTAGCTGTGTGCCTTTGGCCAAGCATTGTACCTCTCTGGGCCTCAGTTTCAGCATCTGTAAAATGGGGGGGGGTGATAATTCCCACTGGGGTGTTGGGAGGGTAAGTGGCGATGTCTGCAAACGATGCAGCCCCTGGAAGCTGGCAGAGGTGGTTCGACGTAAATTTCAGCCCTTGTGGGGTCCCTGGTCCAGTTGTTTCTGTCTCCTTTGTGATGAACTGGCTAGTGATTTGGAGCACATGGTGATGGTTATTGAGGTTGGGCTGTTTTTGATTTGATACTTTGTGCCCCACCCCAATCAGGAGCTCTTCCCCTTATTTGAATATGGTTCTGTTGGGAATGGGTGATTTTTGCTTAACAGTTATTCATTTTACAAAACTGCCTGCTGAAATGCAATGTGTTGAGAAGTTAGCACAGCATGTGGGACGTTTCAGACCCCAAATGAACCCCTTACCTTTCCCTGGGCCTCAGTTTCCCTAGTGGTAACGTGAAGAGTAGTGATTGAGATCATTTCCTGGGTTCCTAGGACTTTGGGATAATCTGTGTGCCCCACATGTCGCATGGGCAAGGATATTAGAGCCCTGCTATGTGAGGTCTTGGAGGGAGGGCTAGCCTTGGGTCTACCTGCCTGTGTGTCCGTTTACTTGTAACTGCCTGGGCCTTTGGCTCTCAAGGCCAGGACACAGCCCTATGGAGGGGACTGACTTTCATTCCCATCTCAGCTCAGCCATCTCCCTGGGTCCTGGGAGATACTGTGACCCCTTCCTCCAGTAGACAGTCCGCCTTCTCATGCTGAGCGCTGGCAAGGCATCCCAGAGCACACAGGGCAAGGGGGTGGGAGAGAGGTGAGGGATAGAGTGAGACAGCTTGGGCCTTGGACCCTGCTCTGTGCTTACTTGTTTAAGCCTCCAGGCTGCAATGCCCTGCCCTGCCCTTCAGTGGCTCAGTACCTTATCCTTTTGAGCTCAGTCTCCCTTGGCCTCTGCAGTTCCGGTGCATCCCGCTCTTAGCCCTGTTCATTGTTTCTTGCGACTTCATGTCCCTGTCCCTTTACCACTCTACTTGGCAGGGCATCTTTGGGGCAGGGCCCAGGTCTGGTTCACTCCGGTTCCCCACTGCCCAGTTGCACAGAGCAGGCTTCAGAAAGTGGTGAATGGGAGAACAGAAGGGCAGGGTGGGGAACAGGCTCAGGCAACAGAGGTGCCCAGGGCACAAAATATTCGGAGTTACGTGTAAATGCAGCCCAGCCCTGGACACGTGGAAGGGTGCATGGCAACTTGTGGAAGGCTGCTAGAGTATTAACAGCTACTATTTTTTGGGCATTTACTGTGTGCTGGGCATATTACATGCATTATCTCATTTAATCACAACATCCCCATGAGATAGGTACTGTTATTTTTCACAGGAAGAAACAAAAGCTCCTAAGAGTTTAATCTCATGCCCAAGGGGAAGAGCTGGGATTGGAAGCCAGGATTGCCAGCCCAGAGCCTGCACGGGTCTCCCCCAATGGGCTTCCTTGCTTGCCTAGTCCCTTCTGACTGTGGCTCTGGGGGACTTGGGGTGCCGGGAGGGCAGTGCCGGTCCCCGGGGTTCTGGGCAATGCCAGTTCTCCACCTCAAGAACTTGACAGGGTTTGGAGAGAGCGGAGTACCAGGGACACAGCCTGTGGTTTCTCTGGCATCACTTGTTCCCTCCTGGCCTCAGTTTCCTGAGCTGTAAAATGGCCAATGTAGGCTCCCTGCTGTCACCACACTTTGAGGCTTTGAAGCCCAGCATGGCTCCTTGGCAGAGCAACCCCCCATCAGTTCCGGTTTCCAGGGGGATCTCTGGGGGACCAGCTGGATGACCAACCGAGATGACTGACTCACACACAGGCCAGTGGCTGTAGGTTCCTATGACAGGCCTGCCCACCAGGTGCTCTCCAGTGACTCAACCCTACCCCACCACCTGTCGCTCCCAAAGCCTCTTAGAATTACACCTTGTGGGGTGTGGTGGGGTATGGCCACCACCTTCCTTTGTAGTCTTTGCAGGAACAAAGCTGGATGTAATTTCCCCCTTTGGTGCAAGTGCTGCCTCATGGAGGCTGTGGAAAGGGCAAGAGCCAAGCCAGGCTGGGGACACCTGTGGACACTTGCCTGACCCAGCCACTGGCCTGCCTCAGTTTCCTCTCCTCCACTGCCACAGCCAGGGTTCTCACCCTCTGGGCAGGGGCCTTCCTGCTGGATTTCCTCCGCAAGAGTCTGCCATCAGCCTGGGAAAGCTTTGGTTTCCCTCTCTATCTTACTGGGCACCTTGTCTCCGCCCACCGCCCACTGTCTCAGAGGTGGGCTTTGGGCTCTGGGAGTCTCTGGAAGGAGGATATGCAGTGTCAGCCCCTTCCCAGTGTGCATCCACCTGCGGATGCAGCCGGGCCCTGGGGGCACTGGGCCTGGCAGTCCCAGGTTGGATTCTAACCTACCAAGCAGAGTTTTGTTGTTACTGCCCCTGCATGAACTTGCTGTCCAGGATAACATGCTGAGGACTTGCAAAGCCAAACCAGCTTCCAAACTTAGATTTAGAGGAATTCTGCTCTCCTCCAAAGCCACACTTGAGTGTTCCTTGATGGCGAAGAGTACAGACAGATCCAGTTTTGAGTCTCTGCTCTGCTGCTTTCTGCTGTACGATCTGGGCAATTTGCTTAATCTCCTGAGCTTCAGTTTTCCATTTTGCAGCACAGGAATGATAACAGCACCCACGCTGTGAGTTTGGGGTGAAGAGTGAGCATGTACTGAATGCCTGGAGCAGCACCTGGACCTTCATGCAGCTGCTTGATGGAAGGTTGTGCGGATGCTAGCGATGGTGCTGGACCCGGCCTCTGCTGTCTTCTTCAGCCCCCTTCTCACCATCGCTTCCCTCCCATCACTTGGTTCCCTCACTCACTCACTCAGTCTCCTTCAGTCTGGTGTAGTTTCCAGGTCTTTCCTTGACTTTCACGATCCTGACACTTATAGGCCAATTATTTTGTAGAATGAGACAAACCCTCATGTTGGATTTGTCTGATGTTTCCTTATGATTAGATTTATGTCATGCATCTTTGGCAGAGACAGCACATAAGTGATGCCTGTATGCTTTTTATTGCATCCTATCAGGCAACACCTGGTCATAATTTGTCCTATTACTAACGGTATTCACTTTGATCACTTGATTAAGGTGGCATCTGCCAGGCTGCTCTACTATGAAGTTACTCATTTTCTCTTTGTAATTAATAAGCATTTGATGGGAAGTTACTTTGAAACTATGTAAATCCTCTGTTCTTCATCAAACATTCTGTTTATTCATACCTGTATATATTCTGATTTCCTATTTTAGGCAGTAGAATGTAATCTTTTTCTATCATTACTTACTTTAATACACAGCTTGTCCCAGATTTAGTTGGTAGTAGGGTGACCAATTGTCTTAATTTGCCTGGGATTGAGGGGTTTCCCAGGATGCAAGACTTTCAGTGGTAAAACTAGGAAACTTCTGGGTAAACCCTGATGAGTTGGTCATTCTACTAGTGGGAACCCTTTGAGCTGGCTCCTGTGTCCACTAGACAAGGTGTCTGTCATTCTTTGAGTACTTTCTGGCACAATAAGATGTTCCAGGCTGTCCTTCATCTGACCCAGCCCTGGAATCACCCATTTCTCCAAGAAGACCTAGAACCAGCAGCCTTTTGAGTACTAGGCTACACCACACCATGGAGACTCAGGCCAGATGGAATCCATTCAGCTGCCCACAGGCCACATACTCTCACCTGCCTCTGTGCCTTGGCGGCTGTTCTCTCTGCCAGGGCCACTTGGCAAACACCTACCTCCTTCTAAGATCTTCCATGAAGCCTGATCCCCTCCCCACCCCAAGGAGCTCATCTCCTCCTCTTTGCCCCCACTGGGCACTTTAGGACATCTCCCCATTTCCAACTTGGGCTCCTCCCTACACTGGAAGCTTCTCAGGCCTCAGATTCATGTCTGACTCTTCTGGGCTCAGTACCAGGCTGGAACTCGGGGCTCCCAGGTAAATGATTGGATCTAGTCATACCCTTCATGAAGCAGAGAAGCAAACACGGCAGAGTGGGAGGGCAAATTGTTCAGGGTCACACAGTCTTTGCAGGCTGGAGTCTGTCCTTAAACTTTGGTTTTCTTAATTCTAAAATGGGGTTAACCTCAGAGCATTGCTGTAAGAATAAGAGGAGGTAATGCATATAAAGCATTTAGTACAGTACCTGGCACATGGTGAGTGCACCTCTCAGTATTTCCGGGGGACCTTTTCAAAATTTTTTCATTATTGTAGAAGCAGTACTACACACTTATGAACATTGGAAATACAAGCAAGATGAAAATAAATTGTCACATTCTTATCACTTAGAGATTGCCACTATTAATATCTTAGTAATTGTGCTTCCTGAGCTTTTTCTATGCATGCTTTTTTTTCCCCAAATGAGATTATACTGTGCATTCCATTTTGTAACCTGCTTTTTTTAGGCAGCAGTCTCCACCGTTTTGTTTCTGTAAATTTTCAGTGTATCTAATACTCGGGCTACATTCACATTTCTCTAGTCCCAGAAACGTCCTTTAGAGCTGTTTTGTCCAAATCAGTATGCAATCCAGAGTCACACTTTACGTGTGGTGGTTGTGTCCTGTGAGTGTCTCAGTCTAGCCCAGTCTCTTCATCGTGACTTTGACCTGTAGAAGAGACCGGGTGAGTAGCCCTGCAGAATGTCGTACCATCTAGCTTTGTCTGGTCATATTCTCATGTGGTGTCACCTAGCTTGTTCCTCTGTCCTCTGTATTTTCTGTAAACCGAAGTTATATCCAGGGCTTGATGGTGCCTAGAATACCCAGAATATCTAGAATACCCTTTATCGGTGCCTAGAATACCCAGCTGGTGTCGGTGTGTCCCTCCTGTGGCATCCCCATCACCCCTGTGTTGCCAAGGCCTATCCCGCGATGAGGGGGAAGGCAATATGACCCTCTGTCACATATCCCCTTGTGAGTAGAAAGTGGTATGCGTGGGTACCCTTGGCACTGTCTGAATGTCTGCTCTGGGAGACCTTTTTAAAGTACACAAGAAAACTTGTCCATTTGCTGAGGGGAACGTGATCTTGAGGGTTGGGCTCTTGGGTGATAAAAAATCAAAGAACAAGGACATTGACTGAGTTCCATCTTGCTGGGTGCAAATCTAGGGAAACCGGGTTCTGTTTTTACTTGCTTTCCAGACATGTGATCTGGGTTAAATCCCAGCTCTGCTACTTACCAGCTAGGTGACCTTGGGCAAGTTACTTAACCTCTTTGAGCCTCAAGTTCCTCCTTGGATTTCTTGCCTGGCAGAGTTGTTGGGAGGTGCGCTCAGCTGCTTTCTTCCTTAGTTGGAAAGCTCTTGGAGGGCAAGGCTAATAAATAGTAAGAAATCCAGATGTTTGTTGAATGAAAAAAAAAAAACCAAAAAGGAGGACAGGTGGTATGGCCTGGTAATAAGTACCAGGAAGGCAAGAAAGCATCCATTTAGGCCTTTGTTTTTTCATTTATGCTTTCGTTTCATTTGACATGTACCTATACGAGGCTCCATGATGAACCAGCTGGGAGCCTCTGACCATGAACCGCTCACCAGGGTATGGGAGGGCACAGACATAGAGATTCAGTGTGTGGGAGCCAGGAAGGTCTGACTGGGAAGGCTTCCTGGAGGAGGAGACTGGGATGAGTTGAGGGAGATGGGCTCTGGATACAGGGTTCAGGGGCTGTCTGTCTCCTGGTACAGGTGGCTTCTAGGGGAGCCGGACAGGGCTTGTGGCAAGAAATGAATCCACGCTGGCTTCAGAGGCCTCTGTTCCTCCCTGTCCTTCTCCTCCTCCTCCCCACTCTGCTTGTCTGCCTTCTGGTCCCCTGGCCAGGGCTCTGAGCCCTACGTGACCCTGACAACCCATATGTCTGTCTGCAGTGCCGGATGGAGTGCCGCGACGTGCCAGCTGAGACACTCTACGATGTCCTACACGACATTGAGTACCGAAAGAAATGGGACAGCAACGTCATTGAGACTTTCGACATCGCCCGCTTGACGGTCAATGCTGACGTGGGCTATTATTCTTGTGAGCAGGCACAGCACCCTGATCCCAGCCCCTGGCCTCTGGTCAGGCCTCCCACCGAGCCTCGTCCTCCCACCTTCCTGCCTGTGCTCACTCTCCTGGCCAGGCTGCTCAGATTGCCGAGTGCTGGGATGTAGGGCTGCCCTCCCTGATGTCCCTGTCTAGTGCTAGACACTTGGGCACACACGCACACACTCACAAACATGTATACACTCACGTGTTCATGTATATACACTCCACACACATACACACATGTATACAGTTATGTATGCAACCCATGGCTACGCACCACATAGTCACAGACACACATTTTCACACACACACTCACAGTCATTCTGTTTCCCCATATACGCACATTCACCTAGACAAACAGGCCAGGCCAGCAAGGTAAGGGCTGTGTGAGGCTGTGAGAAGCAGGGATGGCCAGAGACCATAAGGACAGGGCTCTGCTGTTTCTTCCCTGCTTCCAGCTATGGGACTGTGGTCTGGAAGCGGGGTACCTGTTTGGATCAGGGTAGCTGATGGTTAAGTAGGCATCCCTGCATCTCTGGCCTCTGTCATACCGTGCCTTACAGACAGGCAGGCCTGTGGTCTGGCTGAACTGTCCCTTGCCCTCCACAGGGAGGTGTCCCAAGCCCCTGAAGAACCGTGATGTCATCACCCTCCGCTCCTGGCTCCCCATGGGCACTGACTACATCATTATGAACTACTCAGTCAAACATCCCGTGAGTCAACCTGCCTTCCCTGCCGAGTGGGCAGGGGAAGGTGCCAGGCAAGGCTGGGCCGTGGCTGCCACCATGAATTTCCTGGGACTTTGGGCAGGCATGAGGCCCTTGGGCCCTTAGTGTCCTTCCTGTATAGTGAGGAGAGCTCCCTGTGGATCTCAAGCAGATCAGAAAAGGGCAGTGCAGCCATCTCTGTGGTGAGGGGGTGGGATGGGTTGACTTTGGCTGGTTGGGCTCTGGGACAGGGCTGGCCAGGAAAGGGGGGAGCAAAGGGTAAGAGGCAGGGTGCTCTGGCTCCCCTGAGGCTGGGCCGCCTTGCTTTCCCTGGGCAGGAATGACAGGCAGGTGTGGCTGGCCTGGGCAAGGGTGATTGTGTGAGTCTCTGGGTGCCTGTGTGTGCTCATGAGCCCTGACCCCACACTGGTGGCTTTCCCGAGGGGAGCAGGGAAAGCCTCAAGAGGGGTAGGATGACCTAGTCTGATCCTTCCCTTTCTCTTCACCCAGAATCAGGCCCGGCCTGGAATAGACACCAGGGGATGTGAACTGTGTGTGTGTGTGTCTGTGTGTGTGTGTACTCCCAAAGACATCCCCTTTGCCCCCACCCTGAGTCTTACCTCCCTGTACCTTCCATCCCCAGAAATACCCACCTCGGAAAGACTTGGTCCGAGCTGTGTCCATCCAGACCGGCTACCTCATCCAGAGCACGGGGCCCAAGAGCTGCGTCATCACCTACCTGGCCCAGGTGGACCCCAAAGGTGAGGGCTTGGCCCTGGAAGCCTATTATGGGATCCTTGCCTATACCACAGGGGATGGGGCTTGATCTACTTAGGGATCCAGAAGGGCATCTGTTAGGAGGTGTTTTCTATTTTGGGGTAGCTTCATCCAAAGCCTTGTTTGAGCCAAGGTTTGAGACTTCACATGCTTGGAAAAGAACGGGCCACGGTGGTAGCCACGGCTGTACTGAGGAAGCCTGAGGCTCTCTTCCTGGGCTCAGACATCCCCGTGCTCTGACTTGCTCCCTGCTTGCTGGCTGCTCCCACTCTGCCCTGCTGGCGCCCATCCTTGGCCTGTCCTAGAGGCCTGGGTTGTCCAGGCCTCAGTCCTCTCTCCCTCGGGAGGGCTCAGCCACTCCCATGGCTTCAGTGGGAGCTGACCACATATCTCTCTGCTGAGATCCAGATCCCTGTGGCCGTCAGCCCCCTGGACATCTCCCTCAGGATGTCTTCTAGGCCCCTGAGACTCACTGTGTCCAATGGTGGACTCACCATCTTTCCTTCTGACCTGCCCCTTCTCCTAAGTCTCTGCCTTCCTGCCAAGAACCTGTGGTCATCTGGGGCCACTCTCTCTTGCTCAGCTCCCAAATCCAGTCACTGATTCTTATTGATTCTACCTCCTAAATAGCTCGTGAATCTGCTGTTTCTCTCCGTGCTCAGCCACCTTGTCTGTCTATACCAGCTCCCAGAGAAATTTTTCTAAAGTACTTATTTCCTCATGGTTCTCATCTGCTTCAAATTCTGCTGTGACTCTCCATTGCCAAAAGAGCAAAGTCTAAGCCCCTACCCAGGTTCCCTGGTCCCTCCTCACACCTTATACCTTCACACCTCCCTGTCTAGGCAGCCCTTTCCTGCAGCCTAGATACACCTTCCCTTCCCTACTTGTCCTCTAAGGCTGCTGCTGATGTCACCTCCCTTATCCCTGCTACCCAGGGGAATCACTGGCCGCCAGTCACTGGCCCCCTGCTCTGTGGGCCCATTCCCTTCTCCATAACACTTGGCACACTATTGGGCCGCCTGACAGTGAGTTCCTTTCTGGGTCCCCAGGGCTAGCCCAGGGAGGAGGGGTGTCACAGTGAATGCGGAGTGAACGAGTGAGTGAGTGAGTGAATGACTAGAGGATGAGTAAGCCTTGAGCATCTTTGCCTGGGAATGCTCCAAGCCCCCGAGGGCAGTGCCCAGACCCAGGGCTCCCCCTGGCACCTCATCGAGTGTGTTGGGTGTCAGAGGTGGAACAGACACTTGGGAATGAGACAGGGTGGGAACCGGGCTGTGGATTCCAGATCAGGCCAGTATGGGGTGTTCAGCTAGAGGCCTACGTAGTCAGGGACGGGGGGCTTGGAAGGACAGGCAGAGGAGGGGCTGAGCATCAAGGCTTCAGGCAGAGGGGTTAGCTATGATAAGGATGTCAGTGTGAGTAGAGGGAGGTGGCAGGCCGGTGCTTGGTGGGTCAGAATTTTCAACCCATGTGTAGCCTGTGGTCAGCTAGGTCCCTGTGGTTTTCTTCCATGCTGTCCTTTGGGGCTCAGCAGAGGGAGAAGGGGGAACAGAGTTGAGCCTGAGGTCTGAGGTGGAAGGAAGGACTGAGGATGAAGTCTGGCAGGTCTTTCCTCACATACCCCTCTTCCCACGGAGTGGCAGAGGGAGGGGACTGGGGTGTGTGTATGGTGGGAGCTGGGTCCCTGAGGTTGCTTCCTCCCTTCTCACTGCCCTTTCCTTGTCCTCATAGGCTCTTTACCCAAGTGGGTGGTGAATAAATCTTCTCAGTTCCTGGCTCCCAAGGTGAGTGGCCTTGGGACTTTGTGGGGTATGGAGGCCGCAGAGAGGACTCTGGGATGAGGGTGTGGAGTCAGAGATGGAGACTGGGCTCGGGGGTGGGGTTAGGGCTGAAGGGCGGAGTTATGAAACTGGAGCCATAGTCAGGATATTGGGGCTGAGCTGCTGGAGGGCGCTGGAGGGGGGTGGGGGAGACCTCCTCCGACCCTGGCCACCCTCTGATGCCGCGGGGCGGGTCGGCGGCCCGCAGGCCATGAAGAAGATGTACAAGGCGTGCGTCAAGTACCCTGAGTGGAAGCAGAAGCATCGGCCTCACTTCAAGCCGTGGCTGCACCCGGAGCAGAGCCCGTTGCCAAGCCTGGCGCTGTCAGAGCTGTCTGTGCAGCATGCGGACTCGCTGGAGAACATCGACGAGAGCGCGGTGGCCGAGAGCCGGGAGGAGCGCGTGGGTGGCGCTGGCGGTGAGGGCGGCGGCGAGGGCAGCGACGACGACACCTCGCTCACCTGAGCGTGGCACTGCTGCAAGGACCCAGACAGAACCTGGGCGGAGCCCTGGAGCAGCGGATCCTCTCGCACTTTCTCCCCTCCCCGACCCCCGCGCCTCACGGGGGCACTGGGCTCGGGCCCAGGCAGGCGCTGCCCGCTGGCTGGACACAGCCCCAATAAATGATCCCACAGCCTCAGCTGGCTCATCACTGTGCCTGCTTCCCACCTGCCAGGGCCACCGCCACTGCCCTGGTCCCCTGGTTCTACAGTTAATTTTGTTAATGTTATTGATTGCCTGACCTTTGATCCTTCAGCCTTCTCCGCATTTCCCCGTGTGTGTGGGGGGGCGGGGACGGGTTGTTACCCTTTTTCTTGTCCATAGTCTGTTCCGTTCTTTCAGTCTGTTCATTAGTTCATTCTTCATCTATCCACTTGTCCTTGTTGCACGTTTTTGCCATTCACACCAGGCTATTTTACCTTTCACTACTCTAAGGGAAGGAGCAGGCCTGGCCAGATGCCCTGGTCAGGGGTCAGAGGGCAGGTTCTACTGTGTGACCTTAGGCCTTGCAAGCCCCTTGGGTCCAACCTATGAACTGGGGCCTTGACACTCTCCTGTTGTCAGAGAAGGAAGGGGGAGGGGGCCGTGGGGCCTCAGAGCCGAGGTTGGGGCAGCATGTCCTGGAGGAGGGAGCTCAGGGCTGTAGTTGGAGGGACCAGGCTCTGTGAGTCATGCCCTTCCTAGGTCACGTTGAAAACCTCAGGACTGTGTTAACAGAAATGGTACCCTCTCATCCTGTGTTCCACCTGGTTGTTCTGAGGTCTAGAGGGCTGGCTGGGTCTGCCTTGTTCTCTGGCCGCCAGGTGCCTTCTGTTGCCAGGTTCAGAGAAAGGTCCTGAGCTCTGCTTCTTTCCAGTGTTTTCCCCCTATATAAATGAACTTGGGGCCTGGAAGTTTGTCCCCAAGGTCTGGCTCTGTTCTCTCCTCCCAGAAAGCTCCTTGCCTTGGCCCTGCCAGTGGAAGACACAGTCTACGCAGTCCACTCTTTCCCAGAGGGACAGGGTAAATGGCCAGTGGGGGGTGGTCAGGAGATTTTATCTCAACAAGACGGGTTCCGATCTCATCTTTGTCCAATACTGGCTTTGTAACTTTGGGCAAGCTCTGGAACTTCTTGGAGCTTCATTTCCCTACTCTGTAACCTAGGGTGACAATTTTTGTCTTCAAACAGAGAGTAAGGACTGAGATAAAAGGAATAAATTGTCCCGCACTGGGCCTGGCATGTAGTAGGGGCTCAAATTAATGACACTTTCCTTTTCTCGAGGTAAACCCCCATGCCCACCCTGGTGAGAGCTGTCCTTCCAAATATTTCCTT
The DNA here is from genome assembly GCA_004363605.1 of Indri indri. Lineage (NCBI taxonomy): Eukaryota > Metazoa > Chordata > Mammalia > Primates > Indriidae > Indri > Indri indri. Next base: position 76,616 of record RJWJ010000587.1, read on the forward strand.
TGTGCATATGGAGAAATAGAAGCCCAGAGAAGTTAAGGTCTCTGGCTTGGCTGGCCCCAGAGGTGACCCTGGATACAGGACCCAGAAATACCTGCCAAGCCTGGGGCCCTCATCTGTGTATGTGCTGGGAGGATGGGTGAGAATCTCCCCTTCTCTAGGCTGGGTGCTGGGATCCTTGGGAGGTATGACTGACTGGGACTCTTCCCCAGCACCTTGCGTTTGGGATATGTGGCACTCAGGAAGAGAAGTGGGATACCCTTGAAGAATGTGGTGGGGGAAGGACTTTTTGTAGGGAAGGGAGAGTCAGGGACCACAGTTGTCTGGACTACAACTGCCCCCATCGCCCTGGGGGTGTGGGCGGGTGGGGGTGCGTGGGGCTTACCCCTCTCAAGGGAAAGACTCACCAGAAGAGGTGTGGCGAGCGGCGGGAGACTCGGGGAGAGATGGAGACTCAGCGCGCGGGGCGAAGGGGTGGACTTGAGCCTTAGGAGACCGGAGGACTTGCAAGCAGCTAGACGGGGTGGAGAGAGACACACTGATCGACCGGTCGGGCAGGCGGGTCGGGCTAGCGGACTCGAGGACTGCGATTAGGCGGAGGGGCGGGGCCAGGGGCGGGGGCGGGTCCCGGCCCCTGCCCGCCCTTCCCTCCCCAGGGCGTCACGTGGGGCGGGCGGAAGCGCTCGGTGGGGTGGGCGCGCCTGGCCGGTTGCTGGGAATTGGCTGAGGCCGCTTGAGTTGGTGGCGGCGCCAGGACACCTGGTCCCCGCGTGGAGTCTTCGCTCAAAACAGGTCAGTGCGGCTGCCGGGGCCTCCCCGTCCGCAGTCCCCTCGCCAGATGTGTCCTGCAGTTTCCCCATTCTGCAGAGGGGAACGCCGGGGCCGCGCGGTGACTCCGCGCCGGGAGCCTACTTCCCCAGGTCTTCTTGACGGTTTTCCTGCCTGGTAATAGTGCTGGGGGTCGCCTCCTGAGGATGAGCGGTTGGACTAGAGACGGTAGGGAGGAGGGTGAACCAGCGGGACACGGGCTCCCAGGCTCCGGAACCAGCCCGCCCTCGGGTTCCTTGGTTTTCCCATCGGTGAAATGACGGCTCCCCCCTCGTTGAGCCCCGAGACCGCTACACTTCTGCAGATCCTTATGATCCTATGCCCTGGACCTGGGGCTCCAGTCACCTTGGGCAGGCTACTTCCGGTCTCTGAGCCTCAATTCCCCACCAGTAAATGAGGGCACGGCTTCCCAAGAGCCCCTACTTGGCCCAATTGCTGAAAAAGGAGGTGTGTGTTCACTGAATGGGGTCAAGCTGGGAGTGGGTGGTTGGGACTGGAGAGTGGAGAGAGAAGTCTTGGAGTGCAGTCTGCAGGGAGGGTACGGGGTGGGTGTTTGGTCCCAGATCTCCAGGGGTGGTTTTTGGTGCTGGGCAACCCTGGTCATCACAGTACGGCTTCTGCCATATGCACTCCCTTCCCTCAAATCCCATGTCCTGGGGAGCCTTCCCTGATCCCCAGACTAGGTGGGAGGAGAGGTCTTCAGGGCCAGATATGTGGGTGTACTCTAGGAAGGATTTATTGCCTGTTGGGTCCCAGGGTCCCAGACTGAGGCACTCATGATGCCTGTTCTTGGAAAGCACCCAGTGCCCAGGCTGGGGGAGACCACCCAGCAAGATCATTACAGGGTGGAAGGAGCCCAGCAGAGCCAGAAGACAGGTGTGGGCAGGTGCAGGCCCAGGGAGGAGGAGATGACTGGAATGGGTCTTGGCGGTTACGTGGCAGTTTAAGGATAGGGGCCGTCCAAGGCGGGCATGGCTTGTGCAAAGGTGGGAACTTGGATGGTGTGTTTGAGGAATGGCAAGAAGATGGGTGTGGCTGGAGGGGTAGCGGGGGCAGGGGTGTAGAGAGAACTCATCCTTGTGTCCCATGGCTGGGGGACCCTCCTTCCCCATTGGTTACTTGCTCACTGGGGTAGGTTAGGAGGAGGGTGTCCCAGGCAGAGTACTGATGACTGGTGAGGTGGAGTGGACAGAGGCCACCGGGGCATGATTACCCCAGGCTTTGTTTGGCTTTCAGGCCTCCCCACTGGACCCCAGCCTTATGCCCTCACTACCCAGGCTCCAGCCATGCTTATCCCGGCATCAAGTCTCAGCCTTTTGTGCACATGGCTTGTATCCCTCCCCCCACCCCCCCCGCAAGAAGTTTTCTCCCCATCCAAATCTGTAGGTCCTTTGGGACTTCGGCTTTCAGAGGTGGATTGCTTATTGCCCCTCATTCCTGTCCGGCCCTTTACTCCAGTATTGTGGCACAGCTTAGGAAGGGTCTCCTTAGAGCTCTGTGGGGAAGGGGCCTGCAGAGCCATGGGGCTGATTGGGACCTGGGGCCCAGAGTCCTTGTGCAGCCCACAGCCACTGCATGACTCTGCAAACCCCCAAACTCCTCAGAACCTCTATTTCCCCGTCTGCAAGATGGGGTGATCAGCTCTGGCCTCATGCCCCGAAGAGAGACTGTGCTGGGGCAAGAATCAGACCTATCTGAATCCAAGTCCTGCCCCTAGCATTGAGCATTTGAATGAAGGAAAGGGAGAACCCAGAGGAAGGGGTCAGTTCAGAGGGGTGGGGGGCTTCTGAGAGTACTGAGAGCTAGTGGTAGACCAAGCCTAGGGCATTGGCTGCAGGGGGGAGTCCCCTCTGCTTTCCGGGGCCCTCTTTCCTTCCCACCCTATTCTCCCTTGGCTGAGCTCAAAGCCAACCGCCAATGCCCAAACAAGTGGCCTCTGTTTCCAGGGGCGGGGGAGGGGAGGCGGCCCTGGGCTCCAGGCCCGTCTGTCCAGCACTGACCCTGGCCCCCGCCCCTCGCTCTGGGTCTTAACCCTTGGGGGCCTGGACTGGACCCTGGGCTGCTTGAGGGCTGATGCCCCCTGCCCACCAACTATACCTCTACCCTGCTTCAGGTTCCCAAGGGTTCTGTTACATCAGGAGGGGATGCAGTAGGATATCAGCTGGAAATAGGGAAGGAAGAGGGAAAGGCTGGAGCAGATATCACCGTGGATGGTTAAAGACCACTGGGTCCAGAAGCTTCTGTCACAGTTGGGAAGACTGAGGCCAAGAGCCAGAGGTCAAGCCAGGACCCCACAGGGAGCCCTGGTGGGGTTCTGGACCAACTCAGACTCCTTGTCTGGCCTCTCATAGAGAAAGATGAAGGAAGGGGAGGGAGCTCTCTTTCATTGAGAACCTGCTGTGTGCACACACAGCACACAGTACTTTGTACTTTATTTAACTTTGCATCATGGCGTGAGACAAGGATGACCCTCCAGTATCACAGGGGAAGAAACGGAGCCTCAGAGAGAGCTGAGTAATAACATCAGTGAGAATGGCTCTGTCACCAAACATGCCTATAGCACTGTTGTAGACACCGTTATATTTATTAACCAATTTAATCCTGCTATCAACCTGAGAAGTTAGGTACCATTCTGCAAGTAAGGAAAGTGAGGGACAGAGAGGTTAAGGAACTTGCTAGAGATTGCAGGGGGTAAGTGGTGGATGTGGGATTAGAGCCCAGGCGTTTGCCTCCTCTGGCCTGGTTTGCCCTCCCCCAGCCTTATCTCACCCCTTGGGCTCTGCCCAGGGTTGAGTGAGGGGCTTCCCTCTGGGTGGTGACCAAGGCAGACTCAAGCAGAGTGTGATCCCAGCCAAACAGACCCAGCCCCTCCTCAGGTGGCTCCTCTCAGTCCCTCCTCTGGTCTTAGTCAGGGTAGACTCAGCCCCCTCCACAGCCCTGGAACTGTTTCATGTTTCAGGGAGGGTTCAGCGTGAAGGGTGTGGAGGAATGGATGTGGAGGGGCCCCAGAAAGCCCCTTGCGGTGGGCACTCCCCACAAATCTCAGGGCCTGCCACTGACTTAACACCAGTGCCCCCAGCTGTGATCAGAGAAGACATCTTGTCCACCTACCCCACCCCTGGCCAGGCCCCCAACCTGTACATTCTAACCAGGGCTCTGGGGAGGGCAGTCCCAGCTCAAAGAGGCCAATGACCCAGATGTCAGGGATGGTATGGGGGTAGTGCAAGATTTGTCTTCCTCATGGCCCTCCTGTGGAATCTCTCTCTCTCTCTCTCATCCTTTGGGCTGTAATTCAGAAGGGAAGAGCCTGTCTTGTGATTAGGACATCTGTCCTAGACCATTGGGACAGTCAGAGAGGCTGGGAGAGGATGTGGAGTTAAGTAACTAGTTCAATAACAAATTATTTAATAGTAGTAAATTATTGTTTAATAGTAGCGATAATAGTAGCAGTGGCTATTGTTTATTTGAAGCTTACTGTGTGCCAGGCAGTGTGCTAAACACTTTATGTACTGATTTCATTTAGTCCTCAACAGTAATCTTGTGGGGTAGATGTGTATCCGCATTTTACAGATGAGGAAACTAAGGTCCAGAGAGGTTAATCGATTTGCCCAAGATCATCCATTACATAGAATAGCCCGAATCTGAATTTCCGTTGCTTCACAGTGAGAACCTGAGCACTGGGAGGCGATGTAGACAGATGAGATCCAAACACAGTCATACCCTGGGAACTCCCAGTCAGGGTGACAGGCACCCTGTCTGGAGGGCTGCCTGGTTATGCAACATTGCTGGTGACCAGCTGTGGAGCTGGGATGCCTGCAGGGGTATCCTGCTTGCAGACTGGACTAATTACCATCAAGTTCTGAGCCCCTAGATCCCCAGCTCTAGGATGAGCACCTTGTGGAGGTCTGGTTTCTGCTCTTTTCCTGTCCTGTCCCCCTGGCTTTCCCCCCCCCCCCCAAATTTGGACAGGGTCTCACTCTGTCGCCCAGCCTGGAGTGCCTCGTCATAGCTCACTGCCACCTTGAGCTCCTCTGCTTAAGCGATCCTCCCACCCCAGCCTCCTAAGTAGCTGGGACTATAGGCACGCCACCACGCCTGGCTAATTTTTGTATTTTTTATAAAGACAGGGTCTCGCTCTTGTCCAAGCTGGTCTCAAACTCCTGAGCTCAAGTGATCCTCCGTGGCTTCCCAAAGTGCTAGGATTGCAGGTGTGCACCACCATGCCTAGCTGACCCTGGCTTTTGTTTAATATAGTGGTCTCCCAGACCCCATTTTGCTGATGAGGTGACTGAGGTCAGTAGAAGGTAAGTGGCTCGCCTGCAGGCTTTCAGCTGAGGGAAGAGAGAGCTGGGACTGGAACCTAGGTGGGGAGTGCCTGAAGCTGGCACTCCTCCTCCCTGCTTGGGGCCTGGTCACGGCCTCCTGAGGCCCTGAGCTTGTCTTCAGACGCTGCCCACACCGTCTTGTCTGTCACAGGGTCCAAACTGGAAACCTGCTTCCTCTTAGAGTGCTTGGGGTTTGCTACAGTGGCTGTCATTGACTGAACAAACCTGGAACATGGTCCCAGAGCCAAGAGCCAAGACTCAGAGCCCGCCTGTGATCAAGCGTGCAGGGCTCAGGGCCAGAGGGGCCCAGAGGAGGCTTCAGGGATCAGAGAGTCCCCTCTGGGGGCATGTGGCAAAATCTTCCTCTTGTCATTACTCTCGTCGTGAAGACAAAGGTAAAGGCTAGGGGTGGGAGAGGAGGATCAGGACCTCTCTCATCCACTCCTTTGTCCCTCTTCTTAGGGCAGAGACCAGGGGCCTTGGGGGATCCTGGCCTGGCCCTGCCTCCTTCTGGCCAGGCCAGTGGTGGGGTGAGGACAGGGGAACAGTGGCAGGGCTGAGCTGCCACTGCATGTCAGCCTCCCAGGTGCCTGGGCCTTCCTTGCCAGCTTCCCTGCCAGCCCAGAGAGCATTGCCCTGCCCTGGGCATCCCTTTTTCTCTTTCGCACAGCCATAATGTGGGGGGAACCAGGGGTCTACCTGGAGTTATGAACCCCAGGTTCTGTCCTGGTCCTGTAACTCAGCAAGAGGCCTTTGGCTGGGCATTTGTCATTGATGGACGCAACTTCCCTGGAGCTTTGGGGGTAGGAGGTGGGGCAGGAAGTGGCTCCTGGGACCTCCCAGGCCCACCAGCCTCCAGGTGTGAATGGGACAAGACAGGAACCAACCAAACTGGACAGTGTGAGGTGAAATGGGTTGGGGGAGCCCTTTCTCCCACCCCTCCGCTCCTTCTGTCACTTCCACTCCCCGTAGTGGGCAGCTAGGATCTAAGATTCTGCATCTGTGATTCTAGGCGTCAGAGATTCAAGGATTCTAGGGTTATATGTATCTGTGATTCCCAGTTTCTGAATTTCTGAAATTCTAGGCTCCAAGAAGCGGAAAAGCCTAGAGTTGAGCCTGGTCACCCCTGAGTTGAGGCTGAGCCCTGTGTCACGCCTCAGCCAGGCTGATACCGGACAGACAAGGCCTAGAGTTTCTCAGCACTGCCTGGTGGGTCCACGGCCCAGCTGGCCCCCAGGCTCCGTGTGCTCTCTGCTCCTACCACCGCCAGCACACACACCCAGCTGCCTCCCTTTCTCGAAATCTGGGAACCCTGTGGACTAGGTGGTAGCAGAAGAAGCAGGCATCTCCGTGTTGGGAAGAGACAGGGGCTGCCCCTCTGCATTCACTAGTAGTAGTGGGGCTGTCCCTGGGGACACCAGGGCCGGGTTGAGGGGAGGCTCAGGGAGGCTGGTGGCTGGCTGGCTCAAAGAGCAAAGTCAGGATCATACTGCTGGACATCGGGGCCAGCATGGGGTGTGGCTCAGCAGACCCAGGTCAAGCCTTGAAGGGTCAGAGCCAGGCTCAGGCGCCCCTACAGAGAGTGGTGGGCAGAGATCTGAGTCAGGTAGCCAGAGGCAGAGACACTGTCCCACCTTGGGGTGCAGGAGGCTGGGCCTTGGCTGAGGGACTTGGAGTATTTCACAGGGCCTCCCCCAGCTCTTTGCAGTACTTGTCCGGACCTGCGGGCGCAGCAACTGTACTCAGAGCACCCCAGGCACAGGGAAGGAGGCCTGCTCTCCACAGGAAAGTGCCCTCCTCCTGGAAACCGTCCTGGTTGGGTGAGCCCCTCGCTGGGTCATGCTTCCCAGCCCCTGCCTACGCCACATCCCTTGACGGGGAATCTGTGTGGTTGTGGTCAGCATTCGATGTCCCAGGGAGTTGGGGTAGGAGGGGCCTGGCTCCGCAGGCCTTGATGTGTGAGCCGGCGAGGGCGAGGCTTTCACCGACTAGAGCCTGTCTCTTGGCCTCTTTAGTAGGTACCTTTATCCAGGTGGACTGCTGTGTGGATCTGCAATGAAGTACAGCAGTTTGTTCCCTGTGGTGGTGCTGTGCCTGCTGGGGAGAACAGGACACCCCCCACCACCACCCTGGGGCAGGGCTGGGTTCTGATGCTTTTTCAGATGACAAGAGGACAGCTTTGGGGCAGGGTCTCCTTTGCTTGGTGAAAGGGTGTAGGAGCCTTGGCTAAAGGCCCACCTCCCCTGCTTAGACCTGGGCTGTTCCTCCTCCTCTGTCTGTTTCTTAGCTCCTAAGACGGTGTGTTAAGCCTGGGGAGTCTGCGGATCCAGAGAGTGTCTAGTGGTTCTTTTCTAGTTTCTGGTCCAGGGACATGAACCAGGATACTCTACTGCCTGTGGCCTGAAAACCCACATTTCTCAGAGCAGAGCTGGCCTAGCCTTGGAGGTAGGGAGTTGCTCTGGTATCTCCGAGGTTACCTGAGGGCACTCCATCCACCCCCCAGTTCTTCCAAGGCACAGGCTGTTGGCAGGGACTGAGCTCAAGCTGGGGGCCGGGGCCTTGGTCCTGGTCCTGACCTGCTGTGTGGCCCTGGCTAGGTCTTGTGCCTCTAGGACTCACTTTCCTTTCTGGAAATGGGGATGGTTGGAGTAGGTGGTTCGTAAGTGCCTAAGGAGCAGTGGTTAGGAGTGTGGAGTGCTGGGGGAAGGCAGGGCTGGGCTCTGGCACACAGAGGGCAGAGCTGTAACTGGGGGGCACTAGATGGAATGGGAGGCACCTGGTGCCGGGTGGCCAGAGGCCGGGTTCTAGCCACACTTCGGCCACTGACTTGCAGTGTGACCAGGGGCAAGTCATCACTTGCCTGGGCTGCTTGCTCTCCATGTGTAAAATTGGGAAATGCTCATTCAGCCAGCAGATACTCACTGTGTGCCGCCTCTGGGACCCAGGGGACTTAGACCCTGGCCTGCCAGGGTGGAGGTAAGTGAGAAAGTGTGTATGTGGCAGATACAGTCACAGATAGTGACATGTGGTGTGATCGGGCCGTGACCCTGGGAGTCAGAGTCTACTTCCTGGAGCAGGTGACCTGAGCCTGAAGGCTGACGTAGAGAAAGTTGTTGCAGGCAGAGGGAGCTGCGTAAGCAAAGGCCTGGCGGTAAAGTGCTGGTGTTGGGAGCTAGAGTGGAGGGAATGAGACCAGAGAGGAGGCGCAAGGGGCAGGAGGAGGGCCAGTGGATCCAGGCCCTTTAAGCCCCCCTGGGGAATGGAGAGCCATGGAAGGGGTAGGCAGGTCAGGGAGAGGCAGCACCTGCTGGGGAGGGGTGCAGTTGGAGTTGGTCTCAGAGACTCCTAGAAGTCTGGGGTGGTTCTGACTCGCCCTGGGGAATGTTGAGCAGTGGGCAGTGTGAGGGGCTTGAGAGTCACACTTCCCCTGTGCAGGTGAGGGCTTCCCGGCAGGAAGTGGCTAGGGCAGCCTCAGAGGTTGAAAGAAGGGGAAGGCCCAGCCGTGGAGGGTGCCAAGGAGCCTCAGAGTCAGATCTCCGACTCCTAGACCTCTGTTCTGAACTTTGACACCTGCCTTGTGTACCTGTCCCTCTCCCTGCCCATCTCGCCAGGCAGGCCCCTGTCCCGAGCCTCCTGAGCAGGGTGGGCTGGGGGCAGACCCACACCGAAGGCCTCCCAGGCCAGCCCCAGCAGACCCAGCCACCCCATTCCCACCTCTGTGTGCACCCTGCCCCTGCCGCAGGCCTTCGTGGATTTCCATTCATACATTTCAGATATTTACTGAGCGTTTTCTGGACACTGCCCAGCCTCTGGGGGCATAGCTGTGACTAAGACAAGGTCTGTGCCTCCCAGCTGAGGAGACGGACATTAACAATTAAACATACATGTAATACGGTGTCTGGCAGTGATAGGTGACATGCTGAGAAATGAAACACAGTGAGGAGACAGACCGATGAGGGTGCCTTTTTAGGTAGAGTGGTCAGGGGAGAAAGGCCTTACGTTCGAGAAGGTGCCTGAAAAAGTATGGAAGGGACTCATGCGGATGTTTGGGCAAGAGTATTCCAGGCAGGGGGAGCTCGAGTGCCTGTCCGAGGCTGGAGCACGGAGAGACAGATCCCACCGCCACGTGCTGGCTTTGGCTTTTACTCTGAGGGAGGGGGAAGTCACGGCAGGGGGATGGGGGGGCAGTGAGAACTGGTCAGTTTTGGGATCCGTTTTGAAGGCATATATTTATACTTATAAGTTCGTGAGGTGGAGCTGTCATGATCCTATTACACAGATGAGGAAACCGAGGCTCAGAGAAGTTGTGTGAATTCCCAGGTTTCACTGCAGGAGGAACCCCTGTCTCTCATAGTGTGCTCCGTTCCTGAAGCACCCTGTTGTCCTCCATGGCTTCCTGTTGTATGGATGGTAAGGATGAGTGTCTTAGCATGGCCTTCAAAGCTCTTAGTCTATACTCAACCTCCCTTTTCCACCCGACTTCCGTGTATCCCCCTGGACCCTGCCTGTCTCCGCACTGTCTCTGAGATCACCCTTGGTTCAGATTCTGGCTCCTGTGTGACCTTGAGCAAGTTACTTAACCTTTCTGAGCCTCAGTTGCCTCATCCGTAAAGTGGGCTAAGACCACCTGCTTCTTAGGTCGTTGTAAAGATTATGTGAGGCAGTCCATATAACGTGTTTAGTGTAGTGCCTGGTAGGATAAGCACTCCATAAGTGTGACCCTGTGTTGCTTTAAGCAGGGATGGCTGGATCAGGTGAGCACGTTAGAATGCTCCCTGTGGCCCTGCTGGAGAAGGGGTGGGAGTGTTGAGGTGGGGAGGCTGAGTCGGGGCGTTTTTCCTGTCTGTTGTCTGGTTATATAGTGGGGGAGGCTGAGGTCACACATGCAGTTAGAGGCCAGAGTCTGTGGGGCCGGTGCCTCTGCCTGCCTCTCTCCCTTCCGGCCCCAGTCCGTGCCCCACCCCTCTGGTCACCTCCACCAACCAACACGGCAGCTTCCCCTTTTAGGTGCCAGCAGCAAGGGGCCCGCTTATCTTCTGGCTTCTGTATTCCAGGGGCCATCTAGGGAGAGGGAGGTCTGGGTCCCTGTTCTCCTGGGCCACTAGCTCTGGAGCCACCAAGTCCCTCCTCCTCAGGGGCAGGAGCTTCAGGTTTCCAGTCACCTCACAGAGGAGCAAGCCTGGCAGCCTCCTCTTCCCTCCCCCGTCAGGGCCGGTGCTGGCCCTCGGCCCCTCAGCGTGGGGTGAGCGTCGATGACTCTGGTTCTGTCCACTCCTGCTGCTTGTGACTCTGTGGTCAGCCCTATGTACCCCCACCCTCCTGTGGTCAGCCCCGTCTCTTCCTGTTTCTATCTCACAGTGTTCAGAGTCCCCTCCTGCTCCCCATGGGGCAGTCGTCACAGAGGAGGATCTTCCCGGAGCTTTCCTGGGGCACCTCAGGCCTACCCCTTGCCCCTTACAGTGGGGGGCGGGGGGCGGTGCTGCAGAGTCCCCAGCCCCAGTAGGGTGTGTCTGTGCCTGAGGGGGAGGGGCAGGGGCCAGGCCCAGCCCAGTGGTCCCTGGTGGGGGTGCCCCAGGTCTCAGGTGTGGGGCTGGTTGGGTCACCCACCCTTCAGGGAGGCCCAGAGGTTGAGGGAAGGCGGGTTGGGCAAGGACTGTGGAGGGCTCGGGTCAGGAGCTCTGCCTCGGGTTGGGTTAGGCCAGTGAGATCAGGTGGGAGTTAGGATTGGGCCTGGCTGCTGGTGGGGGAGGGCAGGAGGCAGGCCGAGAGGATGGAGGGGGGAGGGTGTGCCAGAAACGTGGCAAACCAGGAAGGAGTTGGGGGGAAGGGGAGGGGTGGTCCTGAGTGACCCATTTGGGGATGGGAGTACGTGGTGGGCTGGAGGGGGCTCGTATGGGATAGACCAAACATTTAACTTTGAGCTTCGTCTGTCTGTGAAAGAGGTGCTGCGGACCTTCCCACCCCCTCCCACACCTCGCTCCCTACCTGAGCGTCTTCTCATGTGGGACTGGGTATGAGGGGGGCCCTGGGTGAGGTTTGGGGTGGTGGGTGAGGGTCAGGGCTAGGGTGGGGTCAGATGCTGTCTGGAGGACAAACCGTGGAGACCCTGGCATCCCATGTTTGTGGCTGGGCCTCAGTCCATTCCCACGTCAAAGTCCGAGGGCTGCACTCTGTGCTCCTGGCCTCCGCGTGCAGCGGGAGGATGGAGTTTGGGGTCTCACTCTGAAGTCTAGATGGCCCAGGAAATCAGCAGTTTCACTTACAATAGCTCCTTTAGTAATCCATGCATGTTATATTTAAAGTTATAAATCTACCTTACAGTCATGGTTTTGGGGAACAAACTGGAACAAACTCAATTCTAATGACTTAAAATACATTTACTATTTTTTCTTTCAGTTATAAAAGCGATACATAATTGTAAAAACTTCAAACAATACAGATATGAAGTCTGTAGAAAGTGAAAGTCTTTCATGATCAGATGAGAGTTAGGGTTGGGTCTGAAACTGGGGTAGGGGATGTCCACTGTCTCTTAGCCTTTAATGTCCCTTGGTCATTATTAAAACTGTGGTTTAGCGTTTTGTTAGGGTGATGCTGATAGGGCTGCTGCAAGAAGCTTGTTAAAATGCCCTGCCTGTCACCAGGCCCACTGCGTGGGTGTGCATGTTGTGCACTGCCAAACAGTACCTGTTTGGGGGGAGGGGGGATGTGAGAGCTGGGAGAGGGAGGACTGAAACCCAGCTTGTCCTCTTCTTGCTGAGCTGCGATGCCCTGGTGTGGGGCTTCTGGAAGAGGAGTCATCTTTTTCTAATTTGCTTAAAGGCCCTGCATGGGTTGGAATTAGCTCTTCTTCCCTTTGTCTGTCCCCCTTCCCCACCCCAGAGGGGAATGGTGAATTCGGCTTGGGATGGGGCATGTGTGGGGCCTGGGCACTCCAGGAGGGGGTCCAGGACACAGTGGAGTGTCCTGTCTGGAGCTCTGCAGGGGGACATGGCTGGAGGTGGGGTGTAGTAGTCATTGGTGTCTGGGGTAACTGAGAACCTCAGGATGCTGAGGGGGTGTAGACTAGAGCCTGGCTATCTGCCCAGCACCCCGGCCCCCCTGGTCAAGAACAGGAAGTGACCGCCTAGCAGTGGAGGAGTGAGCGGGAGACAAGCAAATCTGGTTGTGGTAACAGGTAACCCTAACCCGAACCCTAACCCTAACCCTAACCCACGGTTAGGTCATGGTTATCTGGTGTCAGGCTCTATGAGGCAGGGACTGACAGCTCTGCATTGCAAGGGGGAAACTGAGGCTCAGAATGTGATGTGACTTGCCAGGGCGTCAGACAAGAAGTGGTGGAGCCAAGACTGGAATCCAGACTTGCTTTGCATCCTGGGTGGGGAGGGGGCTAAGGCCTGGAGCCCAGGGACTTGCCGATGGGCCCCCAGCTCCATACCAGGTGGCTGAGGTAGTTCTTCATTCACCCAGGCCCTGGGGCCCCACGTGGGTCCTCTCTGCCCTGAGGGGCGGCTCCCCATCAGCCCCCAGCACTCCAGAGGCCCCAGAAGACAGGCATCACCACAGAAGGGATAGGGCAGGAATCTCCCGGTGCCAGGGAGTGGTACAGGGCAGAGATACGGGGCTGGGGAGGGGCAGGAAACCCTAGTATGCCTTCTTGGGACCAGTATGTAGTGAGCGCCAGTCCCTGAGAGACAGAAAACAGGCTTCCTGGCCCGGAGTCAGTCAGCTGCCCACCCGAGGGCTGCACCTGCTGCCTTGCCTGGTGGGGCTGGGGGGAGCTGGCTTCTGCCGGGGGGGCCACTTCTGCACCCTCTGATCTGGAAACCCAACCCCCACCTAGTTCCTCATATCTACGGGAAGTATCTCTAAGGCTTCTTGCCTGAGTTAGCGGAGTCCTGAGAAGGCCCAAGAGGGTGGCCGTCCGGGGTGGCCCTGCCCAGAGGTATCACCTGGTGGTTGGGCCGGGGGAGGGGGCGGGCCTATTGGGCATCACGGGGCTCTGGGGCCGTGTGTTGTACGCAGTTGAATTGTTGTGTGTGGCGGGGAGGGGCAGATCTGCTATGTGGTTACTGGGTGGGGTGGGAGGTGTGTGGCCCTTGAGGTAGTGTGTGAGGTGTGTATTTGTGGTACCTGTGGGGTGTGGCTTGTAGACCCAGGCTGGCCAAAGCAGGCTGCGTGTGTGTTTGGTTCCTGTGTGGGGAGCTCCAAGGGGTTTCTTGAGGTCTGGACACTGGGCTCCCTGCCCAGCCTGCCCATGCCGGGACACCTAGGGCCCGAGGCCGCGGGTGGACTGTGCAGGGGATGGGGGTGGACAAGCTCAGGCCCCAGGTCTGGATTCCTGGGCCTGCCTTCCTCCCTTCCTGCTCCCTGCAGGGCTGGGTCTTTCCTTGAACCCAGAGCAGGGCTCCGTGCAGAGGGGGTGCCAGGGATGCAATCAGGAAACGAGGCCTGGCCAAGAGGACCCCAGAGCTGGGTGTGGAAGGGGTTAGGACCTTTAAGGCTGCCTGACCCAGGGCTGACTCACTCATGCAAATCAGAATGCAGAGGAGGCCCCTGGGAAGCTCAAGAGAGGGCCACACCCACATAGGTCAGCAGGCTCTGCAGGTGACCGCGGCCAGTCCCCAAACCTCTCCAAGTATCTTCTGTTCCTGCCCCGCCAACATCTCCATCTCCAGATTCTCCAGATCAGTTCCTGTCCCTGGGCCTTGCACATTCAGTCCCCTTTGCCTGGAATGGCTTCCTTCCTTTCTCCCACTAATCGGCCAAGGCTGGGGTCAGAAGTCCCCCTGGAAGCCTCCCTGACTCTACCACAGGCTCTCACATCCTCTGAAGGCTCCTGTAGGCTCAGCAAGTGTCCTAGGTAAGTTTCCACCTACACAGCCTCCGTGAAAGGGAGCAAGAATACTAGGTCATGAGATGAAGATGGAGGTCTAGCAGGGGCTGGGCACATGGTGGCCAAAAGTGGGCCCTTAGGAAATGAAGGAAGCTGGAGCATGCCTGTCCTTGGCGAAGGCTCTGGGTCATCTTCCTGTCGGGAAGCTTCTTGTTGGGCTGGTGCAACTGGTGTCACTAGTCAGTAGTGGGTAGGAGTGTCACGAGGGAGTTGCTGAGCTAGGACAGAGATGGGGTGATTAGATTTAAACTGTGCCTTGGGGTTGAAACGGTAGTCAGAGGACAGAAGGGCAAAAGTTTTGGCTGCAGCAAGAGGACTGGATTCAAGCCAGACCTGAAGAAGGACTGGCTGGCGAGGATTAGAGAGTCTAGATGGCCCATACTCACCTCTGGGCTGAGACTGAGTGCTCTGTGAGCCCAGACAGGTCCTGGGCTCCACTGTGGAGGGCAGGGGGCACAAGAAGGGGTACAGACTGTAAGGGTACCCCAAGCTACATTGGCAGCTGGGGGGCAGTGGACCCCAACAAATGGAGCAGCCAGAGAGCAAGTAGGAGCAGTGCTGAGCTGCATGGCTCAGCCCAGGAGCCTGAGGGGGCAGTCAGGGGGGACTTTCTGGAGGCGGCAGCCTGGAGCCAGTACCTGAAGGTGGGAGGGTGTGGTTTATTCACTCACCATCAGCAGAAAATTTCGAGGGCTCCCCGTTTGCCAGGCTGGCGCCTGGTGTAAGAAATGACATGGAGGAAGTCGTGGATGAGGCCGGCCCATCCTGGCTGGGGCTCGGGGTATGTCACTCACAACTTAGGCAAGTCACTTCCTCCCTGTGGGTGTTCGTTTCTTCATCTACAAATGTCATGGCTGGACCAAGTTGAATGATAGGCTGAGAGGCACTTGAGGGCACTGGGCACTGCGGAAAGGTTTTAAGCAGGGGCGCGACCATGGTTGGCAGGCAGAGAGATGCTGGGTGGAGATGGGAGAGCAGAGGCAGGGTGGGATGGGGGTGTTGAACCCCGACTGGGCCCTGGGGATGTGCAATGGCTGTGCCGTTGCAACAGGATGACATTCCCTTCCTGCCTCCCTGAGGGTGAGGACTCTGATGTGTCACGGCAGCTGAGGGGCTTAACCCTCCATACCAGAACAAGGATTCGAGTGGAGCAAGTGAGGTGCTCACCTCTGGTACATAATTTTAAGGGGCTGCCAAAAAGCTCAGTAATCAAGGTCTATGATATTTTAATACCATTTAAAAAAAAATCAAAATTAATGCAAAAATCTATGAGGAACAAAATATAAAACATCAACATTTTCAATAAAGAGAGAACTAGTATTTCTGATTCTTTCTTTGCCTCAGGCTCTAGTCTGGCTTAGCAGGGCACTGCTCTGAACTTCCTTTTTAGGGAGCTGCCTCCTTCCAAAGCCTTTCCTGACTCCATCCTGGTGAGGGCCCCCTGGGCTGTTTTCGGTGCCTGGTGGTGTCTGATCCTGCCTGAGGTTCCTGGAGGGCCAGTCCAGGTCTGAGGTCTGCTTCATGCTTCCAGTGTCTTCCTTGCACTTGGCTGTCCCAAAGACGTGTCAGTGCTTAGTCCCCTTGTCTCTGACCTTGGCCAGAGATGACAGTGCTGGAGTAGGAACTTGAGAGAGGCCCAGTAGGGGGCCGGGCTCTTCTCAGGGAGAGAAGTGGTTTCCTGTTTCCCAGACCTGGACATTCCAGTAGGGTGGTTGGGACCATCACCGAGCAACCTGTATTAAACCCTGAGTGTGGTGCCTGGCCTATAGCAGGGGCTCAGTTCGTGTTTTGAGGGGCAGAGTGGTTAAGAGTTGAGTACCAACCACACTGTCCTGTAGGAATAGAGTGCAAGCCACAAATGCAATGTAAACTTTCCAGTAGTCACATTAAAAAGAAACAGGTGAAATTAATTTTAGTAATATATTTTATCCAAATATCCACAATATTACCGTTTTTTTTTTTTGAGACAGAGTCTGGCTCTGTTGCTCAGGGTACTAGAGTGCCGTGGTGTCAGCCTAGCTCACAGCAACCTCAAACTCCTGGGCTCAAGCAATTCTCTTGCCTCAGCCTCCCGAGTAGCTGGGACTACAGGTGTATGCCACCACACTCAGCGAATTTTTTTTTTCTATTTTTAGTTGCCCAGCTAATTTCTTTGTATCTTTAGTAGAGACAGGGTCTTGCTCTTGCTGAGGCTGGTCTTGAACTCGTGACCTCAAGCGATCCTCCCGCCTCAGCCTCTTGGCCTCCGGAGTGCTAGGATTACAGGCGTGAGCCACCACATCCAGCCAATATTACCATTTTAATCAATAGGAAAAATTATTGAGATATTTTGCATTTTTTTTGTACTAGGTCTTCAAAATCCAGTGTGTTCAGAATTCACACCTCATTTTGGGGTCCACATCTCAAGTGCTCAGTGGCCATATGTGGCTACTGCTGGCCGCTGTGTCAGACAACACAGGACTAGACTATACTGCAACTGCCTCTTCCAAGCTCTGTGACTTTTTAATCCCCTTGTGCCTCAGTTTCTTCGTCTTAAAGTAGGAATAACAGTCACATGGACCTCATAGGGCTGCTGTGTGGCTTAAATGAGTTAGTGTTACATAAAGTGCTTAGGTACCCGGCACATAGTAGGCACTATTGATGTGGCCTCATCTTGTTTTATAAATTGTCCTTTGAGTAGCACTGCCATTTTTGGCAATACTTTCACTCAAAGTACTTACGAGTTACTTAAAGTGCATTTTTAAATACTCATTTTTAAAACATATACCTGTTTTAACCCTATCTTAAGCAATGATAATTCTGGAATCTACTTAAGGTAAATATGTGACTAATGAAACGTGAAATGGTTATGAATACCTGATGAAGCCATTGTGCAGAGCGTACGGTGTCTGGGTCAGCCCTACCCTAGTGGCACCAGACTGACTTTGCTCCAGGCCCAGCGGGGGTGGGGAGGGCAGTCCATTCCACACCCCAGCCCCTAGCCTCACAGAGCCCTGGCCATCTGTGTAGAGCAGCAGGGGTGGTGGCCTGCCCTCAGGGATGTCCTGTTCTTTCTCCTTCTGCCTAGAAATGCCCTCTTTTGGCCCATTTCCCTCAACCTTCCCCACATGTTTAGGGACTGGGCCCCTGGGTTCTCACACCCCTGACTCAGTTGCCCCACCTGTGCCCTCAGCCCACTCCGTGGTCCCCAGGCTTAGTGGAGAGGGTCCTGTGCCCCTGGGTCTCCCAGGGTCTTCCACCTCTCTTGACACTTGTGTTCGGGAGACCACCTGCAGATAACACTGCGTCCGCCCCTTCCTCTCTGCCCTCCCTGGCAGTCCCTGCTGCAGCCTGCCCCTGCCCACCTCCTAGCCACTGGTCCTGGGGAGGTCAGAGAGCGGCAGCCCTGCCTCCCCTTTACCTGTGTGGCCCCCATCCCCGGCAGGCCTGTGCATCTGCCTTCCTCACCCCTGCTGGAAGCCCTCCTCTGGTCTGAGCTCCACCACTGGCTTCCATCAGGTTCCCTGACCCCTTCCCTCTTCCTTCTCTTCCCCCTTCCTTCCCTTTCTTTTCCCCATCCCTCTGCCCTTCCCCTCCTCCTCCTCCTCCTGGTGTCCTGGGTACTCAAAGCGGACTTGCCTCATGGACTTTCTCCTCCTTCCCTGTCCTTGCAGCTCCCGGCTCAGGCTGAGATGAGGAGCTGTTCAGAGTAGCTGCCATCTCTGGGAGACCCGGGCATCCTTGGTGGCCCAGGAGGTGAGTCAGGAGGTGGGAAGGTGGGCCAGGGTGTGGCATGGTGTGTAGGCTAGGCCCCCACACTGGGGTTGGGGGAGGCTCAGGGGAGGCTCGATGGGGCCAAGACCTGATGTCCCATTTCCCATTTTGAGAACTGAGGGTGGGAGGCAGAGGGTGAGCCCAGAGCTTGCTAAGAGCTTCCCAGCAGGGCTTTGAGGGGGACAGGCAGGGCCAGCAGGCTGGATGGGGGGTCGGGTGCATGTGTCTGCTTATTTGATTCCCCGCCTTGCCTGGTGAATTTTGTTCTCTTTCTCATTCCCAGGCTCTGGTCATGATTATCACATTCTCTTTTTTTTTTTTTTTTTTTGAGACAGAGTCTCACTCTCGCCTGGGGCGAGTGCCGTGGCATCAGCCTGGCTCACAGCAACCTCAAACTCCTGGGCTCAAGCGATCCTACTGTCTCAGCCTCCCGAGTAGCTGGGACTACAGGCATGCGCTACCATGCCCGTCTAATTTTTTCTATATATTTTTAGTTGTCCAATTAATTTCCTTCTGTTTTTGGTAGAGACGGGGTCTCGCTCTTGCTCAGGCTGGTCTCGAACTCCTGAGTTCAGAACGATTCGCCCGCCTCGGCCTCCCAGAGTGCTAGGATTACAGGCGTGAGCCATCGCACCCGGCCACATTCTCTTTTAAGTTGTATTTATTTTTTGGAAAATAGTACAAGTTTAAAAAGATACAGAAGGGTGTAGTGTCTCCTGTCTTCCCAGCTGCCAGTTCTCCCCAAAGGCAGTTCCTTGTATATCCTTCCGGAGTTTCTGTGTATGCCTTTGCATGTACACAGTATATGTATACTTTTTCTTTTTCTTTAACCCAGATGTTTACATAACACTGTTCTGTACCTTGTTTTTCCACTTAACAATAAGTCTTTAATATAATTTTATATGAGCTTTAGAATCTGTCTAAACAAATTCCAGTTGTTAATTTTAGTTGGAATTATGTTAAAGTTCTAGCTTAACTGGGGAAGAGCTGACATCTTTATAATGTTGAGAGCCATCATATCAGAGAACATTGAGTGCATTTCTGTTTATGTCTTCCTTTGGGTCCTTTGAGTAGCCTTTTAAAATTGTTATTATTTTTTAAATTCACATAGTTAAAAATTTAGGTGATAGAAAAAGATACAGCGTGAAAAGTTTCCCTTCCCATGGGAGGTGGATTTTGAGGTTCAGGGCTCCTTCCAGGATGCAGAGAGGGGTCCGAGCGACATGTGCACATGGTCATGTGTTTTTGTGAATTTTTCCCAAAAGTAAGATATTCTTACATTCTTTTTCTTAAAAAAGGCATCCAAATTGTGTAAGCTTCAGGCCCCATAAACTCTGGATCTGCTTCTGTCCCCTCAGTTTTCCTCCTCAGAGGAAACTGGTAACTGCTGTCACCTTCCCCCCATGTGTCTTTCTGAGATACTTCATGCCTTTGCCAGTAGATGCACACTGCTCCATGGTCTCCCTTTGTTGTTGTTTTTTTCTTGGTGGTGGTGGTTGTTTTTTGAGACAGGGTCTTGCTCTGTCACTCCCGGCTATAGTGCACTGGTGTCATCACAGCTCACTGCAACCTCAAACTCCTGGGCTCAAGTGATCCTCCTGCCTCAGCCTCCTGAGTAGCTGGGACTACAGGCATGCACCACCGTGCCTGGCTAATTTTTCTGTTTTTTGTAGAGACAGGGTCTCGTTCAAGCTGGTCTCAAACTCCTGACCTCAGCAATTCTCCCACCTTGGCCTCCCAGAGTGCTAGGATTACAGGTGTGATCCACTGTGCCTGCTCCCTTTGTTTTTTGTTTTTTGGGGGGTTTTTTAATTAATTTTTTTTTTTTTTTTTTTGTAGAGACAGGATCTTGCTATGTTGTTCGGGCTGGTCTGGAACTCCTGGCCTCAAGAGATCCTGCCTTGGCCTCCCAAACTGCTGGGATTATAGGCATGAGCCACTGACCTCTTCCCTTTGTTTTGTTTCTTGTTAACAAAAAGGCAGAATGTTACACAAACTGTTGTGTACTTTTCTTTACTCATTTAACAATTTATCTTGGCAGTCATCCCCTACTAATATGTAAGGTGTTTCCTCATTTTTCATGGCCACTTAGAATTCTATTGTGTGACTACACCATAATTTAGTTAACCATTCTCCAGTTGATGGGCATTTTGGCTATTTCCAGTCTTTTGTTCTTATACACAAAGGCTGCTGCCAAATAACCTTAACTATATATGCGTCATTTTGGGCGTATGCTAATAAAAGTGCAGGATAAATGGCTAAGGGTGGCTGGGTCACAAGACAGCATCTCTTGGGGTTTTCATAGTTAGTGTGGCATTGCCTTCCCTAGAGGGCCAGGGAGGGGAATATCCCACTCCATTACCAACGCCTTGTATTTTCAGACTTTTTTGCTCTTTGACAGTCTGATAAGTAGGAAAGTAGTATTCCAGTATATTTTACATTTGTATTTATTAGCATGGGAGGTTAAGTTCCTTTTCATATGTTTAGGAGCCATTTCTGTTTTCCTTTCTGTGAATTTCTCTGTTCGTATTCTTCGTCCATTTTTTTCTGTTAGGTCATTGATCTGTTTCTTATTTCTGGGTGTTTGTCAACGTTCAGGAAGATGAGCCCTTTGTTTGGAATATGAGTGGCTGTTATCCCCTAGTTTATCGTTTATCTCTTAGTTTTTTGTTTGTTTGTTTGTTTGTTTTTTTTGAGACAAGGTCTCGCTCTATCACCCAGGCTGGTATGCAGTGGCCTTATCATAGCTCACTGTAGCCTCGAACTCCTGGCCTCAAGTGAACCTCCTGCTTCAGCCTCCCAAAGTGCTGGGATTACAGGCATGAGCCACTGTGCCACACCTATCTCTTAGCTTTGCTTATGATGCTTTCTACCATGCAGGAATGCTTGGTTTTTATAGAGTTGAATATTTCAGTCTTTTCTCTATACTTTCTGGGTTTGTATCGTTTCCAAAAGGCTTTTACGTCTCTGACATGATTTTTAAAAATCCTTTCATGGTTTCGTTTTTGTATACTGAAATCTTTGATCTATCCTGTTGTAAGGTGTGAGGTAGGGGTCCACCGTAGTTTCTTTCTTGATTACTTCAGAGCTGTCCCAACAACTTAATAATGCACCTTTTCCCCACTAGTTTGAGATGCTACTTTTATTATACACAAAATTCTGATATGTACTTGGGTCTACTTTTGAACTTTCTGTTCTGTTTAATTGATCTGTCCACATGCTGGTACCATATACTGTTTTAATTATTGTGGCTTTATAATATATTTTAAAATGCGGTGAGGCCAATTCTTACTCTTTATTCTCCCCCCGACCCCCTTGCTTCCAGAATTTTCCTGGCTTTTCCTATTTGTTTATTTTTCCACATAAACTTTCAAATCAGCTTGTCAAAAAAAACCTATATGTATATTTAATATGATTGTGTCTTATGGCATAGGTGTAAACCAAAAAAAAAAAAAAAAACAAAAAACAAAACCCTAGGATTGTGTATATTTATTTATGAATTAACTTAGAATGAATGTCTTATGATGTCTTCTCTCCAGAACTTACTATGCCTTCCCATTTGTCTAGGTCCTCTTTTTGTCCCTCACTAACACTCCAAATTTTTTTTCATATGATCTTATATATTTCCTATGAAGTTTATTCTTGCTATTTTATATTTCGTGATGCTTTTGTAAATGGGGTCTTTCATCCTGGTTTCTACCTGGTTATTGTTTGTAAATGTTGATTTCTGTTATGCTAATTTTGAACTCAACTATCTTTTAATGGTAGTAACAGTTGCTCAGTTGAGCTTCTGGGCTTTCCAACTCAAAACTCACATTATTGGCAACTGATGGATAATTTATCTCTTCCTTTCCAACTTTTGTACCTCCTGTTTATTTTTGTTTAGGATTTTCAGAGCAATGTGAATAATAATAATAGTGAAATGGATATCTTTGTTTCATTTCTGACTTTAATGGGAATTTTTCTATTATTTTTCCATTAAACAGGGTGTTAGTTTTTTGTTTAAGGAAGTATCCATCTATTTCCATTTTAGTAAGATTTTTATTTGTGTAAGTGAGCTGGGTATTGGGTTTTATCATATGCTTCTGTAGTGTCTGTGAAGATGATCAAGTGACTCTCCCCTTTGATATGTTAATCACCTCTTCTGGTCACTTTCTGTTCACATCATCTCTTGACTCCCACCAGGCCAGGAGCTCTTGAGTGCAGGGATGGAACCTGAGACCCCACTGCCCAGTGCAAGGCTATTTTGTTTTTTTTGTTTTTTTTTTGAGACAGAGTCTCACTGTCTTGCCTGGGGCGAGTGCCGTGGCGTCAGCCTAGCTCACAGCAACCTCAGACTCCTGGGCTCAAGCGATCCTTCTGTCTCAGCCTCCTGAGTAGCTGA